>JAXCMG010000017.1:3298214-3372443 GCA_034642415.1 Podarcis siculus | reverse complement strand
ATAATAATAATAATAATAATAATAATAATAATAATAATAATAATAATTTTATTTATACCCCTCCCCAGCCAGAGCCAGGCTCAGGGCAGCTAACACCAATAAAATTACGGTACACTAAAACATAATGGGGGAGGGATAAACAAACCACAAAAAAACCAGTTTATTAAAATACAATTTAAAATGCAGCCTCATTTTAATAGTAGCCGCCTGGTTTTCCTTGGTCAGCCCTGTGTGCTTCTTATGACAATTGATGGGATTTCAGATGTCCTGGATCAGGACTGCAGCAGAATCATTGTGGGAATGTTGTGGATAGTAGGAGACGAAATATTGATTAAATATTATCCTTCCTAACTCAAGCTAGTGAGTCATGCAATAGAGTTCATTCCCTTCTGTATTGCAGAAAGCTAGTTGGCAGATTCGTTTGAATCTCTTTACTTAAGCAATCTAATCTGGCTTGCCCAGATTGGCTTGATCCTGGTAACTCCCCTTTTTATTCCCTCTTAAAAAGAAATAAAGACACAGCAGTCTTCCTTATAAGCAATGAAAAGTTTACTTACATTCAGTTCACAGTATGATCCCTGAAGGCAGGCTTTAAGCTTGTAGTTACAGAAGATGGGGATTCGTCCCATGTGCTTCTGGCAGAGAGCCAGCAGACAGCATCAGATGCATCAGGAGCAGTGGCCAAAATGGGAGAGAAAAAGATGGCTGCGTGACAGGCCCCTTTATTGTTGTTGTCATTTAGTCGTGTCTGACTCTTCGTGACCCCATGGACCAGAGCACGGCAGGCACTCCTGTCTTCCACTGCCTCCTGCAGTTTGGTCAAACTCATGCTGGTAGCTTCGAGAACACTGTCCAACCATCTCGTCCTCTGTCGTCCCGTTCTCCTTGTGCCCTCCATCTTTCCCAACACCAGGGTCTTTTCCAGGGAGTCTTCTCTTCTCATGAGGTGGCCAAAGTATTGGAGCCTCAGCTTCAGGATCTGTCCTTCCAGTGAGCCCTCAGGGCTGATTTCCTTCAGAATGGATAGGTTTGATCTTCTTGCAGTCCATGGGACTCTCAAGAGGCTCCTCCAGCATCGTAATTGAAAAGCATCCATTCTTTGGCGATCAGCCTTCTTTATGGTCCAGCTCTCACTTCCATACATCACTACTGGGAAAACCATAGCTTTAACTATACGGACCTTTGTTGGCAAGGTGATGTCTCTGCTTTTTAAGATGCTTTCTAGGTTTATCATTGCTTTTCTCCCAAGAAGCAGGCATCTTTTAATTTCATACTGCTGTCACCATCTGCAGTGACCATGGAGCCCAAGAAAGTGAAATCTCTCACTGCCTCCATTTCTTCCCCTTCTATTTGCCAGGAGGTGATGGGCCCAGTGGTCATGATCTTAGGGTTTTTTTATGTTGGGCTTCAG
Organism: Podarcis siculus; assembly: GCA_034642415.1. Taxonomy (NCBI): domain Eukaryota; kingdom Metazoa; phylum Chordata; class Lepidosauria; order Squamata; family Lacertidae; genus Podarcis; species Podarcis siculus. The sequence goes on along the minus strand of JAXCMG010000017.1, from coordinate 3,371,032 downwards.
ACCATATTTTGCGCTCTCCCCTTTCACCCTCATTAAAAGGTTCTTTAATTCCTCCTCACTTTCTGCCATTAAGGTTGTGTCATCTGCATATCTGAGGTTCTTGATATTTCTTCCGGCAATCCTTCATGGATCACTGCCTTGTCGTGGCAAAGGGGCTTGAATAACTCAGAGAAGCTATGAGCTATGCCGTGCAAGGCCACCCAAGATGGACAGGTCATAGTGAAGAGTTTTGACTAAACGTGATCCACCTGGAGCTGAAACTCCAGTATCCCTGCCAAGAAAACTCCATGGACAAAGAAAACAGGCCCCTCTGTAGGGTCTGCAAAAGTCACGCCCACCTACCTGGTCACCTGCAGGGGGAGGATGCTCCAGACCAGGTGTAACAGGAAGTTCAACTGGCTGGATCAACATCCCCCTGTCTGTGTCCACTCTAGGCAAACAAGAAATGTTCTATATGACTGCTACAAGGATTACGTCCCACAATTATTACTCTGGCTTAGATGGGAGGTGGAATCCAGACCACTGCAAAGTGCTCAGTTCCTTCCCAGGAACTTTTGTGTAGACCAGGGGCAGATCTCCTGTGAAACTAAGGAAATTTAAGCTTCAGGGGCTCTAAGCCCAGAGGGTCCCCACAAGCAACTTCAGCCCACATTGCTTACATTTTTTGCATCTAGTAGACCTAATCTGAGTCGCACTGATTTGAATCAAATTGATTCATTTGTTGTAGTATACATTTCAACAATCCCAAAGTTTGAGTGTAATTCTATGCCTCTGAGATTTTATGCATAGATTAAATAATTCTGACAAATTCCAACCATGCTAAACAAAACACTTGCTTTATCCAGAAACAAATGGATAGCTCCTGTAAAATTTATTTTCTCTTAAGCTAAGAGGATCCCCATTGCCCTGCGGTTTTTCATCGCAAAGATCTACTTCCAACACAGCTCATTAAATAAGATAGTCTTGCTCCTGGCCTCTCCTGTTTACAATGGATTTCCATGGTCGGACACGAGTCCATTTGTTCGTGGCTGTTTTTGGCTTCACTGAAATTGTTCCAGGATTTCTCACAGTATCAATACAGATCGGAGCAGTCAAAGTTCTGGGGTACTGAGTTAAAATCCTGCCAGCCCCTAACCACCCTACTCCATTAGAGTTCCCTGTGGAGAGGGATTGATTGTTAAGCCACACTGGGGATTGTAGCTCTGGGAGGGGAATATGGTCTTCCTAAAAACGCAGGTGGTGTTGTGGTCTAAACCACTGAGCCTAGGGCTTGCCAATCGGAAGGTCGCCAGTTTGAATCCCTGTGATGGGGTGAACTCCCATCGCTCGGTGCCAGCTCCTGCCAATCTAGCAGTTCGAAAGCACGTCAAAGTGTAAGTAGATAAATAGGTACCACTCCGGCAGGAAGGTAAACGGCATTTCCATGCACTGCTCTGGTTTCGCCAGAAGCGGCTTAGTCATGCTGGAAACATGACCCGGAAAAACTGTCTGTGGACAAACATCAGCTTCCTCGGCCAGTAAAGTGAGATGAACGCTACAACCCCAGAGTCGTTCATGACTGGACTTAACTGTCAGGGGTCCTTTACCTTTTTTAAAACTCTTAGCACCCATAACAAACTACAGCTCCCAGAATCCTTTGGGGGAAGCCGTGACCATTTAAAGTGCTATCGGAGTGCTTTAAATGTACACTGCCAATGTAGCTCCAGTCCTGCTTTACAGTGGTACCTTGGGTTAAGAACTTAATTCATTCTGGAGGTCCGTTCTTAACCTGAAGCACCACTTTAGCTAATGGGGCCTCCTGCTGCGGCCGCACCGCCAGAGCACGATTTCTGTTCTCATCCTGAAGCAAAGTTCTTAACCCCAGGTACTATTTCTGGGTTAGCGGAGTCTGTAACCTGAAGCGTCTGTAACCTGAAGTGTATGTAGCCCAAGGTACCACTGTATTAGTCATTCCCCGGTGTTTCCCCGATGTGTGAGCAGTCCAGCAGAGATTCACCGCTAACACACTATTATTGCACCAATGACAGGTTGCAGAATGTTTCTACCTGCACACACACAAAGCACCAGTCTGGAGGCGCCCTTGGTGTAGAATAAACCTTTGACGTGGGGGTAAGTGCTTGCAGGATTGCAGTGGGGATACGGGGATGGGTTAAGTGCTGCCCAGGACTGCAGCAACGGGCTAAGAAAGAGCAATCGCTCCGCAGCAGTAAAGGGCCCTCCCAGAGAAAAGAGAATAATTTCTGCCTCTTTCCGTCTCTCCATCTGAACTGCTTTCTCTGCGTCTTCATCGCAGCACAATTGCCTCTGCTTTATCACAGAGGATTTCCCCAGAGTTCCTTTTTTTTAAAGACACAAAAGAGGAGCCCACTTCACAGGGGAAGCTCTTCCAAGTGGGCACTTATCAGCTTGGAGCAGCAAAGCGCTGAGGACACTTCTCTCATTAGTCTGACAAAAGGCTCTCATTTCCTCCACCCTTTACTCTAGGTAACAATTTCCATTGGCCAATTTTGCAGGCGCAGCCGTGAAGTTCAAACCTCAGCATCAAAAGGCACAATTCAGGTGCCTCTTGGTCCTCAAAGAGAGGCTTCGGAGACTCCTTGAGAGCCGCTACAGAACAGGCATCAACAAGGGGCATTTGGGTCTTCTTCTTCTTTGGCGATCCCTCGTAGCCGAGTAAGATTGTCTTCCATAAACACGGTTTTAACAATGAGTCCGTAAGTGACTGCGGAGGCTAATTCTGGATCCACACGTCCTTCCACAGTGGGGACATAGGTTTCTGGGCAGGAGTTGATCACCGCATGGATTTGCCAAGTGTGCCTTCCTCTTAGCACGTTTCTCTCTTGCGTCCTGAGTTCGAGTGTCTTCAAAGCCCATGACCCCTTTGGTAAAGGCTGTTCTCCAACTGGAGCGCTCGCAAGCGTGTCCCAATTGTTGGTGTTTATACTACATTTTTAAAGATTTGTCTTGAGACAGTCTTTAAACCTCTTTTGTTGACCACCGCACTACGCTTTCCATTTTTAAGTTCAGAATAGAGTACAGTGGTACCTCAGGTTAAGTACTTAATTCTTTCCAGAGGTCTGTTCTTAACCTGAAACTGTTCTTAACCTGAAGCACCACTTTAGCTAATGGGGCCTCTTGCTGCTGCCACGCCGCCGGAGCACAATTTCTGTTCTCATCCTGAAGCAAAGTTCTTAACCTGAGGTACTATTTCTGGGTTAGCGGAGTCTGTAACCTGAAGTGTATGTAACCTGAAGTGTCTGTAACCCAAGGTACCACTGTAGTTGCTTTGGAAGACGATAATCAGGCATCCGCACAACATGACCAGTCCAACAAAGTTGATGTTGAAGAATCATTGCTTTGACACTGGTGATCTTTGCTTCGTGAATTCCTGCTCCGTGATTGCAGTCATGGGATTGTTGTCTATCACATGACGGTGTATGTTTTGACTCCACAGAGTGGGAAGTGACGGAGACAGGATGTTTGTGTTACTGTGCTCCATGAAGTGGGACTATTGTCCTTTGTTCTTTTTCTCTTTGCTGTCTGATACTAGAGAGAGAGGGAGCCATGTTGCAGTGCTCCGTGTGTGTCTATATGTAGATAAAGTAGATTAGCCAAAATGCTGAGTTGCTGAGGTCTGTTATGCATGATGCGCAAACTCTGCGGATCCCTAAGTGTGCCGGTGTCGGCTGGCATCGGTCACTGTGATGTTCGAGCTGAAGAAAGCTTTTTAAGCTCCCGATTGACCAGGAGGGAGGGAACATGCCAGTCGGGTATGTGTCTCTGCCAGGGTCCTACTCAAGTGTAGGCTGAACTCCTGACATAAAGTAGCACATCTTATTTAAGCTGTACTGGTACCATGAGCAGCAAAGGTTTTAAGCAAGTGAGGTCTCCTTCCTTGTATCTCTTTTGAACCCTTGCTATTTTCCAATATCCATAAGTGCTCTCACTCGCTCTGCTTATCTCCTGCTCTTTCCATCTGCCTGATAATTAGGTCAGGAGCTGACGAGTTTTGCTCATCTTTCATCTCAATTAGTTCCACTTAGCTGAATGCTATTAATCCTGGCTTTCTCTCCCCGGCCTCCCATCCCATTCCACCAGCACCACCCCTAAGCAGTCCCTCAGATGTGCAGCCCCGTTGGAAAATGTTTTTCCTTTTAAAAAATAGCCATACCTGGAGAAAAGGCATAAGAGGAGTCCTATCCGGTTCTCAGGTCTCTGCAGAGGAAACTAAACATGGTCCCCTATGGTAACCTCATTCCGTTTTCGCTTGGCGCCACACGCTGGCCAATAAATAAACTGCACCCTTCAGTTAGTTCTTTTCGCCTGACCTTACTAAACCACTGAGCTTCTTGGGCTCGCTGATCAGAAGGTCAGCGGTTCAAATCCCCGCGACGTGGTAAGCTTCCGTTGCTCTGTCCAACTCCTGCCAACCTAGCAGTTTGAAAGCACACCAGTGTGAGTAGATAAATAGGTACCGCTGCAGCAGGTAGGTAAACGGCGTTTCTGTGCACTCTGGTTTCTGTCACTGTGTCCCATTGCACCAGAAAAGGTTTAGTCATGCTGGCCACATGACACAGAAAGCTGTCTGTGGACAAACGCTGGCTCTCTCGGCCTGAAAGCGAGATGAGCACCAAAACTCCATAGTCACCTTTGACTGGACTTAACCATCCAAGGTTCCTTTATACTTTTTTTTACCTTTTACGCTACCCAGGTGTAAATTGAGAGGGGTATAGGACTTGGAAAATACCTTGAAATGGATCAATCTCTGACTATCCTTGGGTTCAATTAGTCTTCCTTTTGAAGGAAAGCTAGTTGCTTTGTTGTTGTTTAGTCATTTAGTCGTGTCCGACTCTTTGTGACCCCCTGGACCAGAGCACGCCAGGCACTCCTGTCTTCCACTGCCTCCTGCAGTTTGGTCAAACTCATGCTGGTAGCTTCAAGAACACTGTCCAACCATCTCGTACTCTGTCGCCCCCTTCTCCTTGTGCCCTCCATCTTTCCCAACATCAGGGTCTTTTCCAGGGAGTCTTCTCTTCTCATGAGGTGGCCAAAGTCTTGGAGCCTCAGCTTCAGGATCTGTCCTTCCAGCGAGCACTCAGGGTTGATTTCCTTCAGAATGGATAGGTTTGATCTTCTTGCAGTCCATGGGACTCTAAAAAGTCTCCTCCAGCACCAGAATTCAAAAGCATCCATCCTTTGGCGATCAGCCTTCTTGATGGTCCAGCTCTCACTTCCATACATCACTACTGGGAAAACCATAGCTTTAACTATACAGACCTTTGTCGGCAAGGTGATGTCTCTGTTTTTTAAGATGCTGTCTAGGTTTGTCATTGCTTTTCTCTTTTTTTTTATAATAATTTTTATTGGTTTTTTTTTTCACATACAAAAGACAATACAAAACACATACATCAAAAACATACAACAAAAATTTGACTACCCCATACCTTCCTTTCACCACATCCTCATTTTGCCGGTTTTTAAGCAACCCTTCAGTCAATTTTTAATCAAATCTCTTTTAAATTTACATAAAGTTTACCATTTACAGCTGTGTTTCTTGATTTCTTACCCCTAACATCTTATCAGTCCGCAATTTTGCAATAGTTCTTAAGATATATTTTAAATTTTCTCCAGTCCTCCTCCACTGTCTCCTTCCTCTGGTCACGGATTCTGCCGGTCATCTCTGCCAGTCCCATATATTCCGTCACCTTGGTCTGCCATTCTTCCAGAGTAGGTAATTCTTGCATCTTCCAATACTTTGCCAATAGAATTCTTGCTGCTGTGGTTGCATACATAAAAAAAGTCTTATCTCTCTTTGGTACCAATTGGCCGACCATGCCCAAGAGAAAAGCCTCCGGTTTCTTTACAAATGTCCACTTAAGGACTTTTTTAATTTCATTATAGATCATTTCTAGGTTTGTCATTGCTTTTCTCCCAAGAAGCAGGCATCTTTTAATTTTGTGACTGCTGTCACCATCTGCAGTGATCATGGAGCCCAAGAAAGTAAAGTCTCTCACTGAGGGCGCTGAGGGCCTTCTGGCGGTTCCCTCACTGCGAGAAGCCAAGTTACAGGGAACCAGGCAGAGGGCCTTCTGGGTAGTGGCGCCCTCCCTGTGGAATGCCCTCCCAGCAGATGTCAAAGAGAACAACAACTACCAGACTTTTAGAATACATCTGAACACGGCCCTGTTTAGGGAGGCTTTTAATGTTTGATGTAGTACAGAGTGGCTGGGGAAGCCCAGCCAGATGGGCGGGGTATAAATAATAAATTATTATTATTATTATTATTATTATTATTATTATTATTATCATCATCATCATCATCATCACAAAATGAGGAGACGTGATCATTTGAAGGACAGCTGCATTTTCGGTTTGCATGTTTGTTTTAGGAATTGTGAATTAGGCTCACACTAAAATGTTCAAAACAGATTTCTCCTACACTCCTACAGACAAACACACATACACGCACCCCAGGAAGATTTTGTCGCTTCCCACAGCAGCACTTTATTTCCAGCTTTCAAACATCAGAGCAGCAAGGAAACTGGGCCATTTTTGAGAAGATAAAAATCAGGACAACGCTGTCAGAATCAATACTTTCGCATTCTGGTTCCTGCCAAGGCAGCAGATGGACTTTATTTGGCAAGTAAACCATCATTTCCCTCCAATATGCATTAGAGCACCGCAGGCTATCTGGACTTGAATCATGAACTGTGCTGGGGGAATGAGCTAATGAATTCCATTTTGCAAACCCGCACTGATATCTGGGAACTACTCCTGGAGAATTTCAATACCCGGGCTTCCGTTTTCTTTGTGACTCTGACACTAGCCAAAATCAGAGCAGAAGTAATAGTCCAAGCACATGCATTGCTGTTGGTCTCGAATGCAGGTATTCTCGTATTCTCAGCATTTGTTCTTTGACGCTTCTTGATAGCTGACTAGATAGTACCAGACAATTGGCAGCATGCAGCAGTGTTTTAGGATTTTAGCAGGCAACATGCAACAGTGTTAGGCATTTGACATTTCCTAGCTGACATGCAACAGTGCTAGAATCCAACAACTAAACTTGTACTTAAAGGTAAAGGGACCCCTGACCATTAGGTCCAGTCGTGGCCGACTCTGGGGTTGCGGCGCTCATCTCGCTTTATTGGCTGAGGGAGCCGGCGTACAGCTTCCAGGTCATGTGGCCAGCATGACGAAGCTGCTTCTGGCGAACCAGAGCAGCACACGTAAACGCCGTTTACCTTCCCACCGGAGCGGTACCTATTTATCTACTTGCACTTTGACATGCTTTCGAACTGCTAGGTTGGCAGGAGCAGGGACCAAATAACGAGAGCTCACCCCGTTGTGGGGATTCGAACTGCCGACCTTCTGATCGGCAAGTCCTAGGCTCTGTGGTTTAACCCACAGCGCCACCCGCGTCCCTAACTTGTACTTAGGAATGAATAAAAAGCACATTACAAAAACTGTCAACTCTCTGTGATTTCAAACAAGGGTCGCTCCCAGGTCCATACCACCACGATTCCCCATACCTCTTAGGTGGTGCAATGGGTCAATGCATCTGGCTGCTAATAAGAAGGTTGGTGGTTTGAGCCCACCCAGGGACAGCTGTGGGCAAAATATTCCTGCATTGCATGATGGACTTTCTGGAGCTGGCTGACCTGACTGGAAGAATCCACAAACAGAAAGAGGAGGAGCACCAAGAAGAACAGAAGAAATTTAAGGACTATTTAGTTAAATTTGCTAAGATAACATAAGTAGAACTATTTGTAAGTCCCAAATTGGCCTAGGAGTTAAATATGTTAAATTGTATAACATTATGGATAGAGGATAATATCAAAAGAAAGAAAGATGTTAATTGACTAAGTTAATTTTATTTGAAAGTCGTATTGGAAAACTGCTACAATGAGTTATATGGAAACTCAGCTAGGCAGATTTGAGGAAGTCACCTAACAATGATAACAAAATTAGGATTTTAACAGTTAGGATAAATGTTTGTTTGTTTGTTTGTTTTTTACTGTAATGTTTTTCTTCTATGTTTGTTATAAATTTGGAAAACTAATTAAAAATTTGGGATAAAATAAAAATTCCTGCATTGTAGGGGGTTGGACTAGATAACCCTTGGGGTCCCATCCAACGCTACAATTCTATGAGTCTAGCTTGAACTGGTGCTGTCCAGAATTCAGCCTCCTCATTCTGCATGAAGTATGGAGGGACTCTTCAAAACGTGGAGCCAGGATGCCCTCTTAAAATGGCAAAAGTGATGCTGAGAAGTGTTGTGTTGTTGTTGTTTAGTTGTTTAGTCATGTCCGACTTTTTGTGACCCCATGGACCAGAGCACGCGAGACACTTCTGTCTTCCACTGCCTCCCGCACTTTGGTCAAACTCATGCTGGTAGCTTCGAGAACACTGTCCAACCATCTCGTCCTCTGTCGTCCCCTTCTCCTTGTGCCCTCCATCTTTCCCAACTTCAGGGTCTTTTCCAGGGAGTCTTCTCTTCTCATGAGGTGGCCAAAGTCTTGGAGCATCAGCTTCAGGATCTGTCCTTCCAGTGAGCACTCAGGGCTGATTTCCTTCAGAATGGAGAGGTTTGATCTTCTTGCAGTCCATGGGACTCTCAAGAGTCTCCTCCAGCACCATAATTCAAAAGCATCAATTCTTCGGTGATCAGCCTTCTTTATGGTCCAGCTCTCACTTCCATACATCACTACTGGGAAAACCATAGCTTAAACTATACAGACCTTTGTTGGCAAGGTGACGTCTCTGCTTTTTAAGATGAGAAATGTTGTAAATACCAAGAATGAACGCAGCTTGTCTCTTAAACAATCCGAAAGCATCACACACAGCCCCCAATGCAAGGCACAAATGCCACTGGAGAAATGTCACAGGCTTTTCCTGGGATTTCCGAACAGATACCTCCCTTATCTGCAGTAGCCAATTGACAAATGACTTTAATCTCACAGCTGAGCATCTCTCGCAACGGATACAGGCTGGAGGCTTGCCAGAGGCTTCCGACTCTGAATTTCTGAATCTACGGTACACAGAGGGAGAACAGGCAAAACAAGACGGCGAGTTGCTCAAATACAAGGAGGGGCTGCAGCTCAGATGCAGAGCCCCTGCTTGGCATGCAGAAGGTTCTGGGTTCGGTTCCTGGCATCTCCTTTTGAAAGAGGAGCATTTTGGCCCACAGGACCAGATCCTTCCCTGTCCCTGTCTCCACATGGGCCGGCAGAAGCCTCGTGTCCAGATCAAGAGAAGTCATAGGCTCTTTCTATTCTGCCTTGTTTGGACCACACCTGGAGTACTGTGTCCAGTTCTGGGTACCACAATTTAGGAAGGATGTTGACAAGCTGGAACGTGTGCAGAGGGAGGTGACCAAGATGATCCAGGGTCTGGAAACCAAGCCTGATGAGGAATGGTTGAGGGAGCTGGGTATGTTTAGCCTGGAAAAGAGGAGAGTGAGAGGAGATATGATAGCCATCTTCAAATATCTAAAGGACTGTTACATTGAAGGTGGAGCAAGCCTGTTTTCTCCTGCTCTGGAGGGTAGGACTCAAACCAGTCGCTTCAAGTTACAAGAAAGGAGATTCCGACTCAAGGTCAGGAAAACTTTCTGACAGTAAGAGCTGTTCGACTGTGGAATGGACTCCCTTGGGAGGTGGTGGACTCTACTTCCTTGGAGATTTTTAAGCAGAGGTTGGGTGGTTATCTGTCATGGGTGCTTTGTGGGAATGTTCAGGGATGCAGGAGAGGCTATATTGTTTGATTATAGCCTTTCCAACTTGTGTAAACAAGTTCACAATTTAGCAGAGTAACATTCCTGTTTTTAAACTTGCAGCGGATGCGTTTGCTCAGACTCGCTAAAGCCTCTATAATATCTGTTATGGTATTTTCCCCTTATTCCCTCATAAAAGATAAGTCTTCTATAAAAGTATAAAAAGTGTTTACTAACATTCTGTTCACAATTGAATTCCAGAAGGCAGACTTAGCTTAGAAAAGTAATATACACCTGGAAACTATCTCATAAGGAGACAGTCCCTTTGTCCTCTCTTGGCTGGAGGCCAAGAGAGCATCTTTGGCTAAGCAGATGTTGCTTCTTCGATGCATGTAGTCAAAGAAAGAGAGATGGCTGCCCTGCCCTGTGCTTTTGTCATTACCTGCACAGGGGAGGCCACACCCACCTCTAGTCACATGCAGATGAAGTCTGTCCCAGCCCAGAAGGAAAGAGGAAGTTTACCTGCTGGCTGGACAAACATTCCTCCCCATGCGTAAACATGTTCACTCTAGGAATGTTGTACTTGACTGCTCTTGTGTTTCACATCCCACATGCTTTAGCTGAGATTCCTGCATTGCAAACGGTTGGATGAGATTTCCCTTGGGTCCTTTACAACTCTACAATTCTATGAACTTTGACAGGTGGGTGGGACAAGTCACCAGCCAATCACCTGGTATTATTAGGACATCTAATGATTGACACGTGGGTTGTCCTGCCCAACAGTCAAAGTCCCTTGCGCAGTCACACAGACTTCCACCATTCACCTACACAGAGTGGTTGAATTAACCATATGACCCACCGGCTGGATCCAATTCCCCACCTCTGATGTAGCAAAGTACACAATTTATTAGGAACAGCACGATAACAGCACGGCTGCATTGAGCCGTGTTTCCATCTGACTGCACAGATTCAACCTGCAAAATCCTTTAACGAAAGCTCTTCAGCCAGCTAAAATGCAGACCTTAGCTTTTCATTAGAAGTGCAACATTTCAACTGCTACTGTGAAGCAGGAACTCCATCAAAGAAAAGGAGAGATGTATCCAGCCATTTCGTGATTATCTTCCATGTTTTCTGCCTTTCTTAATACTAACTCTAAGAGGACCTGCCAATTGCCCTGGGGCAGATAATATCTGCACACTTGGTCTGAAGAAAGCCCTGGATCCAAGGTCCACCCAAATTCCCCCATCACTGCAACACTGCATATACTTAGTTTTCCTTATAGTGGCTGAGAAGGGTGGCAGTAATTTTGTGATGTGTAACACACAAATGGGGGTTTTCACAGTGCCTGTGGCTGTAAAGAAAAATCTGAAATGCACAAAGCAAATTTCAGCCAATGCCCTTTTGCATAATTCAGCAGTCGAAAGATGAAAAGGTGAAAGCCAAGAAGCAGAATATCTGAGCATGAACTGATCTGATAACCTCCGTGGAGGGTAGGATACAAGCTGCCATCCATCATTGTTTATGACCCATATGTCACATGCCCCGATGTAATTTGGTATTTGTCTTACCAGTTTGACAGATGGATATTCTTAGAAGCAGAAGGAAAGGGTTTGCACACACAAATTTGCAGATGGCAGGAAAAAAATGGTGAGGGGTTGCAAAACCTTTGTTCTCATCATCAAATGTGTCTGCTAGGAAAATAGCAGGTGATGTTGCTCCTCTATAGGAAAGAATTCCCTGAACGTAGAAAAGTAGCAGGTCAGGGTTCTAAACTAGCCAAGTCCTGACACGCAGAGCCAGTGTGGTGTAGTGGTTAAGAGCAGTAGATTTGTAATCTGGCGAACTGGGTTCGCTTCCCTGCTCCTCCACATGCAGCTTCTGGGTGACCTTGGGCTAGTCACGCTTCTCTGAAGTCTCTCAGCCTCACTCACCTCACAGAGTGTTTGTTGTGGGGGAGGAAGGGAAAGGAGAATGTCAGCCGCTTTGAGACTCCTTCGGGCAGTGATAAAGCAGGATATCAAATCCAAACTCTTCTTCTTCTTCACACTAGGTGTCAAATGATGATGATGATTCTGCTTTTCCACCAGTCGGTGGCGCCCTAAAAGTGGCTTAAAGGTAAAGGTAAAGGGACCCCTGACCGTTAGGTCCAGTTGTGGCTGACTGTGGGGTTGCAGTGCTCATCTCACTTTATCGGCCGAGGGAGCCGGCATACAGCTTCCGGGTCATGTGGCCAGCATGACTAAGCCGCTTCTGGCGAACCAGAGCAGCGCACGGAAACACTGTTTACCTTCCCACTGGAGCGGTACCTATTTATCTACTTGCACTTTGACGTGCTTTCGAACTGCGAGGTTGGCAGGAGCAGTGACTGAGCAACGGGAGCTCACCCCTTCGTGGGGATTCGAACCACCGACCTTCTGATCGGCAAGCCCTAGGCTCTGTGGTTTAGACCACAGCACCACCCACATCCAAAAGTGGCTTACAACCAATAAAATTAATAAGAGCATCATGCCCATTGATTAAATTTCAAGGCACCTCTAATGAGAGGTACCTGCAACAAAATGTTGCAGGGTGGAGGCCTGCCTGTTTAGGATTCCAGACTCTCCATTCTATTTTCCCATCCTTCTCTTTTTCCGCCCCTTCCTTTCACCTGATTTTAAACTGATATTATTGTAACCCAGCCTGGGTTCTAGCAAGGGGAGGGTACATCTGATCATAAACTCTTTGGCAATAACAGCAGCAAGAATATTATTAGCCCAAAAATGGAAGCAAGAAGAACTACCGACAATTGAAGAATGAAGGATGAAGTTAATGGACTATGCAGAATTAGATAAATTAACAGGAAGAATTCGAAACCAGCGGGACCAGAAATTCACAGAAGACTGGAGTAAATTTAGGGACTATTTGAAAAGTATTTGTGAAGACCAGACGACGTTTGTTGCTTTGCAAGAAGTTCTGTGAGGAGTATTATTGGAAGTATTGCAAAAATAGATAAGGGAAAGGATAATTTGTTAAGAGACTTAAAGGCAATATAAAGTTAAGAAATGTATAAGAAGTGGACAAAACGGTGGATTATCAGAGGTGCTGATGGAAGTCTAAAAAGATTGTATAAGTGATAAGTTTCGTGGTGCATTCTATAATTTATATGTTAAAATCAATAATACATTATTATTTTTAAAAAGATCATAAACTATTTGATTCACCCAGATGGGCAGCTTACATGCTGCCCTGAATTGGGTCCTTGATGTTAAAAATGAAAAAAATCTTGCAGGGAAGAAGGCCTTTGTGCAACCTTTTTTTTGTCGCTGAATTATTCAAGGGTTGCCGCCAAACGAACTTTAAAAGCAGAAGCCGTTGATCTGGAATGGGGGCAGAAATCCTGTTGGCTGCACTGTACCAAATTTCCAAGGATTCTGGGGGCAGGGGGGCGAAAACAGATACAAAAATAAAAGTTGACAGTGAAAAACATTGAACCCCATGGAATTTGATGAGGAAGATGGACGACGTTGTCTCTCAAAACCTAATCTTCATCATTCTTCTTGGGGGGGGCTCTTTCTCCTTCCTCAAAGATGTAATGCCTACAGCAGGCAAAATAAATCCATCCATCCGAAAGAGGAACCAATTTTTCATTTTTCTAGGCATGCCCCAGCAGGCATGTCTTGTCCATATGAGAATCTCTCTTAAAGTAATGGGTTGTTTCCCCCCCCCCTTCTCTTTCTCTGTCAGAAAAGAAGGCGGAAGGATCTTCATTCTGCCATCGCAGGTTTTCCTTGACAAACGGTTTTGCAAAGAGGAAAGCTACACGTTATGCCAAAAGGAGTTTGTTCTGCACTCCCGCGGAATCCATCTCTCAATGTGGCATCTCTGGAACTCACTGCCCATTGATGTTTGGCAGTCACCTTCATAATAATAATAATAATAATAATAATAATAATAATAATAATAATAATAATTTATTATTTATACCCCGCCCATCTGGCTGGGCTTCCCCAGCCACTCTGGGCGGCTTCCAGCAAAATATTAAAATACAGTAGTCTGTTATACCTTAAAAGCTTTCCTAAACAGGGCTGCCTTCAGATGTCTTCTAAAAGTCTGGTAGTTGTTTTTCTCTTTGACATCTGGTGGGAGGGTTTTTCACAGGGAGGGTGTCACCACCGAGAAGGCCCTCTGCCTGGTTCCCTGTAACTTGGCTTCTCGCTGCGAGGGAACCGCCAGAAGGCCCTGGAGCTGGACCTCAGCGTCTGGGCAGAACGATGGGGGTGGAGATGCTCCTTCAGGTATACTGGAACCAAGGCCGTTTGAATATCTTACACCAGGGGTCAACAAACTTTTTCAGCAGGGGGCCAGTCCACTGTCCCTCAGACCTTGTATGGGGCCGGACTGTATTGGGGGGGGGGGGAATGAATGCATTCCTATGCCCAACAAATAACCCAGAGATGCATTTTAAATAAAAACACACATTCTACTCATGTAAAAACACTAGGCAGGCCACACAAATCACCCAGAGATGCATTTTAAATAAAAGCACACGTTCTACTCATGTAAAAACACGCTGATTCCTGGACTGTCCGTGGGCCAGATTTAGAAGGCGATTGGGCCGGATCCAACCCCCGGGCCTTAGTTTGCCTACCCATGTCTTACACCGATCCTGGCCCAACTGCACTGGATATCATTTAGTCTCCAGGCCCAATTCAAAGTGCTAGTCTTGACCTTGTTGTTGTTGTTTAGTCATTTAGTTGTATCCGCCTCTTCGTGACCCCATGGACCAGAGCACGCCAGGCACTCCTGTCTTCCACCGCCTCCCGCAGTTTGGTCAAACTCATGTTAGAAGCTTCAAGAACACTGTCCCACCATCTCGTCCTCTGTCGTCCCCTTCTCCTTGTGCCCTCCATCTTTCCCAACATCAGGGTCTTTTCCAGGGAGTCTTCTCTTCTCATGAAGTGGCCAAAGTTTTGGAGCCTCAGCTTCACGATCTGTCCTTCCAGTGAGCACTCAGGGCTGATTTCCTTCAGATATAATTTGTATCTGCGGACTAATTTTGTTACATTTGAGTATAAGTTGGTGGAAACAAAGAAGGAATAAATAACAAAGTAAAAGACTGTTGGAGAAGGACTACTAAGTATCCAGAATCCCTCTAGGGGGAATTCTGAGACATTACAATAGCTGCAGATGGAAAATTACAGGCGGAGATTGAAAGGATGTTCTTTCTTGTGGGAATAATACAAGACCAGAGCACAGTTATGGCTATGAAACTATCGACCTTGAATCCCAAAATAAGCAATACTGCCGACTGTGTGGAGGACTTGTCTGAAAAAAGTCCTGCAGCTGAATTGGAAGTGACATCTTTGGAACCAGAAGAGAGGGAAGAAGGAGTGGAAAAAATACAGGCAGAAAGTACCAACCAGAAATTTACATCTGTGGAATATAAAGAAGAAGATTTATGGATTATGAATTTGCTTGAGATGGGAGAGGGAGCCCCTGGAATATCTGAAATATTTGGACTCAAAAGAAACAAGAAATGTGATTGGGGCCTCTCTCTTGGACGTGGAAAGCAGATTGGAAGGTACCTCGATTTTATTGTGCCAGAGCTCCTTCGAGACCTGATGACCAACATAAATGACTACCAACAAACCCGGCGGAGAGAGATGGACAGAGACTTGAGGGCCTCGGATGTGAGAAATCCAGGCTAGAAATTGTCTTTTTGTGGACATTCCTTTTGGAAGGGGACTGAAACTGGGGAAGGGGGGGTGAGGGCAGAATCTTAAAAAAAATTAATGATCTGTGTGTTTAGATAATAGAAATAACTTTGAATGAAAAAATGGGAAATCTGTGGAGGGGAACAGGGGTCGACCTTAGAAAAAGGTAAAAGAATTAGATGAGATTGGCATAAGATAAAAATGATTTAATCAAGAATGAAGTTAATAAGAAGAAGAACAATAAGTTTGTAAGGATGAGAGATAAGGATTTGCTGAACCAACTTTTGGAATAGGGATGTAAGAGGGGGGTGGGGGAAGTCCGGGGAAGTAGTTAATGAGATAAGGATATGAAATTTTACATGTTTTGTCTTTGTTTTTGTATGTTTGTTTTGTCTATAAAAACTTGGAAATTCAATAAAAATTTATTTTTTAAAAATATGATTTCCTTCAGAATGGATCGGTTTGATCTTCTTGCAGTCCATGGGACTCTCAAGAGTCTCCTCCAGCACCATAATTCAAAAGCATCCATTCTTCTGCGATCAGCCTTCTTTATGGTCCAGCTCTCACTTCCATACATCACTACTGGGAAAACCAGAGCTTGAACTATACGGACCGTTGTTGGCAAGGTGATGGCTCTGCTTTTAAAGATGCTGTCTAGGTTTGTTATTGCTTTTCTCCCAAGAAGCAGGCGTCTTTTAATTTCGTGGCTGCTGTCACCATCAGTCTTGACCTATAAAGCCTTAAATACCTCAAGGGCCACCTTTCTCCATATGAACCTTTCCCATAAAAACCTTTAAAGAATGCTCACAACGGCTCATGAATCAGCCTAGGTGGGGTTTGGAACTCTCTGTTGTTTCTAAAGCTGTCCAGTAACCTTTGAAAAATATACTAGAAAAAGACTGGATGTGGCTTACTCCTATCGAGGCCAAAGAAATGAGAGCTTTGTTGATGTTTTCCAGACCTGAAAAGTTTTAACTTTTAAAATGTCGAGCGGAAGACAGACACAAACCAGAGGCCAGAAGGCAGGAATGTTGACCTTGTGTTGTTCATTCTGGATCTCTGAGAGCTGTGGGTTCTCACCATTGTAGAATCGCATCTCATCATCAGCTGCAGGAGTTGCAGAATAGGAGCTTAGGAACTGAGCCATCGGAGGACCTTCTTCATATGCCTCCTCCATGAGAGGTCCAGAGGGTGGCAACACAAGAACCGGCCTTTTCTGCACTGGCTCCCCACTGGTGGAATGCTCTCCCGAGGGAAGCTCGCCTGGTGCCTTCATTTTAAAATTTTAGGTGCCAGGCGAAAACATTCCTCTTCAACCAGGGCTTGGGCTGGTTGACATTTAATGCTCTTTTAAGTGTGTTGTGGGTGAGAGGGTTTTTGGTTTGCTTCGTTCTTATTTTTGTTATGCACCGTATTTTTCGCTCCATAAGACGCACCTGACCATAAGACGCACCTAGTTTTTAGAGGAGGAATGCAAGAAAAAAAATATTCTTTAAAGGGAGCGCTGAGCAGAGCCTGTATGCATCCCAGGCTCTGCTCAGCGCTCCCTTTCACGAGCCGTGCGGAGCGCATGTGCGGTGCTTGCAGGCTTTTCCCTCCTTGGGGAAAAGCCCCCAGGAACTGCACACATGCTCCGTGTGGCTCGTGAAAGGGAGCACGGCTCTTGGGGGCTTTTCCCGCCTGCCTCCCGCCTGCATTCGCTCCACACATTTCCCCTTACTTTTTAGGAGGGGGAAGTGCGTCTTATGGAGCGGAAAATACGGTATCTTGCATGTTTTTATACAGTGGAACCTTGGTTCTTGAACGGCTTAGTTGACGAACAAATTGGCTCCCAAACGTCGTAAACCCTGAAGTAGGTGTTCTGGTTTATGGGCGTTTTTAGGAAGCCAAATGTCCGACATTGCTTCCGTTTGAGTGCAGCAATCCTGCAGCCAATCGGAAGCTGCGCCTCGGTTTTTGAACGGTTTCAGGAGTTGAACAGACATCTGTAACGGATTAAGTTTGAGAACCAAGGTACTGCTGTACTGTCATTTCAAGCTGAGATCTACAGATGTAGGGCAATGTACAAATTTAATAAATAATAATAATAGAAGAAAACACGGCCACCTTAGCCAGTCACCACTGATAGCCTTTACCTCCACGAATTAGTCTAATCTTCTGGCAAAGCCATCCAAGTGGGTGCCTCTTGTGGAAGTGAGTTCCACCGTTTGACGATGTGCTGTGTGACTTAGGGGTTTCTTTTGTCTGTGCTAAATCTTCTAAACTCCTTCATGGATCACTGCCTTGTCATGGCAAAGGGGCTTGAATAACTCAGAGAAGCTATGAGCTATGCCATAGGCCCGTATAGTTAAAGCTATGGTTTTCCCACTGGTGATGTATGGAAGTGAGAGCTGGACCATAAAGAAGGCTGATCGCCGAAGAATTGATGCTTCTGAATTACGGTGCTGGAGGAGACTCTTGAGAGTCCCATGGACTGCAAGAAGGTCAAACCTCTCCATTCTGAAGGAAAGCAGCCCTGAGTGCTCACTGGAAGGACAGATCCTGAAGCTGAGGCTCCACTACTTTGGCCACCTCATGAGAAGATAAGACTCCCTGGAAAACACCCTGATGTTGGGAAAGATGGAGGGCACAAGGAGAAGGGGACGACAGAGGATGAGATGCTTGGACAGTGTTCTCGAAGCTACCAGCATGAGTTTGACCAAACTGTGGGTGGCAGTGGAAGACAGGAGTGCCTGGCATGCTCTAGTCCAGGGGGTCACGAAGAGTTGGACACGACTAAACAACCAAATCTTCTAATGCTCGCCCTCTTCAGATGTTCACAAGCTCGAGTTAGGAGGAAAAAATCCTCTGTCCGCTTTCTCCCCGCCACGCCTAATTCTAGGCACTTCAATCATGCCATTCTCACTTACCTTGCAAACCACAGCAGTGCCCTACAGGCACCTTCTGATATTCATAGCCCACCCTTCCGTGTAACCCAGAACCCTAACCAAATTTATGGTATATTATTGTTATTAAATAACAAGGCCATCTGCCAATATAGAAAGTGAGTTTCAAATACAGTGGACACTTGGGTTGCGAACGTGATCCGTGCGGGATGCACATTCGCAACCCGCAGCACCGTGTCTGCACACGCGCGGGTTGCAATTCAGCACTTCTGCACATGCGCAAAGCGCGATTTAGCGCTTCTGCACATGCGTGATCGCCGAAACCCAGAAGTAACCCGTTCCGGTACTTCTGGGTTTTGGTGGGTGTGTAATCCGAAAAAACGCAACCTGAAGTGGCTGTAACCCAAGGTATGACTGTATCATAAATTGAGAGAGAGAGAGAGACCCAGCCTTGACAAAAAGAAAAAGTGCCATGCCAGTTAAGATTGTGTGTGTGTGAATTTTATTAAATTCTAGAGCACAGACTTTTAATATGTTCTGCACAGCTGGGGAGAATAGGGGGAGAACTCGGCTTTTTAAGCTAATGAAAATAGAATTTGTCTCAAGAGCCCTAGAAGAAAGCAATATTACTTCTGAGGCCCATGGGGTGTACATTGCTTTTTTTAATCTTTCCCCAGACATAAACGAAATCTTTTTCTACCCTCAATCTCTCTCTCTCTCACTCTCTCTTTTTAAAAGAGAATTTCTGTAACAGAATTTAGAGATAAATGGAGCTGGTTGAAACAGGATGGAGGTCGGCATGGGTTGCCAACATTTCCACTGGCTCTGCTCCTGTGCCTTTGCTAGCACCCTAGGGAGCTGGGGGTCGTTGAACACCAACATCAGGAGACTATCCCTTGAGAGTGCATTCATTCCAAGGCTGCATACAGACCAAGCATTTAAAGCACATTTAAAGTACACACACACACCCCAAGAATCATAGCTGTCAACTTACAGATTTGAAAATAAGGGACCAGCAGCCTCAAATATAAGGGGTCAGCAGCCAAAATAAGGGATTTTGCTTAGCTTATACAGAAATCCAGCACTGATGGAGCCATGCTGCTTTTGCTGTGACTGTGTTTTGCAGGGGGTTGGACTAGATGATCCTAAGGGTCTACAACTCCGACCAAAGAAGAGTGGCAGACAATACTGATGAACGACGTCGAGACGGCAAAGCTTACAGGCAGAATTAGAAACCAGGAAGAGGACCTCTTTAATAAAGAATGGGGAAAGTTTATAATTTAGTTGAAAAGCTATTGTAAAGGGTTACATACATTGGTAGGATTGACAGGAAACTTGTAGTAAAAATTTGAACTATTGATGGACAAATGATTTATAAAAATAGAGTTATGAAAGGGATGCAGAGGGGGAAATCACTACATTAAGATGCTGCACTGGTTGGAGGGGATGCTAAGCAGCACGTCGGGGCTGCCGTCGTCCTGGCGCGAGGAGTTCCATAGGCCCTTCCCCGCCCGAGAGAGAGGGGGGAGGGACAGAGACACTCGCCCACGCTGCCCGTGAGCCCGGCATGAGGTGGTTGTGGCACCGTGGCGGCCGCTGAAGCGCTGCCCTTCTGCGTCCCTCCCCATCCCCTCCACTTCATCCTCCCTCAGGCCGCCTCCTCAGCTGCTGCCGCCTTCAGCTTCCCCTGGCAGCATGGCGGAAGTCTCGCAAGAGAGGGGCTGCCTGCCTGCCCGCCGCCACCCGTCTCCTCACGATGCGCCCTTGAGGGGGGAAAGGGAGAGACGGAGACGCGGCAGCTGGTGCTCTCTCTCTCGCTCTCTCTCGGCGGAGGACCCTGAGCTGCTGCTTCCCTCCCGAGCTGGGCGAGCATGAAACCCGGGAAATTTAAGGGACATCATCAATAAGGGACAGCAGCGGGACATGGCACTGGGATAAGGGAGTTTCCCACCAAATAAGGGACGGTTGACAGCTATGCCAAGAATCCTGGCAGATGTAGTTTGCTAAGGGTGCTGGGAATTGCATCTACAGTTCCCAGGATTCTTGGCGGGGTGTGCTTTAAATTGATGATTTGAGTGCAGCCTTGATCTCCAGCCAGCTCCATTAGGCCACATCCGTACTACATATTTAAAGCACTACGAGACCACACTAACAGTCATAGCTTGTCCCAAAGAATCATGGGAATTGTAGTTTGTTAACAGCGCTGAGAATTGTTTGGAGACACAACCACACACCCAATTTTGTTACAGCTGGGGCAGATGAAGTTGTCCGGTTGTACTGCTGCAGATGCAACCAGGCCTTCTCGGTGGTGGTGCCCGCCCTGGGGAAAGCCCTCCCATCAGATGTCAAGGAAATAAACAACTATCTGACTTTTAGAAGACATCTGAAGGCAGCCCTGTTTAGGGACGATTTAATGTTCAATATTCTATTGTGCTTTTAATTCTGTTGGGAGCAGCCCAGAGTGGCTGGGGAAACCCAGCCAGATGGGCAGGGTACTAATATATTATTATTATTATTATTATTATTATTATTATTATTATTATTATTATTGCATTTTTTTCTCTCTGCGCTTCCTCCTCTGGCCACTGTCTGTCTCCAGGCACTGCAAGGAAATGTCTGTAAGGAATTCATTTATTAATCAATAAAATTTATACACCGCTTAATCGGACCTGCTAGGGACGGGTGGGTAATAAATGTAACAGGCATCAGCAAGCATCATCATCCCCAACGTCATATTAATAGCAGAAAGACAAAGCAGAGATCAGCTGGATAATTCTCCATCCCTTCTCTGCCCTCCCTTGCCGTTGTGTTGATGGTTGGTGTATCACTGCCCTCTGCTGCCCAAGAGGATATTATGCAAAAAAGAGTTCCCCCAGATTCTTTTGCACCAGGACGGCAGTTTATTTTAATCACATGTTATAGCTGGAGAGCTGGGGGGCAAGGAAAGTGGCTTTCCTGCCTTTTAGTCAATGCTTGTGGACAGGGTGGGTAAAAAGCAATGATTAATAATAATAATAATAATATCATTTTTTTAAAATTTAATAATAATAATAATAATAATAATAATAATAATAATAATAATAATATCTTTATTGTCATTGCCCCCTCTCAGGGACAACGAAATTACTTGGCTGCTCCATAAAAACACTAATTAAAACAATACAGTATAGTACAGCAAGGAAGATTAGATGACTTTCAAAGTCCAGGCTTCCCATTCAGGGCCGAGATCGCTCTGGAGAAGAAGCTGTTCTTAAGACGGCTCGTTCTTGTCTTCATCGTCCTGTATCTCCGTCCCGACGGCAGGAGCTCGAAGAGACAGTGACCAGGATGCGATGGATCTTAAAACAGATTTTTTAAATTTAAATCGGCTTTTTAAAAATTTAAATTGGATTATTAAAATAAAATGCTTCTGGAGGGAAAATCTTTCTAAAGATAGTTTTCTATTTAAGTTACATTATAGTCCAAAGGCTATTCATCAGGAAATAAGGATTTAAGCTTTTCATGCATGCTAAAACTCAGTCTAAGGTGTGTGTTGTTGTTGTTTTTTAAAAAAACTTATTTAACCACATCAGTTAACAAACATGGATTCTATAATGGATGCTATAATGTTATTGCTTTAGTTAAATAAATTGCTTAAATTGTTATTAAGGAAATGATTGTTTTTCTCCTTCCAATAAAGTACAGCAGAAAAGCTGTCCAAATATAAACAGTTAACTTATTAAACCTCACCATAATTTCAGAATTATGTGTCTATGTATTTCTAATTGTATAACCAAATCAGTAATTTTTGATATAACGGTAAAAACTACTCTGAAAATTTTTTATTCCAAAAATGAAACCTTCACCTGGTTGTAAATACAGTGGTACCTCGGGTTACATACGCTTCAGGTTACAGACGCTTCAGGTTACAGACTCCGCTAACCCAGAAATAGTACCTCGGGTTAAGAACTTTGCTTCAGGATGAGAACAGAAATCACACGGCTGCAGCGGGAGGCCCAATTAGCTAAAGTGGTACCTCAGGTTAAGAACAGTTTCAGGTTAAGAACGGACTTCCAGGACTTCCGGGTTGGCGCCATCGCCGAATGGCGGACTCCCTCCGAGCTCCGGAGGGAGTCTGCTCGGCAGGGGCTGGGTCCTACCGCACCGGCGATGCGGGAACCCTTAGAAACCACGGCCACGGAGGCCGTGGACATGGAGACTCGGCTCGCACCGTTAGCGCCCTCCCGACTCATGAAGGAGCCTTTTTAAAGGCTACGGATCGGGTGCCGGGGAGAAGCGTGGTGCCTTGAGTCCTCTGCTTTCCCTGCCGAGCGAAGCTGCATGCCATCCGGCGGAGAGCGCTGACTTCTTCCATTGAAAATTCGGACTTCTTAACAACAACCCGTGAGTAAATTTGGAAACCGGGTTCAAAAGGAGAAAAAAAAGAAATTTTTTTTCGAATTGGATACGAGCGGGGGGGATCCAAAAAGGAAGTCAGTCCCCTCCCTACTGTAAACCTTCCAAAACAAGGACGGGGAAACCAAGGCCCAAAAAGGCTTGCATTGCTGATAAAAATCAAAAATCCCACGATGGGGAACTACAAGAACTGTGCTGGAGGAGGAATTGGAGAAGGGAAACGTAACCCCCCCCCCCCCTGGGAACCGGGGTGATTGAAGAGAGAGCCTGGTGAAAGGAGTCGGAGATTTTGACAGCTGTCAAAGTAGCTGTCAAAGTCGGAAAGTGGAGTGGATTTTATTATGAGAACTTTGCTGGTTAAATCTGATACAATTTGTTACAACTTGTTAAAATTTGGATACAAAATGGCGAATATGGATAACAATCGGACTTTTGGACTAGAGGAAACAAAGTTACAACAATCCCCCTTGAGGAGTTTCGGGACATTACAAGGACTGTGAAAGTGGAAAAACACCAATGGAATTTTACAGGACTGGTTATCTTCTGGGAAAGCTGCAAAACGGAAATAACATCTCGTCTTCAGGGTGTTCATCTAAAGGAGACAATAGAATTTTCTATTGAAGAAAGGAAGGGACTGAACGCAAGTCTTTGCCCCTGAATAACAATCATCCCTGCAGAGCTACTAAACTTTTGAATTACAACGTTTTAGCAGCGGAACAAGAGGAAATTAGATTACAACCTGGAAAGAACAATGGAGGGAGTTCTATTACAGTTTTATTAAAGAACTGAAGTTAAAGTTTTAAAAATAATAATAATAATAATAATAATTTTAATTTTTAATAATTTTATTTTTAATTTTAAAAAGAAAAAGCCAGCAAGGAGTTGGGGGAAAGTTGTGATATGGCCTTAAGAATTCCAGGCAGACACCAGGGGCTGATGGTCAGGGGGAAATTAAACCGGGGATAGGGGGGGGGAGAACTAAAACTCCAAAGGCTTGCCAACTTTGTTTTTTTCTGAATTGGTTTTTTTTTATTATTCACTATATTCTTTATTTCTTACTTTTTTATTTCTATTATTTGGGGTGTTTCTTCTATCAAAAAATGGAAATTGTGGAATGAAATGGGGTGGGCCCTGGGGAAAGAACATTGGGTTTTTCTTTATTAAGGGTAAAACAAATTAAGTTTTAATTAGAATGGGGAACTTGTGGAGCCAACAATATGAAAGGGGAATATGGTAGGGGTGGGGGAAGGGGGGAGTCCCGTAAAGTGAATTTATACTTTTTGTATTCTTGAAAATCTTAATAAATATTATTTTTTTTAAAAAAAGAACGGACTTCCAGAACGAATTAAGTACTTAACCCGAGGTACCACTGTATTAAGATTATTAGTCTTACTGACTAGTGATTTAAATTGTGGTTTAAATTGATTTAAATCAAATCCATCCTGCTCGCGGGTGGCACTGGAATGCACAGGTCTTTAACAGGTGTGTTGGAGACCGCCAGCATGTCACGGCCTGATCCCCAAAGGTGAGTCGCAAGAGGAGCACTTCCCCCCATGATAAAAGGGGTCAGTAGCCAGTAACATCTAATTTATTTATTTATTTACTTATTTATTATTAATATTATTATTATTTATACCCCGCCCTCCCCAGCCAGAGCCAGACTCAGGGCGGCTAACACCAGTAAAATTACAATAAAAAATAATAGGGGGGAACCAAATTAAAATACAGGTTAAAATACAATTTAAAATGCAGCCTCATTTTAAAATTAGCCCATAGATCAAAACTATAAGGGGAGGGAAACATAAGGGTCAGACTGAGTCCAAACCAAAGGCCAGGCGGAACAGCTCCGTCTTGCAGGCCCTGCGGAAAGATGTCAAGTCCCGGAGGGACCTAGTCTCTTGGGACAGAGCGTTCCACCAAGTCGGGGCCAGTACTGAAAAGGCCCTGGCCCTAGGTGAGACCAATCTAACCACCTTGCGACCTGGGACCTCCAAAGTGTTGTTATTTGTGGACCTTAAGGTCCTCTGCGGGACATACCAGTAGAGGCAGTCCCGTAGGTATGTGGGTCCTAGGCCACATAGGGCTTTAAAGGTTAAAACCAGCACCTTAAACCTGATCCCGTACTCCACCGGGAGCCAGTGCAGCTGGTAAAGCACTGGATGAATGTGATCCCGCGGCAAGGACCCTGTAAGGAGCCTCGCTGTGGCATTCTGCACCCGCTGGAGTTTCTGGGTCAGCATCAAGGGCAGCCACGCGTAGAGCTAGTTACAATAACCAAGCCTGGAGGTGACCGTCACATGGATCACTGTGGCCAGATCAGGGCGAGAAAGGTAAGGGACCAACTGTTTAATGTGCCTTTTAATTTCAAAGCGGTGCAGCGTGCTTCAAAATTTCCAACCATCCTCAGAAATGTTTTAATCTCCCCATCTCCCTCTGCGCGTGACGCTCCACTTCTGACGGTTGGAACACACCCAGGTCGCTTTTATCCACAACTTCAAAAGGGAAAGCTGCTCCTAATTGCTTCCTCTGCCGACATCAACCAGTGTCCCTGTTTCACAACCTCAAACAAGAGAAGCGACAGGAGTGTTGCACATACAAATATCTGAAAGAACAAACCATTGAGGGCATCCAGGCCCTGCTTTCTTTTTCAGAGTGACGGGAGGTGCAGGACCAAGAGGGAAACAGATAGAACGCATGAAGGGATTTGGAGCAATTCATTCAGGATCTCATAAAGGAAAACTGGGGAGCGACGGTAGCTTAGTGGCAAAATGCATGCTTTGTGTGGGAATGTTCAGGGAGGCAGAATGGGATATATTGTTTATTAATATCCTTCCTAACTTGCGCTAGCAAGTTCTATAGACCTACAGATCTTTCAGGACCCTGAAGAGTTGCAAGAGGACTTAGGAAAGAGGCAGGACTTACCAGTCCTATGCCGTACAAATCACAGGTCACAAGTAATTACAAAAAGGTCATTTATTCTTTGACTTTTAATTGTCCGTTAGTTTATATACATATGTACAATCATGCAAAAAAAATGACTTCGACAGCGACGAAAGATCAGTTTTTAGAATACAGTGCAAAAACATCTCCAGAAAAATTGTACCTCTTTTTCCACACGCAAAAAAGTATGAGGACTCTCTTTGGTTTGAAAATAAAAAGGGGATGGGAGCTTGCTTAAAATCCTAACCCTGCCTGTTAATTGTACAAATTAAAATGTGGCATTAGTTGGCTGCTACTAAAACAAAACTCAAGTGTGGAATGAGGAAGCAGGAATGGGCATCGTTTACTAAAGCAGCACAAAACCATCCTATATGTGTCGTTTTCAAAATACATTCTTAACT
Source organism: Podarcis siculus (assembly GCA_034642415.1). NCBI lineage: Eukaryota > Metazoa > Chordata > Lepidosauria > Squamata > Lacertidae > Podarcis > Podarcis siculus. The sequence continues at coordinate 3,345,006 of JAXCMG010000017.1, read as the reverse complement.
CTGCCCCTTTTCAGGGTGGTTTTAAATAATCAATTTGTTGGATTGAGTCGTATACAATGCTAGTCATACCCAATGAAATTAATGGGCACGGCTAACTTAGGTCCATTCAATTCAATGGATCTACTTTGAGTAAAACTTGGTTGGATATAATCCCCATTACATAAACGAGATACTGTAATGGCACAGCAGTAACACGGGAAAATTGTTCCAAACACTGCTGTAAAGACCCAGTGTTCAGTAATGTGATCTACTCAACATCTGGGTTCTGCCGCTTCAGACCGTAGGTTGTGGGGCTCACAGGATAAAACATTTCATTAAGCAAAAGAAACCATCTCACGAAGTTGTTAGGAGAAGGGTTCTACTCTAGCCTTCTCCCTTACACACTGGTTTTCCATGAGCAGGGAATTTATTTAGCATTGGTGGAATTTCCACCCTGAAAGCCCTCAACCATAGATAAACTCAGGCACAGACCACCTCAGTGAGAACTAGGCTCATCGAATCAAAGAACTGTAGAGCTGGAAGGGGTCTCAAGGGTCATCTCATCCAACCCTGGGCAATGCAGGAATCTTTTCCCCCAGTGTAGGTCTCGAATCCAGGAATCCAGAACCCTCAAATCCAGGACCCTGAGATTCTCATGCTCTACTGACTGAGCTATGTCTCATTAATTTCCCCAATCAGCCTAGCACATGCCATTTTTTATTTAAATATGTGAAAACAGCGTATCAAACTTGCACTTCCTCCTTTGTTAAAAGACACAGTATCAAAATAATGGTGGCCATTATGGTCAAGAGGATGAGGCTGTGGGCTTTGGCCTGGCAATCCTTGGCTCGCCTTGACATTGGTTTGGGCAGCCTGTTAAAGGTAAAGGTAAAGGGACCCCTGACCATTAGGTCCAGTCGTGACCGACTCTGGGGTTGCGGCGCTCATCTCACTCTATTGGCCGAGGGAGCCGGCGTATAGCTTCCGGGTCATGTGGCCAGCATGACTAAGTCGCTTCTGGCGAACCAGAGCAGCACACAGAAACACCATTTACCTTCCCGCCGGAGTGGTACCTATTCATCTACTTGCACTTTTATGTGCTTTCGAACTGCTAGGTTGGCAGGAGCAGGGACTGAGCAACGGGAGCTCACCCCGTCACGGGGATTCGAACCACCAACCTTCTGACCGGCAAGTCCTAGGCTCTGTGGTTTAACCCACAGCGCCACCCGCATCCCGGGCAGCCTGTTACCCCATCTGTAAAACCAGGAGGCACTAAGCCCACTGGGCTAAGATGTTGCAGGGAAAAACAAGACCATAAAGCACTTTGCACTGTGTATATGGCTTCCCTGCAGGTTGCAGATCACCAAAATTTAAAGTGGCTGACCGACAGCAGTGCCAGCTTTGAACCAGCCAAGGGGGCCCAGGTGGAAGCACAGAACTAGCTGTGCAGTTATTGCACAAACTTCTGCCCTGCATTTGGCCATTTGGATTCCCCTATGTCCTGTGGAAATCTGTATTGGGATTGGCATAGCTGCTCAGCCTCACCAAAAACCTGAATGCCAAATACGTCGGCTTGAAAAGAAATCTTGCTGATTTCATGCGACGCTTCCATGCATGAAGTAATTACACAATTGGAGAAGGAAGCCCGCGCGTGTGTGAATGCCCCACAGGTGAAAAGAAAAAGAAAAAAGCATGTTCCTAATAAGAAGAGAGATAAATGCACTTTCTGGCATGATAGTTTTCTATGCTGAAGGGAGTTTGTGTGTTGGTTCATTCAAAAATGCCATCCCCACCCAATCGTTGTACCAAGAGATTTTTCTGACTCTTTGGATAATCTCTAAGCTTGCTGAGGGTCACAGGCTAAGTTTTGAAGACCTTTCCTTTTAAGAAAAAAAAAATGAAAACACAGATGGAGCGCATTCCACTGATATGCTGAAATTAGAAGGGGAACAAGATGTATTTGGGAAACCAGGCAGAGGAGAGGCAATGGTTTTGGGAGCGAAGGGGAAGAAGGAGATGATGTGAGTTGCTTTTGTGACTTGAGGTGGGTGTCAGCTATTAAATGCACAGTAAAGTCTCAGTATGAGCTACCAACAGGTTTTAGAGAATTATTAGTTTCTTCAGTTCGTGCCTCCAGCTGTCTGCAGACTAAGAAATTTAATTCTCTCCATCCTTTCCCCCCCTCTCTCATAGTCATGAGAGAAAATACAAAATCCTGAGTAGGGGGATAAGTCCTGCAAGGACATGAAGTGAGGATGAATGTGGGAATGGTTTGCAGTCCAACAAATGACTCTAACCCCAAACTATCACAAGTAAGAGAGTGTCCTGTAAAACATCTTAATCCGTCACCGAGAAAAACTGCATCAAAACTTTACATGACAAACTTTGTTCCAAAAGTTATCAAAAAGGGTTCACAAATGGTGTAAACGCTGGCATATTTCTACACATTAAATACCGGACTGTACAGTGCAGCAGAGGCTGAGAGGAGCACAGGTTCTAGTTACTACTTTCAAAAGTGCATGCTCTTAAATTAAACTCTGTTCACAAATCTTAAATACATCCAATGAGCTGCAGTAAGAGTATCAGGAGAGAGAGAACCTGCTCTAGTCTCAGTTACAGGGCAATAGCTTCCATTAACATGAATCATATATTCTTATAAAAGTTAATAAATGTGCCTGAATTGCATCAGGGCGGACCGTGAAAGGGAGATTGAAAGTTCCTTCGGGAAATTTTCTGCACGCGGAAAGCTGCATCAGGGAGGCTATTGGGAGCCCCTGCCATAGAGCAAGTTGCTTTTTCTTTTTAAAAGGTGTGGGCTGCAAGACAGGAAGGCAGAGATGCTGGGACTGGAGTCCAGCCTTGTTTCCCTTCTCTATAGACTTGTCAGAAGACTATCTCTCTTTTCTTAGTCTCATTTCCTTAGCCCACAGGACTAGAAACATTTCTGTTTACTTAGGTGAAAGCTAGAACTCTTTAAGAATCACGACAGATGCACCAGTTGCCAGAGGCCACCTTAAACCAGTGCTGTTGCTGGCAGACAACTTGCACCCTGGTTGCTATTTAAAAGCTGTCCAGTTAGGCTGAAATGTTTTTATCTGCACGGGGAGCAAATTGGGGGGGGGGGCTCATTTGTGGTGCCTGATCCCCATCAGCGAGACAACGCCTGGTGCTGATATCTCCCACCCGTCTGTTCTGCCAACGGACCTCTTTCTTTTACCCTGTTCTACCTTCAGTGCCTTTGCACAAACAACACACAGGCCAGGAAGAAAAAGTGCTGAATAGGATGTGCAAGGAACGTCCACCTGGATGATTGGCAAAGGAACATCAACACCACTGATGGGTGGTGCATGTTGGGACTGGTAGGGCAGAAGGCAGGGAGCCCAACAGCAGGTGGCGCCAGAGCCAATGACAGGCAGAACCAATCAACTCTATTTTTGCCCCCATCCTCCTTCCTGCTGAGTTACACAAGAGCAACACTGAGATGGAGGAGGAGGAAGCTGACAGACAGAGCCAGTTTCTGGACAGCTTGCAAGCAAGAAAGCAGGCAGGTGGGGCCTGGCTGAGAGCACACCTGGGCTGGTGGGGCAGTGCCTATTTGCCCCAATGGACCACCTTTTACTAATAAACCTCCTATTCAGCTATTTAGCCTTTTCCTCCTGTTACCTCTAATACATACAAAGTGTTTGCCCAACAACTCATTCATTACTATTAATCTAAATGCATGCAAACGGCATCTATAATCTGCATTCGAGATTATATCAGTTGCTACTCCCCTAGTGTAGTCACAATAAGCTGCCTACCATTTAAAGCCATCTTTGCCATAAAAAAGCCACGAACCATTCTATTAACTACTGGTGGGAGTTGAAAGCCTGGCCTTTGTGGTGCCGTGTGGGTATTTGACCGACTGGAACCTATTTAGGGGGGTTTTCAGCATGAAAGCAACTATCGCCATCCCTGCATGGCTTGCCTTCTCCAGTGGGGCATGGACTGATGTTCTGAGGTTGTCTAGAGCTCTCCTGCTCTCTGCTTGCAGGACACTACAGATAATATTATTTGTTTTATGGTTGCTGGAAATGCAGCCTATCTTTCTCCCGGAATCCCAGAACAGGAAGGACCCATCAGGCCCTCGGCTCTGGCGAGGGCATCCAGATCATTCTCTAGACTATGTGCGTTGATCTGAAAAGGACTGGTGCTCAAAGGACCCTGCCTTGAGTTGGACACTGTGTATGCCTGTTCCCTTGAGCTTCTATAAACCCACAACTGTGGGCTAAAACCCATTCTTCTGGGAAAGGCTGGGTGACAAAAAAAACCTCGCCATATTACACAAGCTGGTTTTGACCAGCGTTAAACACCCCCTTTCCCAAACCAAACATTTTTTAAAAAAACAACAACCCGCAGCTGGTATTCCACGATCGTTTTCATACTCCACAGTCTGGCTGTTTCTCCACAACTTGCCGCATCAGTATCTGATGGGAAGAAAGGGAAGCCACTCCTATGTGGAAAAGTATCTGCCAGATGTTCCTTAACCCATACAGGTAGATGTTGCATAGACAGACTGTGACGAAAAGTACAAAGACCTTTATCTTCCTGGCTGAACTGTAGAACAGGTAAAGGCAGCACTGGAAAAGGAAGAAAACCAGAGAGAAGTTTAGCAAAGTTTAGCAACCAGGCAATGAAAGGAAGGGACATAGCTTCATATGCGAGAGTTTCTAGGTCCAATTTCTGGCTTCTCTAGATAACGCCAAGGTTGCAGGTTTGATCCCCATTTGGGACAGCTGCGTATTCCTGCATTGCAGGGGGGTTGGACTAGTCCAGGGGTGGCCAACTCCCAAGAGACTGCAATCTACTCACAGTTAAAAACTGGCAGTGAGCTACTCCCTTTTGGGGGGGGTCAAAGTTGTTGAGCTTCTCTTAGGGAGGGGCAAAGCCCTCTACCTGTTGGACGTGCCTGGATTAGACGATCCTTAGGGTCCCTTACGACTCTATATTCTATAAAGGTAAAGGGACCCGACCATTAGGTCCAGTAGTGACCGACTCTGGGGTTGTGGCACCCATCTTGTTCTATAGGCTGAGGGAGCCGGCGTTTGTCCACAGACAGCTTCCGGGTCATGTGGCTATCATGACTAAGCTGCTTCTGGCGAACCAGAGCAGCACACGGAAACACCGTTTACCTTCCCGTTGGAGCTGTACCTATTTATCTACTTGCACTTTGACGTGCTTTTGAACTGCTAGGATGGCAGGAGCAGGGACCAAGCAACGGGAGCTCACCCCATCACGGGGGGGATTCGAACCGCTGACCTTCTGATCGGCAATTCCTAGGCTCTGTGGTTTAATCCACAGCTCCACCCGCGTCCCCTCGCCACCCGCGTCCCCTGCCCCCTGCAAGACTGTAAATCATGTCACGTCTGATTTTCGTGGGAAGAAAACAGATAATATACTTACCAACAAAAAGCAGGCTACAAAGGGCAGGAGAAATGCTATCACATTTCCAATTCCTTTGCGGTCTTCCTGTTGGAAGATGACATTTGAAGGTCAAATTAACTCAGTCGGTGCAAATAAGTCCACAAAGTTATTAGACCATAGGAGGAAAAAATACTCTCTTGCCTGCCCATCTATATCTGTGTTAAGTCATGTGCATCTAAAAGGAAGGGGCACAAAGCATTTGGAAAGCCTCCCTGACTGTGTGCAAGCCTGAATGAATTTGTTTCAAGAAGGTACACAGTGGTCTTTATTTTATTACTTCAGCACTCAAAACAACAGAATCAGGAAGGAACTAAACCGGTATTTAACTTACAATTAAGACTGTGTACACAGTGAGTCATGTCACTGAAGAAACAAATGTAAACCAAAGTACTCATCTAGTTCAAAATTATTCCACGGCATATTTTTTTTAAAAAAAGAGTTTGTAAAACAATATATTTTTATAGCTCTGAACAAACAACAGCCCCATTTAGGGGGAAATGGTGTTTGCACTCACGTCAAACCCATCAAAGATGTCAAGGGCTCTTCTGAGATAGAACAGTTCATCTGTTTTGTACTCAGTCAGGTTTCACTGGTTCACATTTTACTAGCTTTCAACTTAACAGAACACTTTGCAATACCTAAGTTACCCTTGCTCTGTTAAAAAGACAGAGCGGGGGCCCCCACTGGGCAAAACATGTAAAATAAGCCTAGATATTTATTTAACTCTCTTACTGGTTTCGTTACTGCCTTGGACGTTGATTCCGCAGTTGTTTCCCAGTCGAAATTTATCCGTGGCCAATTTCATAGAATCATAGAATCATAGAGTTGGAAGAGACCACAAGGGCCATCTAGTCCAACCCCCAATTTGCAGGTATTAATTTACTATTTTAATCTGTATGTCCCACATAAATGTGACCAAAGTGGCTAATGACACGAAAGCAAAAATTGCAAATTAACGCACTGTTACAATTAAGGTCTAAATGCCCGATAATATCATAACATGATCCATGTCAGGGAACTGACATCGGAGCAGAGTGGAGAGGCTAGGCTCCCAGATGATGCCGGAGAGGGAACTAGTAAGGGAAGAGAGAGAACCTCCGCTGGGGAAGGAAGTCCAGGTGACACCAGGAAGAAGGGAGAGGCTGAGAGCACTTCGGAGGGGAGGCTCCGAGACTCTTCCAGTGAAGTCAGTGAGGAGAGTGGAGGACCTCCGCTTGGCACGTCCACTCTGCGCAGAAGGCTTCCGCGCAGAGAGGCGAGGAGGAGGTTGTCCGTTAAGGAATTCTTATGCTGGAAGAAGTTTAGGAAACGCCCACTGACTGATTCTGCCAGCGACTGAAGCAGCCGCGGAAAAGGGCTGCTCAGCCAGGGAGAGACCCCAACACCCCCAAGCAGTTTGAAGCAGCTGGAGGTTTACACACAAGCAACCCCAATTCTCTTGACAATCCAAATAAATAATTCATGTTGAAAATATGGATACTATAACATTTTAAATTTATAATAAACTATCAGAAAACGTAACCCACTGATATTGGGGGGTTAAAATATATAAAGCAGAGTCAAATATGGTAAGTGCTTCTGCTGCAATCAGATAATAACAAAAGTATAAACAGCAGCCAATGCCAAACAGCATGAAAAACAAAGTGCTTACATTTTCTTTTCATAGAGGCTTAACATGCGCACAGTTCCTAGCGGGTTCATTGTGTACTAGAAAGTCTCAAAAATTGAAGTTGCTAAAGTTGGACATCTGAATCTTAAGTAATTATATTTACAGTCACATGTCTGTTGTATAAGCAACTAATGTTCCCTTACCAAAGATCACCACATTAACCCAGCAAGGTTAAATTATACTGTGCTGTTGTTGTTGATGATATTATGATGATAGCCCACCCATCTGGCTGGGTTTCCCCAGCTACTCTGGGCGGCTTCCAGCAGAATATAAAAAATTATCATGTCAAACATGACTGTGGAAATCAACCCTGCTTGTGGGTTTCCATTAAGATATATATCTTGGCCGCTGTGAAAACAGGATACTGAACTAGATAAGCCACTGGCCTGATCTCGCAGGGGTCTGGACAGGTACCAAAGTAATTCCCACCTCCAACCCCTCGTCCCCATGTCATCTCCCCAGTTACCTGAAATGAATACTCTGCCAGGTGAACACCTCGGATGAGATTCAGTGCTCCACACATTATGTTGAGAACAAGAGATAAGATTCCCAAAGCAGACACAGGTTGCATTCTGTGAGCAGGACCTTCAGGCCAATTCAAGAAGGAAGGGAACGAGAAAGAAAGAGATGGGTGAGCACTGCTATGACATTTACAGCCATTTCTCATGTTTCTTACGTACTCTGGTGTCTGAACTAGTTCCACACAGCATCATTTGCAGAGCGCTTATTCCTGTATCCCCTCCTGAGAGATCAAGATCTGGGTAACAATACTGATCTACCCAACAGGGTTATTTAACAAAACAAGTCATGTGAACCACTTTTAGTGTGTTTAAAGTTTTACGTAAAATTTACTATAGCATCCAAATAATATGCCACAACTATTACAGAAGTGAATAGGATGCCTTTGCAAGCTCTTATTTGTTCTTGTATTTTTGACTGTGACTACGGCCTATCAGCTGGAACTACAGTGGTACCTCGGGTTAAGTACTTAATTCGTTCTAGAGGTCCGTTCTTAACCTGAAACTGTTCTTAACCTGAAGCACCACTTTAGCTAATGGGGCCTACTGCTGCTGCCACACCGCCAGAGCATGATTTCTGTTCTCATCCTGAAGCAAAGTTCTTAACCCGAGGTACTATTTCTGGGTTAGCGGAGTCTGTAACCTGAAGCATATGTAACCCGAGGTACCACTGTATTAGTGAACTGCAGTAAAGTTAACTAGCAAGTAAAAGTATCCAACCAGCTCCTGAGTATGGCTAGCAAAGAATCCACCTTTGCATACTGCGACTCACCAGATTCCATGTGGAGCTCCGTGTGGCCGTTCACAATCCCATTCCTCAGCTCCGCATCGTCCAACTTCACAAGTGCAGGAGGCCGCAAGAGGAGCTCTTCCTGGATCTTTTCCAAGTTGAACTTCGTCTGTGCGCAGTTTGTGTAATTGAAACGGCCTTTGACTTTTTGAATGACATTGTCTGCATCAGAGAAGCCAGAAAAGTAATCACTGAAAGTAAGAAAATTGCCATGGGACTGGCTGGATGCAGAGGAGTGGCAGGAGGCACACGCTGGGGAACCGCCGCCCCCCCCCCCCAAGAGAAGAAGGCTCAGAGCAAGGGAACAGGTGGTGGGATGAAGAGGGAGCAGACTGAGAGGAGGTGGTTTCGGGAGCTGAAGAGGTAACAGGGTTTAGTGAGCAGAGAGTGTCTGCGGTAGAAAGCAGCCCAGAATCAGAGGCAGAAGCGGAGGCTGGAGTAGGGCGGGCAAGAGGCAAAAATCAGGCGGGCTGCTGAAAAAGCCAGGGGGTCTCCCCCTCCTGCTGCAACCAGCTCTCCTCCCCGCTGGTCTCCCAGAACCAGAAGAGGTGTGAAGAGGGCAGAGCAAAAGGCAAGGCGACAAAGTCTCAGATTGTTTGGGAAGGACCCAGGGTTGGAGGAGACTTGGGGAACGGTGGGAAGGCAGGACCTTCCACCCTCACAACTGCCTCATTGGGGCAAGATCTACCAGAAAGCTTTGCTGTGCACACTAGGCCTGGCCTCCTGAGTAGTTTTGTTTCTTTGGATACAGAGTTAACTTCACTGACGCCACGTGAGTCACAGCTGACCTGCTCCTGACAAAATGCATGAAAATATGCTCCCTTGGTGAAACACATGCAGCCCGTGGAACTAAACTTTTCCAAGTGCCGGATTTGTACAGAATTGGCATTTGGCGCAGAATAGATGCAGCCTGGTCAAATGTGCCACAGCTTCCACTTGCACTTGTCCGCTTGCAAGAGAAAACAATAAGGAATGTACCTTCCCAGGGGCTGGCTGGGGGAAGAAGCACTGACCGCCTGATACTACCATAGGGCTACTGGAAGTACACAAGTACATCAATCACTGGGAGAGGGTCTTGTTTGCCTGGTGGCAATGACCTACTTCCACCATTGGAGGCAGCAGGCCTCTGAATACCAGTTCCTAGGAAACACAAGTGGGGAGAAAGGGCTGTTGCACTCAGGTCCTGCTTGCAGGCTTCCCACGGGCGTTTGGTTAACCATTGTGAGAACAGGATGCCAGACTAGGTGGGCCACTGATCCAGCAGGGAACTTCTTATGTTATTATGCAGAGGAGAAGGACACACAAGGAGTTTCTACAAAATTAAGAACTGCTGCTTTCACAGGCAGCTCATCTGAAGCAAATGGGCCTTATCTGTAACCTAACTTGGATGGGCTTAAGTCCTTGAATACTCCAGCACCACATATGTGGGCAAAATGTTCAACGCCTTCTACTTCTTTTACCATCAGCAGTCTCCAAGGGCAACCCCAAATAAGTATCACAAATAAAGAGATTATTTCACTGTTTGGGCAGGGTGGTTATCGCTATGCTTCCTCTCTGGCAGATACCATCAATTGAGGTTAGGGCCATTAAGATGTATCAGCAAGTATAAGGCAGAATGTTAGCCAGGCAGATTTATTTGAAATGCGATGCTTGCTACCGATTCCTGAAGAGGAGGAGGAGGAGGAGGAGGAAGAAGAAGAGAGACAAGGCAAGCATGGTACGCACCGAATTCTAGAAAAGCATACGGTCTGGTAGCCAGGCCCACACTGGTGGCATCATAGGTAGTGGCAAACTCCCACTGGAGCTCTTCCAGAAAGCAGAACGCCATGACAGCTGGGAAACTGCTGGTGCAAATCCCCATGCAGGCCACGTCTCCAGAAGAATGAAAGCTGAGAAGTAGAAAAACCCAGGATTCACTACAAGCACCAGACACAAACTTAACTAAGGGACCAGAGCAGCAAAAAACAAACAAACACCCAATAGCTGCAATCACAGCTCTGCACCTAGAATCCCAACACTGTAGGACAGGGGTCAGCAACCTTTTTCAGCCGTGGGCCGGTTGGGCCGGTCCACTGTCCCTCAGACCATGTGGTGGGGCAGACTATAAGGTAAAGGTAAAGGTACCCCTGCCCGTACGGGCCAGTCATGTCCGACTCTAGGGTTCTGCGGCCATCTCACTTAAGAGGCCAGGGGCCAGCGCTGTCCGCAGACACTTCCGGGTCACGTGGTCAGCGTGACAAGCTGCATCTGGCGAGCCAGCGCAGCACAAGGAACGCCGTTTACCTTCCCGCCAGTAAGCGGTCCCTATTTATCTACTTGCACCCAGGGGTGCTTTCGAACTGCTAGGTTGGCAGGCGCTGGGACCGATCAGCGGGAACGCACCCCGCTGCGGGGATTCGAACCGCCGACCTGAAGATCAGCAAGTCCTAGGCGCTGAGGTTTTACCCACAGCACCACCCGCGTCCCTTACGACTATATTCTGGAAAAAAATATGAACGAATTCCTATGCCCCACAAATAACCCAGAGATGCATTTTAAATAAAAGGACACATTCTACTCATGTAAAAACACCAGGCAGACCCCACAAATAACCCAGAGATGCATTTTAAATAAAAGGACATTCTACTCATGTAAAAACATGCTCATTCCCGGGCCATCCGCGGACCAGATTGAGAAAGCGACTGAATCGCATCTGGCCCCTGGGCGTTAAGTTGCCTACCCCTGCTGTAGTAGATGGGGTTGTTTGCTGTTCAAGCACAGAACTGCATCCCTTGCCTGAAACAGACAGACTGTGAGCCTTACACTTCCACTGATTTTAAAGAATATCTCTCAATATGCAGGGGTAGACTGCTGCCCAGAGTTGTAGAAACAGTACCCTTTGCTGAGCTTGATGGTATCAGAGACCACAGCTATAGATGTGTGCTTAACTTGCATGTTATCAGGAAGTAACCTTGGACAAAGCAGAAAGAGGTTACAGAGAGGCTTGGCCAGACGCCCTACTTGACTTTAGCATCCCACATTTTTGGAATCTGAAAAATCCAATATGCTCTACGATTCTCACATGTCATCTAAGAGGCATCAACCGTGGCATGTTCATCCACTTAAAAAAAACATTGTTTGTTTATTCAGGCTTTCCCTGATGACTGTTGGTTGTTGTTTTGTTTTGTTTTTCAGATTGTGACACTATGCATCTCTTAATTTTAGCTGTGATTTTATTACCATATCTTTACTAGTAACTGTAGATATATATTTTAATGAAGCAGAGTACAAACACATAAATAAAATGTTACTATCAAGGGAACATACATGAAGGTACCCATCAAGGCAATTTCAGGGAAAACCTACATCTCTGCCAAGCTGAAACATGACTTACTGTATACTGAGGTCACGTTCTTTGGCTGTCCCACGCTCTGGATACTGTGTCAGAATGGATGACAAGGTCTTGAGCCTCTTCCTGCATTCCAAGAAGTCCTGGTCTAGGTGGAAGTCCGTGGAGGCAGAGAGTGGAAGTCCATCCCTCACCCGAACCACGCAGGCAAAGAGGATCATGGACATCCTCCACAGGAGAACTCATGGGGGCAACCTGGAAATAAGTATTTCGTTTACTCAATGTATTCATTTGTGGCAGAGACATCACCTTGCCAACAAAGGTCCGCATAGTTAAAGCTATGGTTTTCCCAGTAGTAATGCATGGGAGTGAAAGCTGGACCATAAAGAAGGCTGATCGCCGAAGAATTGATGCTTTTGAATTATGGTGCTGGAAGAGACTCTTGAGAGTCTCATGGACTGCAAGAAGATCAAACCTCTCCATTCTGAAGGAAATCAGCCCTGAGTGCTCACTGGAAGGACAGATCCTGAAGCTGAGGCTCCAATCCTTTGGCCACCTCATGAGAAGAGAAGACTCCCTGGAAAAGACCCTGATGTTGAGAAAGATGGAGGGCACAAGGAGAAGGGGATGACAGAGGACGAGATGGTGGGACAGTGTTCTCGAAGCTACCAGCATGAGTTTGACCAAACTGCAGGAGGGAGAGGAAGACAGGAATGCTGGCATGCTCTGGTCCATGGGGTCATGAAGAGTCGGACACAACTAAACAACATTCATTTGCTCCTCTTTGAGCAAAACCTCCCACCACGGCCAACACGGTTTAAAATGAAGAGTTACAATACATACACCCACATACACAATATATATAGCAGCATAAAACAACAGCAGCAATGTGTTGTTGTTTTTCCCCAAGCCTGACTAAAAGTGGAACTGTCTCTCTCAGGACCTTGTGAACTCTCTTTCCTTGGAGCTTTTTAAGCAGAGGTTGGATGGCCATCTGTCATGGATGTTTTAGCTGAGATTCCTGCATTGCAGTGGGTTGGACTAGATGACCCTTGGGTCCCTTCCAACTCTACAATTCTATGATTCTACGGAAAGCAATGCAGAGCTCCACATTGGAGAACCACGCATGGCTCCTTGGACTACAAGAGTAACAATAGATAAAATAACTAATGTATTTTTGAACGCCATGCAGCAGCGAAAAGACATCACCAAGCTGTGGAGAGCATTCCAGAGTCGGTGTAACACAACTGAAAAGGGGGGTTTTAAGTAAGCAGAGGGATTCAGTGAATATATTCTATTTAGTTACTTTTACACATCAAATTTAAGAAAAGGAAAGGAAGTTCAGCGGCAATAAGCATGGTGCGCTCACACTGAAAAATAAAAAAAAATGTGAATATATTTATCACCAGGGAAGTTCAGGAAGAAGTGTCTTTTCTGAAAGTGCAACAGGGGTGGGTTTGATTTTGTTTTTAAATTCAAGTAGGCTGTCATTTCAATTGAGAATAATATTCTGTTGGGAGCCGCCCAGAGTGGCTGGAACAACCCAGTCAGATGGGTAGCATACAAATAATAAAAATATTATTTACTATTATTATTATTATCAGCATAAAAACTATCTACTCCTCTCTGCAAGTGCCCTAAGGCTAAAGAACACAAGCAGCACTGTCAGTGGGTTGGGTTTCTCATATTTTGTAATAAAAAAAGGAAAAGAAAAATAAACCACATTACTTAACCACACATCACAGTCTACAGAAGCATAACTGTCTAATCTTAAAAGATAAATAATCCACCACGTTGCACAAGACTTCAGCCAGGTTCCAAAGGATAATTCCAACTATGAACTTGCCTCAATGAATCTCAGTTGTCTGCAGCGCTGTATTCAGGTTGAACAGGCCGTTCCTAACAACTTAACATGTTAATGTTCTGTTTAGAGCTTGATAAGCTCTTTAATCCTGCAGACATTGAAAAGCTCTTTAATCCCAGCAGGTTCATATATATCCAGTTCCAAATGGGCACCGAATGCATTGTTATGAATACCAGGGCATACAGGTAGCACTAAACTAACTCATTGTACTGTTTTATTGTTGTTAGCCGCCCTGAGCCCGGCTTCGGCTGGGGAGGGCGGGATATAAATAAAATTTTTTTTTTTTTTTATTATTATTATTATTATTATTATTATTATTATTATTATTGCTTGCCCGCCCTTTCCTTCCAAACATAAGCAGTTCTGCAGCAACAGGATCCCTCCTCAAACTGGATTTCTACACACACTTTATCCAGAACAAGCTGAGCTACACCTTAAACCAATACATTTTCCCCCCATTTTAAGCCACTCTTTCCCCACCTACAGTTCAAAACTATCTAAATACCCTTTCCATAGCTTTGCCTTGATACTGTAAACCAACCCATGAGCTACTGAAAGTAATGGGGCCCTTTATATACCCAGCTGTCCTTTTTCAAAAACGAATTGTCATTGTTTTTTGTGTTGAGTATATCTGGTAATTTGCGGACCTGATAGGTATCGAAAGCCATTTGCACATAACAAAATATGTATTTTATCAAAGTAATTGTTGAACTGAAATACAATTAAGAAGTTTATCTTATAGTTTGGAAATGTACATTCAGGTGTGTTTTTTCCTTTAAATTTTTGGGGGGCCCCCAAGAGAGTGGGGCCCTAAGCTGTAGCTTGTTTAGCATAAATCCGGCACTGCATTTGCTACACGTGCAGAGTGTGGGTGTGAGGGATTTATTCATGCAATTTGTTTCACAACCTTCACCCAGGGCCGGATTTAGGTTTGAGGAGGCCCCACAGAGCCTAGGACTTGCTGATCAGAAGGTCAGCTGTTTGAATCCCCGCGACGGGGTGCGCTTCCGTTGCTCTGTCCCTGCTCCTGCCAACCTAGCAGTACAAAAGCACACCAGTGCAAGTAGATAAATAGGTACCGCTCTGGCAGGAAGGTAAACGGCGTTTCCATGTGCTGCTCTGGTTCGTCAGAAGCGGCTTAGTCATGCTGGCCACATCACCCGGAAGCTGTACACCGGCTCCCTTGGCCAATAAAGCGAGATGAGGGCCGCAACCCCAGAGTCAGTCACGACTGGACCTAATGGTCAGGGGTCCCTTTACCTTTCAGCTACTGAAGGTAATGGAACCCTTTAGATGTGATATTTTAGGGAGCAGGCTAGCAGGCAGGGCCCATGACTTACATCATAGGAGCCTACACAACACAAAACACTGCTGCTGTATGTAGGTTTTATCTTATTTCTTTTTCATCTTATATTTTGAAAACGTACATCCAGGTTATTTTTCCTTTAATTTTTTTTTTGGGGGGGCAAGAGAATGGGGCCCTAAGCTATAGCTTGTTTAGCATAAATCCGGCACTGCATTTGCTACACGTGCAGAGAGAGTGTGTGCGAGGGATTCAGTATACCTGAAGGAGAGTCTCCACCTCCATCGTTCTGCCTGGACACTGAGGTCCAGCTCTGAGGGCCTTCTGGCAGTTCCCTCCCTGCGAGATGTGAGGTTGCAGGGAACCAGGCACAGGGCCTTCTCGGTAGTGGTGCCTGCCCTGTGGAACGCCCTCCCATCAGATATCAAAGAGAACAACTACTAGACTTTTAGAAGACACCTGAAGGCAACCCTCTTTAGGGAAGCTTTTAATGTTTGATGCATTACTGTATTTTAATACTTTGTTGGAAGCCGCCCAGAGTGGCTGGGGAAACTCAGCCAGATGGGCGGGGTATAAATAAATTATTATTATTATTATTATTATTATTATTATTATTATTATTATGGAGTGGAGTATGCTGAGGGAGACCACTGTATTTTAATGCTTTGTTGGAAGCCGCCCAGAGTAGCTGGGGAAGTCCAGCCAGATGGGTGGGGTATAAATAATAAATTATTATTATTATTATTATTATTATTATTATTATTATGGAGTATCCTGAGGCAGACCACTGTAAGGTAAAGGTAAAGGTACCCCTGCCCGTACGGGCCAGTCTTGACAGACTCTGGGGTTGGTGCGCCCATCTCACTCTATAGGCCGGGGGCCAGCGCTGTCCGGAGACACTTCCGGATCACATGGCCAGCGTGACATTGCTGCTCTGGCGAGCCAGAGCCGCACACGGAAATGCCGTTTACCTTCCCGCTAGAAAGCGGTCCCTATTTATCTACTTGCACCCGGGGGGTGCTTTCGAACTGCTAGGTTGGCAGGCGCTGGGACGGAGCAGCGGGAGCGCACCCCGCCGCGGGGATTCGAACCGCCGACCTTTCGATCGGCAAGCCCTAGGAGCTGAGGCTTTTACCCACAGCGCCACCCGCGTCCCCTATTATTATGATGGAGTGGAGTATCCTGAGGCAGACCACTGTATTTTAATGCTTTGTTGGAAGCCGCCCAGTGTGGCTGGGGAAGCCCAGCCAGATGGGCGGGGTACAAATAATAAATTATTATTATTATTATTATTATTATTATTATTATTATTATTTATTCGTGCAATTTGTTTCACGCCTTCCACCCCCAGAGTGGCGCACGCGGCCCCTCCTTTCTCCCTTTCCGCCTCACAACATCCCCGCGAGGTAGGCTTCGCGGGGACAGAGCTCCACCCGGAGAACTTTATGGCCCATAATTGCGCCCATTCCCCCTTCAGTCCCAGCCAGGTCCCTCTCTCTCTCTCCTCCGCTTGCCGCGCCCCCTTCCGACGGTCACCCCTGCTGCGTGACCAACACGCTTCCTTCAGCCAACGGCGCCCCCCCCCCGCCATTCCCCGAGGCCTCCCTCCCCCGACCCTCCCGGGGCTCCCGCCTCACCTCGCCCTCTCCCCTCGGGGCCTGGCCGTCACAGCGGCCGCGCAGGCAGCGGAGGAAGCGGCGTCCACCACAACAAACGCGCCCGGCCCGTCCATTTCCGGCTACAGAGATGGAGGCGGCCGGAGCGGATCGCCATAGAGGCGCCGGCGGGAGAGCGTCGCGCGGCAGCCGCCTCCCGTTGCAAGTCCCGTTGGCCCTAAGAGGTAGAAGCCGAATGCGCAACCTGAACTTCCGGTTGTGAGTCGAGGACCCTCCACCCGCATAGGTTTATAATAAGACACACAAAGACGTTGGTTTAGGTTAATGGGCAAAATCAGGCCACAACTTTTATTGGTTACAGCATGGGAGTAGTATTGGCTTATGCCGCGGCGCCTCCCGTTGCAAGTCCCGCGTGCCCTAAGAGGTAGAAGCCAAATGCGCAACCTGAACTTCCGGTTCCGAAATGGAGGGGCGCCTCTGTGCGAAGAGTACCTGCGTAGACAGAGGAGCGGCGTCTCTCCACATGTTGGACTACAACTCCCATCAGCCTTGGCCGTTGGAGCTGGGGGGGGGGTGTCATCGAATCATAACATTGTAGGGTTGGAAGGCATCTTGAGGGTCATCTAGGCAAACTCCGGCCCTCCAGATGTTTGGGACTACAATTCCCATCATCCCTGGCCGCTGGTCCTGTTTGCTACGGATGATGGGAATTGTAGTCCGAAACATCTGGCAGGCTGGAGTTTGCTTATGCCTGATCTAGCCCAACCCCTTGATGCTCCAACTCTTGGCAATCTCTCTGATGGAAAACGGCAAAATCCACAACCGGGCACTGCCGTTAAGAAAGGCTGCTAGCTATTTTGTGGCATTTTGGTTGGACCTCATAAAGGCCATGCGCCACTGAGGATTTCGTCGTCGTCCTCCCTCTCCCGCGCTTATGAATCAACCTTTGTTTCCTATGGGCAAATGAAGGAAAGGCCAGGGCTGTAAGCGAGGCTGCGCATTTTGGACAGCGCCCAAGAAATGAAAAAGCCAGGATCAAAGGGGAACGGGCCAAGACCATTGCAAGGGTTCAGATACTCTTATACCCTCCCAACAGTTCTCCAATGAAAACTGGGACATCCTAATGAAAACTGGGACATTGTGGGATCAAATAAAAAACCAGGACGGCTTCTCTAGGGTCACCATCATTTCTGGAGCTGATCTCTGCTCCTCCCAGTATTTCCCAGTGGTCACCATAGACACCTGGTGGTGCTGGAAAGGAGGAACAATCCAGGGCCTGGGAGTGGAGATCCACCTGGGGAGAGCTCCATAGAAGCAACCGCCCACCCACTCATCTTAACTGCAACACAAAATTGTAGAATCATAATCCTAGATTATGAGCCTTTAGGAGACTATTAACTATTAAAGTAGAGACATCACCTTGCCAACAAAGGTCCGTATAGTTCAAGCTATGGTTTTCCCAGTAGTGATGTATGGAAGTGAGAGCTGGACCATAAAGAAGGCTGATCGCCAAAGAATGGATGCTTTTGAATTATGGTGCTGGAGGAGACACTTGAGAGTCCCATGGACTGCAAGAAGATCAAACCTCTCCATTCTGAAGGAAATTAGCCCTGGGTGCTCACTGGAATGACAGATCCTGAAGCTAAGGCTCCAATACTCTGGCCTCCTCATGAGAAGAGAAGACTCCCTGGAAAAGACCCTGATGTTGGGAAAGATGGAGGGCGCAAGGAGAAGAGGACGACAGAGGACGAGATGGTGGGACAGTGTTCTCGAAGCTACCAGCATGAGTTTGACCAAACTGCAGGAGGCAGTGGAAGACAGGAGTGCCTGGCGTGCTCTGGTCCATGGGGTCACAAAGAGTCGGACACGACTAAACGACTAAGCAACAACAACTATTAACATTCAGAGCAGGATACAAGTCAAGTAAATAAATAAATAAATAGCATACTTGAAACCACAGTTCTTAAATATCATCATGTCAGGGTAGCAATATTAACTAGGGTTTCACATGCTGTGGTTGAAAGACTTGCTGCAAGAGTCAGGCTCCTTATGGAATAAGGACAAAGTGAAAACAAAGGTATCAAACCCTCAACATTGCTCAAATTTTGTTATATTGTGTGATCAGGTGCAGAAATCTACTAAAATTGTTGGGGAGCCATGGAATCAAATGGCTTTGTTTTGTGGGTTAAACACAAAATGAAACATTCTAGTGGAGAGATGCCAAAAATTAAGACTTCTCCGGCTATCCCGTGTTTGTGAAGTACCCCATGTATAAGGATGTTCATAGCAGATTTCTGGTCTAAACATCTGTCAAGATTAGGGCACTAAACGGGGTATTCGGAATTAGATCTTGCCCTTAAAAAAAAAAAACATTGCCTCTCCGTCTTTTTTATGTAGAGCAGCTTCAAAGCAGTACTGCCAAGCTGGCAGGGCTGATGGGAGTTGATGTCCAAAACATCTGGAGAGCACCAGGTTGGTGAAGTCTGAAATGATGCAATGCCACATATACTTCTTAAGCCAGCTGCTGCCTTTTTTATCTCTATAAAACAAAGCAGTGATTAAAGGGGAAAGGCAATGACCTTGGTTGCCTAAGCCTTTGAGAGTCTCCTGTAGCGCATACTGTAGTTAACACATACTAAAGCATTCATTGGGAACAGTCTTTCTTTGTCTCTCTCTTTTTCCTGGCTTGCAATACCATTTCTCTTGGCTTCCACCAAGTGTCACTCTATATGACACTAATCCTCCTCCATCTGCAGTCAGAACAACAATAACAATACTTAACATTTACTTAGCTTATCTGAAATGTTCAAAGTGCTTCTCATCCGTTATCGCTTAATGGATCCACCTGCAGCAAAGTACTAAAGCTTGCTTTGCAAAACAGAAGGCCAAGCCTTTCCTTGCAGTGAGGCACTACACTGAGTTGCTTCCTTTTAAATGATTCCTTTTCTGCTTTGTTTAGTCCTTTAGTCGTGTCCGACTCTTCGTGACCCCATGGACCAGAGCACGCCAGGCACTCCTGTCTTCCACTGCCTCCCGCAGTTTGGTCAAACTCATGCTGGTAGCTTCGAGAACACTGTCCAACCATCTCGTCCTCTGTCGTCCCCTTCTCCTTGTGCCCTCCATCTTTCCCAACATCAGGGTCTTTTCCAGGGAGTCTTCTCTTCTCATGAGGTGGCCAAAGTATTGGAGCCTCAGCTTCACGATCTGTCCTTCCAGTGAGCACTCAGGGCTGATTTCCTTCAGAATGGAGAGGTTTGATCTTCTTGCAGTCCATGGGACTCTCAAGAGTCTCCTCCAGCACCATAATTCAAAAGCATCAATTCTTCAGCAGCCAGCCTTCTTTATGCTCCAGCTCTCACTTCCATACATCGCTACTGGGAAAACCATAGCTTTTACTATACGGACCTTTGTTGGCAAGGTGATGTCTCTACTTTTTAAGATGCTGTTCTGCTTTACACATATGTAAAGAACTGGGCAGGAACATACTGTACAATAAGAGGGTTTAGAAGAAGAAATCCTTTTCCCAATCAGATCTTGCTTGAAATGCCCATGTTCTCTTCTTCAAGAGGATTAGAGGAATACCCCACTCATGTTGGATGGTACAGCATGGGATAGTCCAGCTTCTAACATTCATAAGATTTATTTTAAATGATATGCAATTTTTACAGGCGTAGCCAACGTGGTGCCCTTCAGATGTTGTTTGATTCTAACTTCCACAATCCTTTACTATTGGTGATGCTGGCTGAGGTTGATAGGAGCTGTAGTTCAAGAATGTCTTCGGACAGCCGTGTTGGCTACCTGTTTTACAAGGTAGACTCACAAAATACTGCAAGCGTGTGTGTGTGTGTGTGCTAGTTGCGTTGATTCTATGAAACAATACCAGTCACAGTTCTGTAGAGGCCTGTGATACTCATGAAAACATTGTCCAGTGTCCACACAACAGTAGAAGTTCCAGGAAGGGGAAATAATGTATTTCCTGATTGCAAAAGAATATTTATTATGGTTTGAGTTGCAGGCCTTTCTTCCAAAAAGGAACACAATCTCGAATGAAGTCATCTGGCAGTGCCAGCATCACTGGAGGGCAATGAGTTCTGCTGCTACTGCAGAAGCAGAATAAAAAAATACGGGAAGGTCTTTGGGTGTGTGCTGGGGGCCAACTAGCAACAATGGGATTGGGGCCCCCGAAATTCTGGCACCAGTCATGCTGGATCCCCTGCAACAAGTTGCAGAGTTGCTCAGAAGGCCAATAACCAAGTAGTGGCAGTGCAGTTTTTCAGGAAAAAAACACAATTTTCTGAAAAAAGCCCTGCCACTTTACTTTCACCCTCCCTATTCGTCAGCAATGCACAACAGTCACCTGGTGTCTGGATCTGAACCAATGTAAATCCATGAGATGAATGGTTTAGTTTCCGTTTCCACTGAGTTGCCATTTCCCCAGGCTATTAGTGTCCTTTTGAGATTATAAAACTCTCAAGAGATGGCAAGGAAATGTTTTAAGTTCTCGTCACCTTTTCAAGATATCTTTAAGAGATGCCTGGAGGCTTTTTGCTCTGACCTGTCTGTTTGTTTCACAGCACTGAGCTTCATAATCAAATTAAGATAAGATGTTCTTCATATATATACTGTAGTACAGTAGCTGTTTTAGTAAGCTAGTATTATATACTAACTGAAGTTTCTGAGATGTCTTCAAAGGCAATAGCACCTGCATTTTAAGGATGCCAGGTCTTCACCCAGAAATGAAAGCTGCTCATTTAAAGCTGGAATCCTGTGCACAATTACTTGGGAATAACTCCCATTAACTTGCAGCTGGAATTCTGAGGGTGCATCTAGATGGTTGCTCATTATGGGGGGGGGAGCAGATTTTTTGCAGTGTCCTGTTGTAGGCTGAACCTAGTCCTTGCCAGGGAATCGTTGGCCCGCGTCCCCAGATCCGAAGAGAGAGCAAAAGAAAGCACCAGGAAAGATTCTTCTTTGGAGGAAAGCAGTTTATTATCTGTGCACAGAGACAACCAGCAGAATAACTTCTGAAAAACTGGCTGTAAATACATGGCATTTGGCAGGCATTCTTATACTGTAGGTACACATTTCTCCACCAATCACCAATTGCCAACCTATAGGTACACCTTCCTTCCACCAACCACCAATTGCCAACCTATAGGTACACCTTAGGAGGATAATCACGTTAAGCACGTTCCTCACCCATTTCCCTGTCTTTTGGGCCTACGTGGCTTCTCTTATTCTTTACTTGACCAGTGTCACAAGCCAAACCTGCTTAAGCAATCTTTATTGGAATCTAAAGCCAAAGCTGCTCAGGCAATCTATATTGCAATCTATATTGCGACAGAGCTAAACCGTCCCTTCCTTCACTGTATTTTTCATGAAAAGTGTACCCAACTTAACTGGGGGACAACCCTCAAAGCAGTTTACAATGCTACATTGGAAAGCAGGGTAAGAACAAGAACATGAACATTTTAACATTTCCAGAGTTTTCGTGGTCTAGCTTGGATTTTCATTCCAGAATGGAAAGATATAAAGCCAGCACTTTTTTTGCATTTAGCATTAATGCAGCAAGGGCGTAAACCTAGGCCAGAAGTTTGCACCTAAGCCTTGCCCTTGTTGGGAGCAGGAGGGGGCACTTTGCACATGCTCAGAGGCACACAGGCCACAGACTGCTTTTTCCTCCAAAAAATAAGACTTTTGACCTGCGCAACCTCCACAACGTTCAGAGATAACTGACATTTTAAAAAAATATTCCTGAAGGGCACTCTGCACACGCCCAGAAGCAATGACACAGAGGAAACAGTTTGCACGCATGTGTGTGAGAGACAGAGATAGGGTTGTGGGAAACAAAACATGCCAACCACTCTGGCGACCCTAATTTTAAGCATCTGGTTTCCTAAAGAAGACAGCATTTGAAAAAACTCAATAGGCAGAATCCGGGACCAGGAAGAAGAGTTGGTGGAGGAAGATTGGAAGAAATTCAAGGCTTATTTACAAAAATATAGTAAAATTGAGGAAGTTTAGAGGGAGTCTGGAAAGAAACTATATGACTTTTGTATAAATACTATAAAGGACTTAAGATAAATAGACTGTCGAAGGAATGAGGGAAAGTAAAATTATATTATGTCAAGATAAATTATTGGTTAACAATTTGGGAAAGATGGAAAGAACTTGCTGAAATAATTAATCGAAGCAGAATACAAAAAAGGGAGGCGGGGGGAGGTCAAAGAAACAAGCCAATGGACTTAAGTTAATAAGGTTTCATTTATTTTTCTGTATTCCTTTTTTTTCTTTTTTGCTGTTTGTTTTTGTTTTTCTTGATATGTTTGTTTGTTGTTGTTGTTTTCTTCTTTTTCTGTTTTGTTGTCTTTTTAAACTTCAATAAATATTATTTAAAAAATATATATGAAAAAACGAAATAAAAGGTATCCCCCCCCCTTGACGTATTTGCCACATCCCCAAAAAAGGCGGGAGGAGGACAACCGCGAGACTAGACCTTTTATCGCGATATTACAACGTGGCCGCCGTCGCCCGCTTGCTTATTTATATATTTACTCCTTGTGCGCTCCCGCCCACTCTCTCTGCTAATAGGGAGAGCAAGGTGGGCGGGGGGCGGGGACTCATTGCCTATGTGAGGCAGGGGGCGGGGCTTACCAACGTCACCTCGCGGGCGCTGCTTGCTGCGGCGGTGGGAGGAGAGAAAGAGCGGGCGCTTCCGATTGGAACCAGGAGGGGAAAGGGGCGTGAACCTTTTGCAGCTGGCCAATGGGATTGCGAGAGGGGGAGGTTCGTGAGGAAGGCGGACGCGCGGCCTAGAGGCGGAGTGGGCGGGGCCGCCCCGTTTCCTCAGAGAAGTCCGTTAATGGCGTCCGGCGGGTAGCAGGGCTGCTGCTGCGTCTCCTTGTGGAGTTTCCCCCCCCCCCTTGGGTGGTGAGGGGAGGCGGGCTAAAAGGGTCGGGGCCAGGGGGGCGTTTTGGGGTGGGGAGCGGGAAAACAAAGCGCAGGTTCCGTCAGCGCCAGCGCGGCCAGGTAAGAAAGGCCGCCCTGACTCCGCGGCGAGGGGCGGTTGACTTCCCGGGCGCCTTTAATCTCCCCCTTCTCCTCAGGGAATCTCCACACAATGGCTTCCCGCCCCGCCCCTTTTTTATTTTTTGCTATTTATTCCCCAGGCCTTATCTAGGCCAGTGTCGTCGGCTCTGGCTGGCAGCAGCTCCCCAAGGCCTCGGGTTATTGTGGTTTTGGTGGCAGGTGTGGGGAGATGGTCTGGTAAAGGCCTTCTGCCTGGTTCCTCTGCCTTGCTTAGGAAACGCCCCATGGTCCGTCCCCCATCCTTTCCAGAGAGTCCTCCCCCCCCCCCCAGGATGACGGCCAGCCCAAAATATAAACATTTAGCGGAAACAGCTCCCCTTTGAAACGATAGGGTCTCCTCTCCTCCCCCACTCCCTTGATCTTACCGTTTTACTTTGCTTTTGTTTCTAGCCCTCAAGCAGTGTATAATTTTTTTTTGTTAAACGGACAAAACCACATACAAGTGGGGGAGGACAAACATACTTTAAAACATGCAGAAATGCTAAAACATAAAATTAAAATTGCTCGAGAAAGTCAAATTCTGAATGGTATTTATATAGGAGGAAGCCTTTTGGATCACATTTCCGTGTGATCTTGAAAGAGTACAGTATTTAGTCCTTGGAACAAACTGCATCCTCCTCAGGATTGAGAAATCTAAGTTTTACTACTATGTATAAATTAATTCGGCTCTCATGGGGTTCATAGTATGCCAAGCAGTGAGACATATGTCTCCTTCATATGCCCCAGAAATGTGCTGTGTGTTATTAAGAAATGTGCTGTGTGTTATTCAGTATATTAAGTATGTTAACTGTGAATCACCTTAAAATGCTTGTAGGAATAGGTTGTAAATAGTTGTGGTAACATATTGAAGGACTAGGAAGGGCCTCTGTCACATGCAGATTCCAAAGAGAGGAGAGCAGTATTTTTTATCATCCTCTTTCTAAGGTGATGCAGATCAGAAAGGAAGTATAATTTGCCTTGCAAACTCCCTCCTCAAACAAAGTTGGGGGTGCAAGTGTTCGCTCTTCGCTTTAGCAGATGAGGAAAGCTAAAATAGTACATCTCTGCTCATAAATTCCTTAAGGGGCTTGAGTGCTTGATACTCTGTTCCAAAAGCTGAATAAAGCCCATTGTTCTCTACCCTGGAATCCTTAGTGCTAGAATTAGCAGGCTCTTCTTCTTTCTACTTCCTAACGGAATGTGGGTGGCAGGTGCTTGTCTCCTCCCTTCTTCAAATTTTCATTAAAAATAGAAAATGTAATTTTCATGTGGCTCCTGTGAAATCTGCGGTACCACTTATCATTGGCTGTTACGTCATATGGGTGGAGGATTGTTTTCAAGCTACAATAAATAGCCTTCAGCTTCTCTGTGATGTTATATACAACTATTGTTGAGCAGCTGGAATTCTGAAATGCTTCTCTTTTTCTCAAGGTGGTGAGGAGGAGAGGTGCTTGGGCTTCCTGCTGCCATGGGGGCACAGGATCGGCCTCAGTGCTTCTTCGACATAGAAATAAATCGGGAACCAGGTAAGAGTTGGAGGGGCTCAGAGATTGCTGTATGATTGAAAAGATGTTTGAATTAGGTCAAGCCCTGAAGGAGAAGTATGTGCAGCCAGTGTGTTCCTTTAGGTTAAATGTCTAGATAGATGACTGCCATATTTCACATTACTGTGGAATTGTCTTTCCCCCCTCTGTGCAGCACTTTGAATATGTAATAGGCATTGTTAATTTTTAGCCATGTATAGTGACTTGGCGAATTGTTTCAATAGTCATATGTGGTGCCTTAAGCATTTCAATATCAATAGATAAACTGAACCAGTGTTATAGGGTGGTGTAGTAAAAACCTGTCTGTAATCCCTGTGAGATGAGAGAGCTTTGTACAAATGAGTAGCTGGGTGGGGGATAAAAATATACGTCGGGATAAGGAAGGATTTGAATTTGAGAAGGGTTGATAGGGTAGGGTTTAAACATTTGTATGTTAAAACCTGTGTATATTGTGAGAGGCAGGCGTTAATTTAGAGATCTGCTGGGGGTAAACTCCAGAACCTCTCAGTGTGATAGGATGAACAAATATTGTAAATTGACGTGTAGGTGACTCCCCACTTACATGGGGGTTATATTCCTGGGTACCTAAGGTGTACGTGATATTGCGTATAGTGGGTTCAGTGGTGGGTGAGATTGAAAAAACAAATTTCCTGGATACCTGCTTCTGTTCCACCCGCTTTTATTTATTTATTATTATTTTGCCAAGTGCATAATGCTGAACACACCCAAGTTGAACACAGTGGGGGATGCCTGCATTTGTAATTTTGAAGATGCATGCTAATCCCTAAAGTGTTTGTGTTTCCTCTCATGGCCAGAAGGGAAAGCAGAATCATGCAAAACATTGACAAGTGATTCTTCACTATATTTATACCCCATTTCTCAGGCAAAGGTCACAAAAAGTAAAGTTTCTTAAGGATATGTGGTCATGTTCTCTTCTGGTCTCTGGCAGTCAAGTTTCTCGGTTGTTCCCTCTTGGTGGGAGGCGACAGGGGAAGGTGCTGATTCCATCAGGTGGAATATTATTTTATTTTATTTTTTAAAAAAGGCACACAACAGGCACTGTGATATTCATGGTTTTCTAACCACAGGAATCTCCATCCAGGAACTCTGATTTTAACACTTCTTCACATCTGTCATTTTCCTTATTAATCGGAATTTGGATTTTACTGTTTTTTAATAAATGCTGGGATTGTCATGATTCTGACAAAAACCCAAAATGCTAACTATAAAGCTATCTTATCCTACTTGCCTGTAGTTGTTGTACCAGAGAACTTACTCAGTGTTTTCTATCCCTAGAACATGCTTACCTGTAAGAATGGGTATGATAAATCACTTGTAAGAGATCATATGCCCCCCTCGCAAATAGTTTGATGAAGAGGCGATGCAGAGGAATTTCATTTCAATAGGCTGTTAATAGTATAGTGTTTTTTTCCTTTTAAACTTTTTCTAACACTTGTCCGTTACCTATCTGCAGATTCCAAATTTGCAATTTCCTTTCATTTTTCAGGCAGAGAAGAAATTAGTGAAGTTCAATACCACCCCAAATGTGTGGTAATTCTGTACTATTCATTCTCCTTCACACAGAGTGCTATAGGAATGGATGAATGATCTGTTCTTGGTCAAGATCTTTTGGACTCTGCTTTTAGTCATATCTGGAAGGCAGTCTTGAGCTGTCCTTCTTGAGCAGCTGAAGTTAGTAGTTTAGCTTAGGGAAATGGTGATAACCAGTATGTGGGGAAAGTGGGGGTTATTATTTCGTATTGGTGATCAGGCCTTCAGAAACATCTATGCTGCTCTGGATTCTGTTCAGTGTCTTGTTTTATTGTTACTGCTTTTAAAGTATTTGGATATTGATTTGATTTTTTCAATGGTTATTTTTGCCCTATGTGGTTGCAGTAGTTTCTTTTTTTACTGCTTCATGAACTTTTAATGGATCAAACATTATACATTAGAATAATAAAACAGGGACTCAGCACTTTTTCTGTTTGATGATAACATTCTTTCAAAAAACATTGGTAAGTTCTTCAGTATGTAGTGATTTAGGGTGGAAAGGGAAGCATCCTGCTCGAGGAGCAAGAAGCAATATTTACTGATGTATACCTGAAGTAGGGGAAGGGACGGATTTCAGATGAGACTGTCCATCTCTCCACTTTGACTTGCCTACAGTAGAAGATAAATGGATTTTACTGGCATGTAAAATGTTCTAATTAACATAGTGCTAAATTGGAATCTTTAGGAGTAGTCTTAGTGGTGTTAGTAACTCATGTCATCTGCATGCCATTGTGAGAAAATTAAAAGATATAAAAGGCTACTTCTAAATTGTGTGTTGTCAGACTTCGTGTGGGTGCCTAGTATAACTTTATTATAGCAGCTGAGGGAAGTGGCAGAGTGTACAGGGATTCATATTTTGGAGTTGTAGAAGCAAGTAGGTGATTGGGTTTTCTTAAAGACCCTCATGTGCTTCATAGTCATTCTACAGAATACTGTTCTGAGTCTGTTTGAAAAGTATGCCGCGTGAACTGATTAAAACATGTATTAAATCTTTTTACTTTTTTTAAAAAAAGTATAAATTAAGTTATAAAGAAGGGCCTCGCTAAAATCAAGAATGTAGTATAGTTGATGTACTACATACTCCTCCACCTACCCTCACATTTACTTTAATGTTCAAAGTATTTCTAAGACTATACGGTCAGTAATTTAAAAGTAGTGGTGTGAATTTTTTTCCAAGTAGTGAGAAAGGCTTTTCTGTATTTGGTGCATAGTACTGAGGATGCTGGTGGCGCTGTGGGTTAAACCACAGAGCCTAGGACTTGCTGATCAGAAGGTCGGCGGTTCGAATCCACGCAACGGAGAGCTCCCTTTGCTTGGTCCCAGCTCCTGCCAACCGAGCAGTTCGAAAGCACATCAAAGTGCAAGTAAATAAATAGGTACCGCTCCGGCAGGAAGGTAAAGGGCATTTCCGTGCGCTGCTCTGGTTCGCCAGAAACGGCTTAGTCATGCTGGCCACATGACCCGGAAGCTGTACGCCGGCTCCCTCGGCCAATAAAGCGAGATGAGCGCCGCAACCCCAGAGTCAGTCACGACTGGACCTAATGTTCAGGGGTCCCTTTACCTTTTCTGAGGAATAAAATATTGCTGAGTGGAAAGTTCCTGATCTTCATTGGTGGGGAAGAATGATATGAGATGGGCAACACCCAGGCTTAGTTCGCACAAGCATCAGATGACCAAATGAGGCAAAATACCTTGTCCCTGACATGTGTGTTTTCTTGGTGTGGAAAATTTGCAGTCTGAAGTGTTGCAACTTGAAGTTACCTCTGCATCAGGAAGCACTAAGCTTTACTTTTCTCTTCATGTGGAGGTCTTTTTTGTGAACGACTTACCTTTTTAATATACACTTGATAGGTCTATAATTCAGATTTTAAAAAACCCTACCTTTACTATACACCTGAGATACTGAGATAGTATGGTATTTTTTCCACTTGCTTTCTCCAGTTGAAAATGCCTATGATGTTACTCAAATCATTGGGGGGGGGGGGCAATTCACTTCCGCATAGGTGAATGCTTGAAGCTGTAAGCCTGCCTTCCTGCCCCTTGTGAAAATCCTTTAACCCTCCTCTCCTTGCTGCCAGGAACCTGCACAACTGGGAAGAGATAGAAGGGTAGAATGAGTGTAAGCTAATGCCTGCTGTAGGGGACAGCAACACAGAATCATCCCATTCTTCACAGGTTTATCCAAAGCTCCACTGCAGACTAGCAGTTATGAGAAGTCATAAGTGTCTTTCCCCTTTTAATGCCATTATGCTTACTGGCAGGGAGGGGAGGTTATAGAGGAGCCAACAAAGGCAGGTCCTGGGTCACGAATCCTACTCATTCTTACCATGCCCTAACTCGCAGGACACACGAAGGCTATAGCAGGCTGTGCAGTTACCTACTGTTATTAACATTCACTGAAGCACTTACATTTGCATTTTTTCAAGCTTCAGGTAATGCACAAATGAAAAAGTTGCTTTGCTGATAAGTACTAAAGTACCAAGGGCTCTTGAAGACAACCTATATATTAGTGAGTTCTAATGGAAGTGAAGATATTCTGGGGAGATGACTTTGTAGTAGGTGCTTACCTGGGCTCCTTTTCCTTCCACTTCCTAAGCCTGTTGTGTACTAAAGGATAACAGATAATAACTTGGATCAATATTAGCCCTGTATAAGAATCAGGCTTCCTTGATCACCTGTGGAAAATAAAAATGGTAATCAATTCACATCATTACTCTCTGGTTGTACATTCCACCCTACCCCACCCCGGCTATTCCTGTCAGAGAGACAGAATAGGTGTCCATTCAGTCTTCTGTTTTTGCCAGTACATTTAAACTTTCCAAATAATTACCTTTTAAATAATTACGACTAAACTTGTATTGTGTTTTGTTTATTTCCAGCAAGAATATATGGAAGTACAATCACTGAGAAAATGTCACTATTTTATCCTGGATATTACAAAATTGCAAAGTAACTATATATTTATTCTTATTACAGTTGGTCGTATCATATTTCAACTTTTCTCTGATGTGTGTCCAAGGACTTGCAAAAATTTTCTCTGCCTATGTACAGGTAATCTTTTCTTCCATAACTGAATAATTTCCATCATTGAATAATTGTTACTATGTTCAGGTAACTTGTGGCTTCTTCATTCCAGTGCCCACAATTGCTGACAGAGGTGCATTTGACAGGAGGCTTCTTTGCATGTTTTGTTACCCCTTTTTACTGTCTACTACTCCTTGCACTGAAAACCAGAAATCGGCCAAATGGGAGTTGTTGTGGTAACGCAAATGTGATATCTCTCTTGAGCCCAGGAGATTAAATCCTATTTAAACTCTCCTAATCTTTCTGAAAACAACCCTGGAGGGAAACAACATCTGCCAAGTGATGGAAGAAGAAAATGCTGATGTGATCATTAAAAGCCTCATTTGCAGTGTTAAAGCTTGAGAGAAGAGTGGAAGAAGAATTGGCAAATCTCTAAATATCTTGGTGTATATAGTAGAAAAGTACCAGTGTTCCTTTTATCTGTAAACCCGGTTATTTTGCAGTGTGTTAATGCTTGGCTCTGTATTTCTGTTCAACTTTAGAACAAGATTCTTACTTTGGGAATTTTTAAGATAGTAGCTTATATATGTTTCCTCCCTGCAGGGGAAAAAGGAATTGGAAAAACAACTGGGAAAAAGCTCTGCTACAAAGGCTCCACATTCCACCGTGTGGTTAAAAACTTCATGATACAAGGAGGAGACTTCAGTGAAGGTAGAGTCTGACAGAGATCATGATCCCCCCACCTACCCCTGCCCCACTCAAGTAGTGAGGAAATTTGCCTTGTAGTTTTTTTTTAGAATTAGGGTTTTTTTGTTTTTTATTGGAAGCTTTACTACTGTAGTGTTTGCTGCAATGGGCTCCTTTGGGAGGAAGAGTAGTATACAAATTAAAGAAATAAATAAAATTAATCCATCTTCAAAGCAATATAATAGTAAGATGAGAGGCTAATTGATAATAATAATAATAATAATAATTTATTATTTATACCCCGCCCATCTGGCTGGGCTTTCCCAGCCACTCTGGGCGGCTTCCAACAAAATACTAAAATACAGTAATCCATCAGACATTGAAAGCTTCCCTAAACAGGGCTGCTGCATTTATCTGAGATTTAAAACATTGGCATGTCCGTCATCTATGCCCAGACATGATAAAATTCCTTTATGGAAGTCACAGGTGTAAGAACTTTATTGCTCCTGAATGTTATCATGTAGCATTCTTCATGCATGAAGAAGTTCAGATTAGAATTTGGGCACAGATGTGTTTTGACTGACAAGACAATTTGTTTAATTTCAAATGTCACCAGAAATATTCATATGGTTGTGCATAATCTGCTGAGTGTAGATCTAGTGGATTACATATGTGCGGTAATCATATGTGCCATCTCACAGAAAGTTCACGCAAGTGAGATGTGAAGAAATCTTGTTAGGCGAAGTGACCTTAAGTGGCACTTAGAATAATAAGTTCAGAATTGGAGTGTGAATGTCCACTGCTGCTCTGTTCATTAAACTGCACTTTGGTTGCTGTGGGTTTCGTCACCCCTGCTTCAAAATGCCTACCTTTATCCTGCCCAAGTAAATGTGAGGTCCACCCATGTCAGATGGAAAATATAGGCCCCATTTCAATAATTTTTACAAAGGTTCCCCCTTTGCCTCTTCCAGGGGGACTTGTAGTACTTCCCCTCAAAATCGTAGGCTCATGCCAGTTAGCACACTTGGCTGCTCTTCTGTTCTGGCCTGAGTCCACCACTGCTGAGAGTTTGCTTGGTGTCAAATGAATTTAGGGCAGGGATGGACAACCTGTGGCCCTTCAGGTGTTAGACTCCATCAATCTCAGTCAGCATGGCCAGTGGTCAGGGGTATAATCGGGCAACATCTGGATGGAGGTTCTCCTGCAACAGCAAGCTGTGAAATACATGGTTCTGAACAAAGTGTTGGGGCAACTTTCCATCCTTGTATGTCAGCTTTGTTTTGGATAGTCAATTTAGCTGTAAGCTTTCTGTAATTGAGCTTTACCATGAGGTTGAATGATCCACTATGCAATTAAAACATTTAATTAAGCTGGTCCTATTTAATCTTTTGCACATCAAGAGTTCAGAATTATACCTGTACACAGACCTATCACTATACTAACCATGTGAATAATTCCAGTTTGACATGGTTTAATGCATGCTTTTTAAATAACTAGGTAATGGAAAAGGAGGTGAATCTGTTTATGGAGGATATTTTAAAGGTAAGGTCTAATAATTCTTGATCTCTTGCTTCAGTTTTGAGAGTTTTTATTCATGACGCATTTAATGAGAAGGTCTACTTAGATCACCTTTGCATGAAAGTAACGTTGCATGGATGCTATCTATGTGCATGACTTGTAAATGAATATATTGTAATGTTAGCATTAACTGTCAAAACTTATTGCGGCTAATGTAGTGGTTAAACATGACTTCAGCATGGAGGCTAGGCAACTTGATTCATGACAACTCCTATCTTCCTGCCTAAAACTGTCAACATATTCTTTTGTTTATAGAGAATGTGGTCTTTTGCAAAATGAAAAGGTAAGAGACAAATGCTCAACACAAATTCAAACTGTTCCCCTGCCCCCTTCCTAATAAACATTTGGACCACTGATAATGAATTTGTGGCTGGGTAAATATAGTTTGGAGAAAAGCCTAAATATAGTTTGAGAGACTCTAAGGTGGTCTTCTCCTTGGCAAAAGAAATAATTGGGATTCGAAATACTTGTCTTGAAACATTTCCCCTTCCCCTATCCCCCACCCTTTCAAGGTTTGTATGTATATTGAATTCTCAAAATATTTTTCAGCATGTAGCTGTTTTTCATAGGAGCAATACATTTATGTTTGTTCTTTACTAAACCTGTGAATGAACTGTTTCCAAGAGCTTCCTATTATTAGTCATTGATTCTTAAACAAAAACTGGATGGTTATGGTTGTAATATTGGTTGCAAACTTGTGTTGAAAGTGGTTGGTTGGAATATGCACCAAATCAAAACATGCTTACCAAAGCTATACTCTAAGGATGCTTAAATATAGTTAGGTGGCCACAGATACTGGCCTTTAAGAGTAGTGCATCGACAAATCCTTATTCTAAAGGTTTTTTGGTTCTTTTTCTCTAAGATTTTATGATGGGTAAGTACAAATATTATGGTACTGTGTATTTGCAGCTTTGCTGTTTAACAGTTCAGCCATAATTATACTTTTGTGTGCATATGAAAGGGATTATCTGACTAAAATTAGTTTTGCTCGGCTCCTCTATACCCTTCATCAGATTAACGTTTTACTCCTAACGACGTGCTCAGACCAAAGCTTGAAAGGAGGGCACAGGGCTTTCTCTTCTGTCTTGTGGAAATTATTTTCATTCGCTTTTGCAATTGGTGGGAAAACTGTACTGAAGTGGGTTTTGAGAGATAATGTGTTTTGGGTGTTGTTTTCTCTGTAGATGGTCAGTATTGCACTCCAGGCAGGTTTTATAAACAAAAGTATCCAACCCGCACTGTAATTATGCAGTTCAGCCTTTTAATATGCTGGTCATTAATGGTCTGTGAATTACTACCACCCAGCACCATTCTTACTCTGCTGCTAATATATTGCTAATTTATTAGTACTCCAGGGGGGCTGTCATCATTTTAAGTCCCGGAATGGAAGAGGGCTATACTTAGAGTCAGCAAATATGTTGTCTTATTTCACAAAGGAAAGGGGGCATTAACTGACCATTGCATTTCTTAAATTGTGGAAAGCCGCCCTATGGTATTTCCCGACCCCCTTCTCCATAGTCAGTAGGGTTGGACTGAACAATCCAGGTATAGTTTGGTGATAGTGTGCATAGTTTGCATGTCCAAGATACCAGTATTTGCAGGAGATCTGTTTCCTGTCAGAGCAAACAAACCTAGACTGAATGGACCAATGTGCAGGCTAACAGTCGAAGGCAGCTTGATGAAATCTTTTTTTTTTTTAATTGTAAAGCTGTTATGACTAACAACAAAACTCCTAAGTATTATTTAACGAATTTGTTGATTGTACAACCTATATCTGCTCTTATTATGTAGTTTTCAAATTTCCCTGGTGAACAGCTGGAGAATTCCTCCTTGTTAAGCTACTGATCTTTTTTGAAGTACTTCATTCAGCACAGAGAAGCTAACTAGCCTGTCTTTTCTTCTTTCTCGAAACAGATGAAAACTTTATTCTGAAACACGATAGAGCATTCCTTTTGTCGATGGCAAACAGAGGGAAACATACCAATGGTTCCCAGTTTTTCATGTAAGTAGATCTGATGTGAGAGCTGATTTTTCTTAAATGAAGAAGCGCTGTTCATGAGAAAGATGGTATTGCTAAAACCAACCATCAAAAGTATTTGTTGCAGAAAAAAGCAAAGGGCAGTCAAAAACTCATCCATCTCACAAATTAGAGAAAACAATTCTTTTTTAGATATATTTTTTTCTAGAATAATTGAATTTGCTTGGCATTTCTGTAGCATAGAAATAGTATTTTTTGAAATAATTCAAGTAAATTATCTTTTAAATCCTACTTCTGTGACAAACTTTGTCCCAGTTCAGCTCAGAACTGTTAAAAAGCCCGTATCAGAAGTATCCCTCCATTCTCTCATTTGCCAAAGGTCTAAAGGGGGAGTCTGTACATGTACAGCTAGATAGAGGCTCTTTTAGAGACCTTTGTTTGACCCCCATAGAGGGGAGTTGGATTAGATGATTCTATATGATCAGGAGCAGAGCAAGCAGGAATGTTCATACTGGGCATGGGACCAGAGGGTCCTGCTCCCTTCCATGGATTCCCTGAATGCATAGGGAGAAACATCCAAAGCAGACTACTCAATACAATATACATGTATACTAGCTGACTGATCATCTTGATGACAGTTTTTACAATCATTTTATTGCATTCTGAAGATAACAATAAAAGGGAAGAGAAGACAAAACAAAGCATCTTACTGACCAGAGTTAACAGCAAAACGTAAAATAAATTTTCGAAGGGAATTTTTCTTTCAACACTACTTTAGGTTTGTCATAAAAGATTTTGATATCATAACATAGTACAGACATTCCAAATGGGTTATCCTGCACATCTTAAATCGCTTTAAGTTTGGACAGATAAACTGAACGGCAAAGTAGTGTACTTCACAAGTTTTTGTCAACAAAACTTCATCCCTGATTCATAAAAATATTGTGAGTACCGCACAGCTCTTAAGCTGAAGTGACTTCCCAGTCATTCTGTTTTCTGTGTGCCCCTTTCAGTATTAAAAATATCTTCCATTATTTTATATTAACATTTTTAAAAATGCAAGTTTTATTCACTGTAGACTTGTGTTTAGGAGGATCTGGGTTTTTTGTTTTGTTTTCAAGCTGGTGTGTTTTCAGAAGTGCTTTAGAAGAATTGCAATCCAGGTTGCACTATTCCAAACTTTATAAACTTTGCCATCTTTCTTGTTGGGTAAGAATGAATGGCGCTTCACAGCTGAGTTAAAGGAGTATCTTGTCCAGGACTAGACTCTTCTTGTTTCAAGATATCTCTGCCTTCATGAAGTTCAGATAAGAGGCATATTTAGGTTGTTTCCTTTTTAAAAAGAAAGTCTGAAAAATGGAAATTGAATATAACCAGAAGAAGAATTGGAAATGGATTTGCTTCATACTTCATTGGGCAAAGAGATGTAGGTTTGTTGTGAATTCTGTTTATCTAGTTTGGCAGAAAGATGGCTTCTCTTGAAACTTAACACTTGGATTAATCGTATATTTAGTCATGAGCACAAGCAGTTTGTTCACTATCCTTGCTACCTTCTCTCTTGCTCACACTTTTTCCATTTTTAAGCTTATCTGAACTAGAGAAATAACAACTGATAGTACATTGATCAAGAAGCTACCAATGGGCTCTAAAGTTTCTTTCATATTACCTGCAGGATTGTTTGATTAATAGGCAAACTATTAGGAGCTGGATCTTATAGACCAGCTTTTAATAACAGCCAACACCAGAGTTTAAATTGTCTTAATTCTGTAAAATGCTGTTAATAAATAGGTTTATATTTTACTTTAAACCATGAGTTCAGGGAAGATTTAATTTTATGTAGACACGCTTCTCAGGTTCATACATATAGAAACTGATCCCAGTAGCTGTCATATTTCTAGGACTGTAATCATTTGCCATCTTTTCTGGGGGCTCGTTACACATTATTGATATTTGAACTGGAAAGGGTTGAGTAGCTTAGGCTCTATGGGTTTAAAAAAGATGGATGCATCTCTGGCACAAGGAGAGCAGAGCGACCTCTGTATTACCTCTGTGCAGCTATTGAAAGCTGTTAACTTCAAAATCAGGAGTTGAGTGCTCTGGTGTTGAACACATTGCATCCACAGGGAAAGAGCAAGTAGTTGGTGCAGATGAGGTGCAGAGGGGACTTCCCAAGAAGCCTGCTGCATCAGGGTCAGCAGTGTTGCTCTGAGCAGAGAGAGCATAGAGCTACAACAGCTCTTGTACATCTTGAGTTCCATGTGCACAGAATTGCAGCTGAAGCTCCTAGCCTTCATGGATGCAAATGATTATAGTTTAGAGGTGATGTGGGTGGTGCTGTGGGCTAAACCACAGAGCCTAGGGCTTGCCGATCAGAAGGTTGGCGGTTCAAATCCCTGCGACAGGGGGAGCTCCCGTTGCTCGATCCCAGCTCCTGCCCACCTAGCAGTTCGAAAGCACGTCAAAGTGCAAGTAGAGTAATAGGTACCACTCCAGCGGGAAGGTAAATGGTGTTTCCGTGCGCTGCTCTGGTTCACCAGAAGTGGCTTAGTTATGCTGGCTACATGACCCGGAAGCTGTCTGCAGACAAACGCTGGCTCCCTCGGCCTATAGAGCGAGATGACCACCAACTCCAGAGTCGTCCGCAACTGGACCTAACGGTCAAGGGTCCCTTTACCTTTTAAGTGCAGTATGCTAACATTATTTTTAGGTGCCTCCCTCTAAGTAGTACCTCCAGTGAACTCCCCAAACAGTATTTTTTTGCATGTGTGTGTGCACTCCAGAAATCTCTCTCTCTTAAATTCTGTTTAAAACAACAACAACACGCTTTTTGGAAATCTAGGAGACTTCTAGGAAACACTCTGAAATATTTTCATGTGTTCACACCTCTCCGTGCCCATAGAATTAACACCCCTGCTTTGCAGCCTGAAAGGACTATGTTGGTGGATGCAGGCTGACTTTCAGCACACACTAGATTGTAGGGGTATGCATTGACTCTGTGTAGTTATTGAATTAAGAGATGAATAGGGATGATTCAGGTAAGGTTTTCAAACACCTGAGTTATATTAAGGCCTTAACAAGATGTCTCAAGTTGGATCAGAGATCCCTAATTCTTGAGTTGCTGTGTAAGCTTTGTGTGCCCCCAAATCCTGCAGTTTTAAAACAGTGGTCTCTCTCTCTCTCTCTCTCTCTCTCTCTCTCTCTCTGTGTGTGTGTGTGTGTGTGAGAGAGAGAGAGAGAGAGAGAGAGAGAGAGAGAGAAACCAAGCTGAATAGGTTAACACTCTGAAGTCAAGAGGAGAATTGGACAGGTTGGAGGATATTGTTGACTGACAAGTCTAGTTCTTAAAAACTTAACTATTTTCGTAGGGCATTCCATTCACAATGATTTGAGGGAGGACCCACACACCTATCTGCCTCCACTCTTGCTCTGTGCAGATCAATGGAGAGAAACCTCCTCCCCACATGGGTGAAGATTTGGCAGAGCAGGGGCAGAAGCCCCTCTAGCCAATGGCCCTTGGGGTAACAGACCTCCAGAACAGATCAGGCTTCTTCCCAAAGCCATGGATAGAAAGTTGACTCTTGTGACCAATGCACAGCCCTCCTAAGTGATCAGTCTTAGGCTATTAACAAAACTACTTTTTATACCAGGAGCCCCACAGCTTTTGTGGCTTTGGTTTTTTAAATACAGTAAAGATATGTTTTATAGAAAAGGGGGATTTTACAGTGCTTTGTGGAAACACCCCTCGAAAATCTCTTGCTGAAGATCAGGAACACAGAATGAAGGACTGTAGTTGGAACAAAAAATCAGTAAGCTGCCCCTATGAGTGGAAGGTTTGTTGTTTACATTATGAGCTGTTAGGATCCTGGCCCAATGTTTTGTAAATATTTTCACGAGTTACTAGTCTCAGAAGGATGTGTTTAAGTGTTGTATACTGAGCTACAATGTTTTCAATCTGGCCAGGAAGCACAGCTTTTAAGCCATATTGTCCAGGTTCCACAGTACCTTGCAGTTCTGGAATTGAGTCTAGTTCCAAAAGAAGTTTTGTGATATGCCCTAGAGGAAGATCTGCTGTTAAAAGGGAGGTGGTGGAGGGTGTTAGAATATTCAGCTGGGTGCACACAAGCTGAGGGAATACCCAAAATAGATTATAGCATGAGTATGTGAATGCACATTTTTCCTTACCGCTTGTGCATGCACACACACACACAAAGTAAATATTTGGCCTTTAAACACTGTTTTAAGAATTCAGTGTTTGTTCAAACATGCAACTGGCATGCAGTTAAATCCGCTGAAGCTTAGTTTATGAACAGCTGCAAGTATTTGGAACAGTTCTACAGCTTTTTCTAAAACATAGCTGGAGGGTGGGGAGGTAAAATTTTTAGATGCTAGAGCTATGGTAGACAGGGGTTGTGTTTTGGGAGCAGAAGCTAGGGGGTGTTCAACCTTGTGACTTTTCTACTTTGTGCTTTCATTTGTGGACGGTGGCATTCTACTAAGAGAAATCTAAAGCAATGGATTTTACGGCTGGTGTACCTGGTGATGAAAGTTTCTGTGTATGTACAGTAGTGCATTTCTTGGAGCAGTTAATTTCACGGTACAAGGTCTTTTAGTGTAGCTCTCCTACAATATTTCTCACACCATTAACAAATGATTGATTCCTATTTTCTTAAACTGTTTCTTAACGTCTAAACAGTTCTGTTCAGCTCAACTTAAATATGAATAACACAGCTGAATCGCTGTAATGAGTATATTCAAATAAAACTGACCCAGTGTGTTTGGTGTGACACATGGGCCGATACACACATCACAATAAACCATGGTTTGTGGCTTAATGCCTTTCTGTGAATAAGCAGTCTGCTAGTACATACTTCTGAATCACTCCTGTTTCGTTTTGCTCTGCCTCGACTGGAGACCAGAAGAACAAACCACAAGTCTTGGCTTAGCGTTACGTGCAGACCAGCTCTCATTCTCCCCACCCCCAAGAATCAATGAGTGCTGGTTCACAACATTGCTTATTCACAGGAAGTCCTTAAGAAGGACTTCCAGGCCTGTACGTCTTAGTGAATTGTATTTCAGGTAAACCGCTTAGACGTTTTTACAATTAAGCGGTATATAAATTATTTTAAATAAATATAAGTGATAAAGGATCTCTTCAAAAATGCTTCCTGGTAATCTTTGATGTATTGAAAGAATAACAGTAACATCTCCAGTACAAAATGTTAAGTTTAGGGAATGCTGTCTCTTTTCATATGATTGGCTTTTTTGTATGTTAAAGCTTTACTGCCTATAATGTTTTCTGTACTGCTAGACTTTCTTTCTGTCAGGTGAAAAAGACTTTAAAATGAGTGTCCATAGTTACTCAAGAAGGTATGGACTTTTGTGTTTTTAACATTCTTCATTAGCTTATCTTCCTTTCAATGGTCTCTTATAACAGGGGTATAGGGTTGCAGCTAACTTAAATTTAGTAGACCTAAGGTAGTCATGTATATTAATTTCAGTGGGTCTACTTGGAGTCTGACTTGCATTGGATACAACCCATAATATCCTGTACAATACAAATTCACCCTCAGATGCGAAAATCACTTACACTGAATTCTACACATGTGCATTGCATATTCTTGAAAATTTTCAGTAAAAAGATCTTTTCTAGGCAAAGGTTTAATAGAGTGCATTGTTTGTAGTGACACTTCAGTACATAAGCAAGACATATCTTTACTGGTATAACCCTCAACTTACTTTAACCTTCTAAATATGAACATGAAGAAAATTTAGAGCCCTTCTTTTTAAAGTGTTCTTGGTTTTGCATACACTTTGAAAACTGCATTCACTTGAAAAATATTTTAAATTTGTATTAAACATAGACTCAATTTTGTCTGGAATTGTACTACAATTTATTTCTTGCCATTTTTGTGTAAAATTTACAGAAACAGTGTTACATCGTGCGCTCCAAAGGTAATGTCTCATTCCTCTAAGGCTGTGTTCTTTCTCTTCTCTTTTTTCTGTCTTTCTTGTCCTTTTCTGATCATATGTGCATTAAATCTTGTGGTATTGAAGTTCTTCTTGGGGGGAAGTACCTGTTTTGAGCAGAGCAGTTTGGTCTATATGACAACACTATTTTAACCCCTAAATAAGTATTCATTCTCTTGGCTTGGGGGGGAAACCCCAAGGTGTTATTTTGTGGTAAAATATCAAAATATATTAATTACTTGTAGAAAGCTAGTTGCTTTGCTTTTTTGGGGAAGAGGAGCAAGCAACATTCTCTATACAGTGCTTTTTACTAGGATGAAATTATGCTTACACCTTTGAAAATGTGTGGAATGGGTACGTCACCAGCTTGTGTTCTTAAACTGCAATTCTATAATGGACTTCCAGAGGAAGGGAGGAAGGAACATTGGTTAAAACATTGTATTTACAGGCACCTGCCATCTTATTTAACAACATGCAAATACAAAGTTTCAAGTTTATCAGAATATTTAAAGCACGGGGAGGGGGATAAATAAACAAATAAAAAATATTCTAATTGTTCGTCAGAGCGCTTCTGTCTTCCTCAATACCTTCCTGAAAATGTTAATAATGTCTGTGTAGTGAAAAGATTCTAAAATCCCTTAAACATTTAGATAAGAAATACTATTCTATGGTGAAATATTCAAACCTTTATAGTTAATTATCAGACTTCCATTTGGAAGCTGGTGGTGTTTGGACTGTAGTTTCTGGTAACTATTTTATGAATTGTAATCAAACTTGTCTTAAACTTCTGTTTTAATTCATAGAATGTGGATTGTTTCACAGTGTGCATTATTCATCCTTGCAGCAGCTCTGCTAGATTGGTTCCATTTTATTGATAAGGGAACCGAGACTGAGTGACTTGCCAGTAGCTACCCAGTGCATCCATTGATGCAGTAAAACTTGAACTTGTAATTCAAGTTCCAGTATATCACATTCTTCACCATGTGAGCTCTGTTAAGAATCAAATTATCAAAATGATCATCCCTTTTACTGAAGGGCGGTTCATACATAATCCTGGTGGGATGTTGGCTGCGCATTACCAACATAGTTGGGACAACAGTAATCATAACAGGATGCCCAAAGCCAAGTACCAGCAGGGTAATACTTAGCAGCACATTGTGCTCCTTCACTAGTTTTTCAACGTTCTTTGGTGTCAGGAACACTTAACCACCTTCTTAATATTCACTGTTCTGGATAGTTCTCTGAAAGGTAAGCATTTGCCTCAGGTGTGATGCTCAGGGGTTGCCAGACGTCTTTCAGGACGTATAGCAAATCACAGGTTTCCCACGTTTAGGTTTGTGCGGTGCAAAACCTCCTGTCCTTCCTTCCACATTTCTGCTCACCATGTTGTATACCACTGCTGTCTGGCAACTGAGGGTCCCAGTATTGCTGTACAGCAGTCTTGCCCCCACCTCCCACAGTGCAGGGCCAGGCCAGTAAGTCTGCCACCCTTTCTTACTCCAGAACAAATGGGAAGAGTCCTTGGCTGCTACTTGGTGACAGTGTCTTGAGCACCCTGGTCAAGCAGAGACCAGATGGGCAAGCTCCGAACCTCTCTTTCCTGTAGGGAGGCAGGGGGCTCCTTTGGCTGCTGTTCAGGCAAGGCACTCAAACAAGCATTGCTTTTTGACTTGCTTACCAAAGCCAGCCAAGAACAGTGGACCCTGATAACGAACCTGCTGGTTTATAGGAAACTTTTAACAGGAATATTTGATTATCTTGAAGAGAGGAACATAAGTTAAGAGGATTTAGGAGGAGGACTCTTAATCAAAATAATGAACTCAGTGGTGGTTCTTGCTTTTTGTGGCAAAAATTCTCTGTGTGGTATGCTATACTTGGGTTATAACTTTCCCCTGAAATCTGTTGTATCATCCTCTTCTTGAGCCGTTGACAGATGGGAACTGTTGGAATGTATGACTTGAAAGGGTTTAGTAGTGACCGGTACGGTGTTTAGAGGAATGAAATTTCAAATATAGCATTTACCTCCCGATTATTATTTTTTAATCTCCTTAAAATACAAGCCATTGTAGGAGTAGACAAAAACAGGACTTCAAATTCAATAAATTAAGAGTCTCAGCTAAGGCTGCAGTCTTACGCAAACTTACCTGGATGGAAGCCCCATTGAATTCAGTGGGACTTAGTTGTGATTAGATGTCAACAAGATTTCAGTGCTAGCCTTTGGTGTTACTTGACTGTCTATAAATTTTACCGATACTTTTCTAGAACAGTGGCTGTAGACCAGTCTCTAGTGAAAAGATTTGAAGCTGATTTGCAGACCCAGAAGAATAGCGAGAAACCAATTTGTTTTGCAGAAA
Organism: Podarcis siculus; assembly: GCA_034642415.1. Taxonomy (NCBI): domain Eukaryota; kingdom Metazoa; phylum Chordata; class Lepidosauria; order Squamata; family Lacertidae; genus Podarcis; species Podarcis siculus. The sequence goes on along the minus strand of JAXCMG010000017.1, from coordinate 3,302,725 downwards.
CTGATTTTATCCCCTTTTTTTGTCTAATAATTAAAGTTTTGTGTAGCATACGGTGTAGATACAAGCACCTAAATTATTATTGCCGCATTTTAGTGTTATTGGTAAGAACCAGATGGCAATGCTGTGCAGTAGAGCAGTATGAATCTTGTTGCAATAGATGAAATTTGTGCACATGTACAGTTATTTGCCCAATATCAGCCACAATGAAGCTGAGCTATTCACGTATGTGCTCTGTCTGCATGCATATCGCCTGGAGGAATAACTGAAGTGTGGCTTTATGCTGTGGTAATAGTAATTATTGAAATATATTCCATTTCCTGAATTTCATATGAATCTTAAGCTTTGTATGCAAAAATTATTAACTTGGCCCTGTTTTTTTCCTTCCTTTTTTGTTTTATGTGCCACTCTACCTTTTTACCTCCTCATCTGAACAACTGATTTTTTCCACACACACACAAAAATCATCTTATGTTGATGTTAAGCAGAACTACAAAGCCTGCTCCTCATCTTGATGGGTAAGATACAGCTATTTGTATTCTTGCACTTTAGGGCCATTTGGGCCAAATCAACTGGAAATTTCTCTTGAACATGCACTTTTAAACCAGGAAGGTTTCTCTGCTCAGTCCCAAAGTTCAGTGGATTCTGTATATTATACATGGTGGTTCTGCTTTTCCACCCCACTTTTTACCCTTGTATCATATAAGATCATTTAGAGTTGTTATTCTAAAATTAAAAGGGCAGTAATGCCTCTCCTATTCTCTTTACGATATGCACATGAGATACATATTGGTTGCTGTAGGAAGGACAGTCTGAACACATAAAGAAAATGAACAGGATAGGCAAAAACTGCTTTTTAAAAAGCCCAATTTACTTCACCTTAAAAAAAAACCTATGTGTGTAATTAAAAGTGTGTAACGTGTGACTCCATATGTGTCTGACATAAAACATGTAACGGGGCATAGCATATTGGCTCTGCATTTTGCCAATAATTTTAAAGCTTACTTAACACAACCTCTTTTTAAATGAATTTTCTGTGTTAAGGATAACATTTGTTGCATGAAGTCACTCCAAGCAATTGCTGCTGGCATATAAACCAGTGCACTTTTTTGCATCTTCTGTTTCTGCAGTGTACATGTTGTCTTTGGATTGGTTATTTCTGGTTTTGAAGTAATAGAACAAATAGAAAATCTGAAAACTGATACTGCCAGCAGGCCATATGCAGATGTGCGAGTTATTGACTGTGGGTTGCTGGTTACAAAATCGGCAAAGGATGGTAAGCCATTGCATACTTCCTCGAAATCTATGAGATAATATAATTTGTATTAGATCTAGGTATTCTGCAAGTCAAAGAAACCCCTTTTTACGTGCTTTTACTATGTTTCCATTTTGTAACATTATACTGAGTTTTTACTATGTTTCCATTTTGTAACATTATACTGAGTTTGGTCATATTGTGTTGCTACATTTGGGAGAATGTGGGCTGCATACTGGAAAATGCTCAATTGTTAAACCTAGAATAATACAAGAATAGTAGAAGTGTGCTTCCTTATTAAATTTTAAATGTTTAAATAATGGATCAAATTTTCTAAGCTTAAATCATAGTAAAACAGGACATTTTCATGATAAAGTTGTCTACATAGAATGAGTTTACTCTATAGCGTGAGTGCCTAACCCATTTTCAGGCCAAGAGGTCAGTCCTCATGTGGGCCAAAGTATAGATGGGTGTGGTCATTTAATTTTTAACAATTAAAGACAAATCTTGGGGTCATAAACCTTTTGGCATCATAGAATAAGTGCATGGGACCTGTTGGAATGGTCAGGTTTTTGTGTGTTTTTTAAATGACAAAATGGACTGGGGGCACATAGTCCCTTTAGGGGCTACAACAAACCTTAGGGCATCACAACAGGGGACCCATAGGAGCAGTAATAATAACAATAAGACAGATTGGAGGAGGGGACCACAGAAAATCCTTTGGAGGCTGAGTGGAGCCTCTGGGCGTGCATTAGCCACCCTTGCTATAACACAATGCATCTGTCAGCACCCTACTCTTTATGATTTTTTTTTTAAGATGGCCTATTATTTTTTACTCTGCATAAGACCGTGATCCATCCAGATGTAGGCATAACTTTTCCCACAGGAGAGTGTGGTGCTCATATTCTCTGCAGTGTGCCCTTGGCCTCATTTGTACCACAGCCATCACTACCAGTGGCATAACTTGTGCACCAGGTTGCTAGACAGAAGAGGGGGGCTGGCTGTGTTGGAGGTGCACACTGATGTTGTGGAGGTCCTTGGAAAGAATAGGACTTCATTGATGCCTGTGCAGAAACTATCCAGTGGGCACTGTTAGACTAGCAAGTGCAGATAAATTGCATCCCAGAGTCTTTTATATTGTGTGTGCATACCCTCAGCAGTAGCAGTTTTTACATTAAACAATAAAGCACTATGAGTATTCATTCTTATGCCATCTTTAATATAGGAAAATGAAAGCAGGAAGGAAAAGTTAAGAACCTGGATGAAAGAAGTCTTCAGGGCTATTTAAAAAATAAGGCAGGAATTAAGATGTATATTTGCTGGGGGTGACATTGAGAGTTAAATACTTTTACAATATCAGTTGCTGACATATAGCACAATGCCTGTCTTCCCACAGATAACCAGCACGTTGATTTTATATGAATGTATCTTGATGCATTTTCTCAAGGCAAATGGCAGTAAACCATGGCTGCATTGTCCAGCATTAAATTGTCTAGCATTTGGTTAATGCCAAATTGCCAGTGTAGCCTTTTTATGTCTGCCCAGTGGTCACTCAGTATGGCTAGAACTAGCATACTATCTCAAATATTTAGAAACAAACAAACAAAAAAGTGTAATGATCTAATCATGACCCCCAGAGTTCATGGCGTTTGTGGTTTTACCCACCATGCTGAATGCGAATCCATATGTTCCCAGTGTTGAATTATCAAAATGTATTAACTTTCCCATCCTAAGCATTGGAGAAGAAGAGAAAGGTGTCTGCTCACTCAAAAGCTTCAGATACTTCCAGCAGCAGCTCATCTACTTCATCAGAATCATCGTCCGACAGTGAATCTGAAAGTGAGAGAAGTAGGAAAAGGAAACGCAAGCGGAGAATGAAAGCTAAACAGTCAAGGAAGCGACGAAGGGAAGAAAAGAAAAAGGAGGAACCCAAGAACAAACGGTCATCAAGCCAAAGAAGGTATCTAATACATTATCACAGAAGAGATGAATAAGCTTTTTTATCAAGGTTTTAACGTTTTATTCACTTCTGTTCATAGACCTGTAAGCTACTCTTGAGCACCAAGTTTTAAGATTCTTGGCTTGCAGTGAAGATAACTGTCTCACTGTCAGACTTTTTGCATTAGGAAATAATATTTCAGGGCATAATCTGTGAAGTTGACTTTGACATGTTACATAAATTGATGCTGACATTTAGGACTGAGGAACCAGCTCTAACCATTTAAGCTAAAGCACATCACAGTAAAATGAGTAGGGGTATTCATGGGTCTCAATATTTGCCTTGTATCTGTGCGTTTTTAAATTCTTATCTCTTTCTGAGTTGCTCTGTGTTCTTCTGCTTTGACCTATGTGTGAGTTTCCAAGCTACCCTGTGTAAAATCAAACACTTGTGTTCTCCCATTTGCTATAATGGAGAATCTAAAAAGAGCCAACCCCAAAGCTTTTACATGCCTACAAATAGGTCTTACAACATGAAGCTCTTTAGAATGTGGCTGCTGAATTCTGAAGGGCTCTGGTTTGGTTTTTTGTAAAAGCAAAGCATTGTGAGGTTTTAAGAACAAAAATGAAGTTTTCAACTCTTAAAAACAACAAAACATCCATTTCCACCAATACTTGTGAGCTCTTCTGCGCTCCGCAGTTATTATTTTGGACAGCCTCGCTTCTTGCAAAGCCCATGAACTTGGAGCAGGAGGGAAGACCACAGCTCCAAGGGCTGAGTATGCCCCCCTGACTCCCATATATAGCTTCTGTAACTCTTCCCCAGGCCGCACCCTTCACTGAACCTGCACCATAGTGTTTTTTGCTTGGCTGCAAAGCATCCTTAAACTCTGATTATTCCTTTCACTTGTCTGAATGAAAAATAGAGAGGGATGTGTGGAGATACCGTATTTTTCGCTCTATAAGACACAGTTTTCCCCTCCTAAAAAGTAAGGGGAAATGTGTGTGCGTCTTATGGAGCGAATGCAGGCTTCGCGAGCTACCCCAGAAGCCAGAACAGCTAGAGGGAGCACTGCACAGTGCAGATAGCCGCGCTCCCTTTAAAGAGCGCACTGCTCTTGCGGGAGGTGGGGGAAGTGATAGAGCGCGGCTCTCTCACTTCCCCTACCTCCCGCAAAAGCCCCCAAGAGCCGCGCGGAGTGTGTGTGTGGCTCTTGGGGGCTTCTGCCTTCTCAGGGAAAAGCCTGCAAGCGCTGCACATGCTCCACGCGGCTCGTGAAAGGGAGCGCTGAGCAGAGCCTGTATGCATCCCAGGCTCTGC
>JAXCMG010000017.1:3261861-3297814 GCA_034642415.1 Podarcis siculus | reverse complement strand
TCTTGCATTCCCCCTCTAAAAACTAGGTGCGCCTTATGGTCAGGTGCTTCTTATGGAGCGAAAAATACAGTACATCCCTACAGTGCAAAACTCTCATTCATTCCTCCACCCACTTTTGCCCTCTGGTCCTGCTCACCGTGGGCATGTGGCCCTTGGGGCAAAAAAGCTTCCTCATCCCTGACCTATGGAAATAGAGGAGAAACAGCAGTATATGACACAGAGTAACATAGAAACAGAGTGGGGAGCAGGGGAGAGTCATTGACACCACACTTTGGTAAGAGGGAGCCCCTCAGATTGCCTAGTTCTTTAACCTACATACAGAGCCATTGCATACCCTGCCATATGCAAATCTATGTCATTACTGGAGCTCTTTGAATTCCACTTTATGCCCTCGAGTAAATTAATACAGCTTATCTAAAGGAATAGAAGCAGATAACCTGCAGGCCTTAATTCTCTGCTTGTCTGGAGAAGTAAATTGTGCTGACTTAAAAGAAATTCAGGAAGTAAAAAGTTTAGGCGTTTGATTCATCGTCAGGCTATTAAGTTTGAGAAAAGCTTCTTACAATGCAAGGGAACTTGATGTAGAAAGTTGTCACATACAGAATATAGTCTGACACATGCAGTTCTCATTTGGGTTTCAAAAATTCTCTGTGTGTGTGTGTATTCTAAATTGCTCTTTCTATTCAGCCATCCTAACAGAAGCGAAGAAAATGAAAAAGCAGTGGACTCAAATGCGAAGAGGGACAAGCCCGTGGTCCGTCCTGAAGAAATTCCCCCAGTACCGGAAAACAGATTTTTGCTCAGAAGAGACGCACCAGTTATAAATACAGAGCCTGAGCCGTATGCAGCAATTTTCTTCTTGTTGTATTTGTTCCTTCTCTGTGGGACTGCTCCTTTTAAGAAATCCTTGAGGCAATTGTGTATTTGCAGTTAGTGGAGGATCGTTGTAACTTGCACTAATACCTCAGCATTACAGGGATGCAGTTCATATGCTTGAATTTCAGTGGGATGCTTTCGTACTCCCATGGCTGAAAAAAAAATGTATTTTACATGTAGGAAACCAAGGTCTTTATTTTTTGATGGAAGAAATGTCTAGTCAGCTATTGTACCAGTTGCCGTTAAAAAAATGGGACAAGGGTTCAGAATAGTCACAAAGTATTGGATTCCAGTTTTTGTTTTGTCTAAATGTTAGCCAGCTTTTGGTTTAGAAAGATCCTCAGCATGAACTCTCTATGTCCTGACCATTATAACCCCTGATGTTTCCAAAGGAGTAATTCCTGGTCCCCAGATACTTCTCTCATACCTAGTGGGGTATATGCAGCAAAGGGTGGAGAAATCCTACATGCCCATTTCATTCTTGGACCATGTGGTGTAGGCCCCTGGTCAGGTTAGTCTCATAGCAATTCAGCATCTTTGGGGAAACTCATTTCAGGAAGAATCAGATTCTTCTCTATTGGATTTCTTAAAGAGGCGTCTTTCTTGGGGGCACCCCAGTGAAAACTTTGATGTCCAGGTGATCCAGCTGGGGAGCCAGATGAAGGAATGCTTTTACAGTATGTGATTGCACCTCTCAGCTAGCAGCTGTAGAGACTCATTTGCCTGGGGTGAAAATTCTGTAGCTTTGGGGAGGGGAGGGAGTGCCAACCAGATGATTCTGAACTGTGTCTTAGCAAAGAAAAAGCTATGCAATTAAGTGTGTGGCCATTTGAGTCACTTGCTCAGTTTGGACTGTCTTTAACATTTGACTGCAAGAAACATATTGCCAGTGCTGTTTTCCTTATACCTGTATAATTCTTAATATTTAAGGAAGCTGCTTGATGTAGCCCCGGTTTTGAATGACCAGAAGCCTTCAGTATCTAAATCTGGAAGAAAAATCAGAGGGAGAGGCACAATAGTATGTTTTCCATATTTCCCCCCGCCCTTCAAGCTTTGTAACTTGCATGAGAGCTTTATTTTGGCCAGTGTTTGAAAGCTACCTCTGTTTGCTGACCACTTGCATACAAAAATTCATACTTGTCCCTGGATGAGAAAGCAGGAATGAAGAGGTTAATTGCAAAGTATTCTTTATTCTATTTCTCCTAGTGCAGGATCCAGGACAGCTCCCAACATGAATAAAAAATGAGTGGAGCTAAAAACAACACCAAATGGTTATATATTTTTTTTTAAAAAAATAAACAAGTTACCGTATTAAAAATAGCACTGAATCAAAACAAAAAATAGTGATATAGGCTTCTCTTCTAAATGGAGATGGGGATTGATAGTAAGGCATTATAAATTGGCTGAGAATGTGAGATCTGTTGCTCGCAGAACCTTTATATGGCAAAGAACAGAAAGAGTAGAAGTGGAGATGATTTTTTTAAAGCCCGCTAGCCAGATGCTGTATTTTAGCTTCTTGTGGGCTCTATGTTCTCCTGTCACAAAAGCTCTTTCTCCAAGTTGAACAAGGTCTCCGCTCATACCTACATTTTCTCTTCCTGCAGAGTTCCTCTGGCAAGGTTTGCTTACCTGCACAGAAAATCTGCAAGTAATCTCCCTATTTGGGTGTGACATATGCTCAGTATACGGTTGCCCCCAGACATTTGTCTTTAATCGTAGATAAGCCTTGATGATTGTGTACGAGCGCTATTGTATTACGGATTTTGTATACAATTCTGTTTCTGCTGTTGTATTTTTCTAGCGATACCATACACCACCTCGTTCTCGCTCGTGTTCAGAATCTGATAATGATGAGAGCAGTGAAACTCCGCCACACTGGAAAGAAGAAATGCAGAGGTTAAGAGCCTATAGGCCACCCAGTGGAGAAAAATGGAGTAAAGGAGACAAGTAAGACTAGCTCTCTTAAATTATTCTTGCCCCATAAAATAGTAAGTTGATTACATATAGGCACAAGATGAATAAAGAGAGTGGTAATAGCAGATTCTGTAAAGCATCTATTGCACTGCAGTTTAGATAGACTTTGTACCTGGTAAGAGAGTTTATTTTTAGATGGCTACAAATAAGAGAGTAGGGCTGATTGGGTAGGGAAATTTTACTTGGGTGCTTTGCGTCTAGTTTACATCCTGTTACCTGGAACAGGGTGACATATGCTAATCTTACTCGCTTGCAGAAACTTCTTGAGTATTAAAACAGTTCGGGGCTGCATTGTAAAAAAAACCTATATGAACAGCTTAAAAAAAATTCTAACATGGAACGATTTTTGTTTATGAAAATCTGTTGAGTTTGCCCCCAAAATATGTTTCATGAAACTTTACTTATTTCCATTTTGTGAAGCTCCTTTGCCCCACCCTCCACCCCCTGGGCTGTTTTCATTCCCAGTGAACAACCATCATAGCTTTAACAATTCCCCCCCCCCCCATGGGATTGCTTTTGGAATGAATTCCATGGGTACACACTTATTCAAAAAACTATTCATCCGAACAGTCAGCCATATTCAACTGAACAGTCAGATCATATTTGAGCAACTCCTTTGAGGCATGTGAACTGAGGCTTTGTTTATCCACTCATATGTAGTTCTGTCATTTTGGTTTTCTTTACTTGAGGTAGAGATACTGCTCTCAATTTCATGTGCACTAATTGTTGTGGGCCTTTTTAGGAAGATGCCTTTTTAGGAAGATACCAGCCCAGCACTTCCAGGCATCTGCAGATCATGTATCCAGGTCTTTAGACCCATGCTGTATGGCTCCTGAAAACTCTGCTAGAGTACTTTAGAAGCTAAGCAAGCATAGTCAAGGAAATGCTTATTAATTAATTAATTGAATTTATATTTCATCCAAAGATCTCAGGGTGCTCACAAGATACAGATAAACATTTTATTCATTTGTTTCTTAGGTTGAGTGACCCAGGAAGGTGGGATGAAAGAAGTCTGTCTCAGAGGTCAAGGTCATGGTCACATAATGGTTATTCTGACCTAAGTAGTGCTAAATACGGTCACCACCACAAGAAACACCGGAAAGAGAAAAAGGCAAGGCACAAAAAGAAGGCCAAAAAGCAAAAACACTTAAAGAAGCAGAAGCAAATTAAAAAGAAGAGGTTATCTACTTCAACAGAGAAAGAATCTTCTCGTTCTTCTGCTAGAAGGACAAAATCACCTTGTGATCGGGAGAGGGTGTCCCGCTCTTCCTCACTTTCTTCTAGAGATGACTCCTCCAGAAGGGACTGGTCTAAATCTGATAGAGATAAGCAGAGCTCATTGTCCCCGTCAAGCAGGGACTCCCGGTCATACTACAGGTCTAGAACCAGATCCAGAACCAGATCCAGATCTTATTCCAGAAGAAGTTCTAGGTCAAGAATGGCTTTTAAGTCTTCTCAGTCTAGGAGCAGATCAAGATCTAGGTCCAGTTCCAAGCATCTGAAGATGGTGTCCAGTTCACCAAAAAATGTCGCAGCTCGTTTAAATGAATTCAAGCCTGTTGCAGTCGAACCTGTCATGGCAGCATTGCCACAAAATGACAAAGTTGTGATACAGCCCGTTGTTGCCGAAAGCATTCCAGTCATATCGCTTAGTGACAGTCCTCCGCCTTCTAGATGGAAACCTGGGCAAAAGCCTTGGAAACCATCCTATGAGCGAATTCAGGAAATGAAAGCAAAGACCACTCACTTGATGCCTACTCAGACTGCCTACAGTTTAGCAAGTGCCAAAGATGCAAGCACATCCTCTTCATACCGTAAACGACGGAAAAGTTCAGATAGTGACCGCAGTGATTATTCAAGAAATCACAGTGATAGAAGCTCCCAGAGTTGGCGAAGGTCGAGGAGCAGGACATCTCGAAGTAGATCCTACTCCAAGTCTTACTCCAGATCAAGAAGTCCATCCAGCTCAAGATCTCGGTCAACTGTTAGATCCCATTCAGTGCATAAATTCCCCAGTGACCGGTCGTGCTACAGTGGGTCGTCATCTTATTTTTCTCTAAGCGAGGATGACCGACAGAAAAGCAAAACGAAAGAAAGTGGGCACTTGTCAAAGAAGAGACAAAGCAGTTCTGAAAGTACTCTTCTATATGCAAAAGATGCGGCTTCTCAGAAGCACAGGGAGAGCGTGAGTAGATCCTCTTTGGACTTCTCCACAGATAGTGAGCAGGTGACAAAACCACAGCCAGTGCAGGAAAAAGGGCCATTGCAGCAAGAAAAAGCAAGCCGGAAGCGGAAAAAAAGCAGCTCTGCTTGCGATGGGAATGAAGAAAAGCCCGGGTCTGAGTGGGGCAGTGACCATTCGAAAAAACGACATTTGGAGGAGAAACTGAACTCCCCAAGAAGTGGTCGAAAAGCAAAAAGGAAAACGCGTGCCGATAGTAAGTGGGACTCTGAATCAAATTCAGAACGAGGCGGAAACAGGAACTCTAAGGAAGATTCAAGGTTGTCTTCTAGCAAGGAGGAAGGTGAAGCCACCTCAGACTCTGACACAGATCTCAGCCTCGCCAAGTGCAAGACAAAGTTGGATTCCTCCTCAGGTACACTCAAGACGAGCAAGCAGTTCTCCCCTTCTGAGACGGAGAGCTCCCATTCCAATTCAGGGGCCAGGGGGAAATCCAGAAAGCAAAAACACAGCTCCAAAAAGAACCTCAAAAAGACACATTCCAAAAAAGCGAAGGAGAAATCCAAGGGTAAAAAAGAAAAGAAGCATAAGGCCCAAAAGCGAAAGGAAACATTTCACTGGCAGCCGCCTCTGGAGTTTGGGGAAGAGGAGGAGGAGGAAGAGGACATCGCTGTAAAGCCACGCACCAAGGATGAGAAAGAGAAGCCAGTCGTGACAAAAACAGATAAAAAGCAAGATCAGGATTCTGAAAACGATAAAATCCCCCAAGACCAAACAGGGAATGACAAAAAGCTCAGTGAGGAGAATAAAACTGGAGGCCAGACATCACCTGCCGTTAAGAACGTTTGTAGAGTTAATGGGGAAGAAGCAACATCAGCACATGCTCTAAATTCAGAAAAAAATACGGAAATTTCGGAAAGCGCTGGTGCTGCCAAAGTAAATAATGAAAATGAGGTGGATGTTACCCAGATGGATGACATGGAGATTTGTACTCCAGAGCATAATTCGCCCGTGAAGGTTGATATGGAACTTTCTCCAGTAAGTCTGAAGGTGAACTTGCAGGACATTAAAGTTAGCAAGAGCACAGATGTGCCGAGTAGCTCTGAAGCAGAGAGTGCAAAACCAGGACTTGATGCTAGAGAATTGACTGGTAGCAAAGAAGGTAACACACAGATAGAGAAACAAAGACCTAAGCCCGTCACGACCATTGCTGCTGTGGAAAGTGTGCTGAAGACCGAGCCGGTGGAAAATCCTCAGAGCAGCGTGGCTGATAATAAATGGAAACCGTTACAGGGAGTAGGGAACCTGCAGCCTGCAGCTCCGGCAGCTTCTAGTATTCCTTCCGAAGCCAAAAGCGTGGCCTCGTCATCTGAGTCAAAGCCACATGGTTTAAGAATAGAAATTAAAAGCAAAAACAAAATTAGACCAGGCTCTCTGTTTGATGAAGTTAGGAAGACTGCCCGGCTGAATCGGAGACCGAGGAACCACGAGAGCTCTAGCGAGGAGGATTCTCCCACACGGGAAAACAGCCAGTCAAGGAGCCATAGCCGGTCACGAAGCAAGTCGGACCCCAAATCCAGGCACAGAGCAAGATCCCATTCCTACAGTCACTCCAGAAGTCGATCAGGAAGTTCCACCTCTTCTTACAGGTAAGTGAAATTACTTGCATTTTACAAAATAGGCGTAGCTATTTCTTTATGGACAGTCATTTGGGATGCACACATGCCTGTTCCGTCCCTGTTTCTCCCCCTTCCAGTGTCAAAAACGGCATGCATGTCAGTGGTTGTGCGTGCCTTAAGGGCACACAAACACTCAGTTGCCTGTATTTATTCCATGAAATGTATATACCGCTTGATGGCAAAGAATAAAACATAACAATTGTTAGTAAAAACAATTAAATCGTTAAGAAAACTAGACCCTGCAAGAAACCGAAACCACGTCAGCATTGTAGGTATCTGTGTTGTTGTTTATAGTCATCTTAGTCTTGTTTGACTCTCCGTGACCCCATGAACCAGAGCATGCCTTGGAAACTCACTTTCTACTCAAAGCTTCTCCTTTTTTATGCCCATGGAGTTTTCTTGGCAAAGTACATTGGTACCTCGGGTTAAGAACTTAATTCATTCCGGAGGTCCGTTCTTAACCTGAAACTGTTCTTAACCTGAAGCACCACTTTAGCTAATGGGGCCTCCTGCTGCCGCCGTGCGATTTCTGTTCTCATCCTGAAGCAAAGTTCTTAACCCAAGGTACTATTTCTGGGTTAGCAGAGTCTGTAACCTGAAGCATCTGTAATCCGAGGTACCACTGTACTGGAGTGGTTTGCCAGTTCCTTCTGCAGGTGGATCACATTTAGTCTAAACTCTCAGCTATGACCTGCCCATCTTCAGTGGCCCTGCATAGCATAGCTCATAGCTTCTCTGAGTTATTCAAGCCCCATTGCCACAACAAGGCAGTGATCCACGAAGGGGAGGTATCTGCGTAGGCTTATGCAAACAAAAATGTTCTTAGCATGTGTTGAAAAGAGTGCAGTGAAGGCTCCTTCCTGATACCTGTAGGCTACTTCAGTGTTCCTTTCTCAATGGGGCTAGCCTATTGGTCACTATGTGCTCTGAAAACCATAAAACGAACCCCTGTGATTAGCTGGGCCTTACTTTGCACAGCTTTTAAATACATCCACTTGAAATCTCTAGGTCACGGAGTTACACGCGAAGCCGGAGCAGAGGATGGTACAGCAGAGGCCACTCAAGAAGTCGAAGTAGTTCTTATGACAGTTGCAGGAGTCACAGGTTAGTACCAGCAAAAGGGACGGGGAAGTGCTGGAGAGAAGAGAATAAATTCCTGCAAAAATCTGCTTGAAGCCTCGTTTGGTTTCTTACCAGAGGCACTCTGTAGATTTAGTATGGCTTAAAAATAAACACATATTTTGTCACTTGGAGAAATAATTGTAACTGGCTTTAATTCAAAATAAGCAAGCACAATATTGGGACATCTTTCTTACAGTTTAAAAATGTCATGTCATTCTTTTCTTGTTTAATAGTCGCACTTATAGTAGAAGTCGGTCCAGAAGCAGCTCTTACGATCACCACAGTCGATCAAGGTATGCTAAGAGCTCATTTTTTAAACATGACTCTAGTATATAATGGGTTAGTAACAGTAAATTTGAATGATGCATTGATAATAAGGTGCTGTGGCTTACTTTTCTAAACAGGCTTTTTTTACTTCAAAATTGAAAGAGAATAATGGAAAACATAGCTACAATGAATGGGTGCCTTTTATAGATATATATTTTTTTCATTTGAGTTTAGTTTTTAATTCTCTAGCATATTGTATTTAATCCAGATATATTTTCTGTGAATAAGAAAGCTTTGATGTCTCTTAAGTTTATTTAGGGAGATTCAATGTTAAACAAAGTAAGTCATTGCTTGGTTTTTCACCCATAAAAGCAGGTCCTATACCTATGACAGTTACTACAGCAGGAGCCGTAGCCGAAGTAGAAGCAAAAGGAGTGACAGTTACCACAGATCTCGCAGTTATGACAGACGGTCCAGGTATGTGGTTTTTGGCAGCTAGACTGAGGAACTTATTATAGACAAATGACATTTGCCTCTCACCTTCTCTGTGTGAACTACTTGTGTCCCTAGCAGTAATGTGAATCGTTTACGAATCTTGTGCAGTTGCCAAAATTCCACAAAAATAGGAGCGACCCTAGGGCTCCAAGCATAATTATAATATAAAACAAAACAATATAAATCAGAGTACAGTAAAACAATAAATGTCCAAAACCATTAACAGTAGAGCAAAAGTAAAGTACCAAGGCAACATAGCTACCCAATACCAAAAGCCTGGTAGTGCCACAACTTGTGTATCACTGCAGAAAAGTTCTGTGTCCCATGCAAGCTTCGGCTACACGTGTGACAACAGCAGAACACAAAGCAAGATCATTTCTAATTACCTTAACAGGCGAGCTGTTTCCTATTAGAAGAGGTGTTCCTTGTCACTTGAACTCAAGTCATTTAGGGCTTTGATGGTAATAAGCACCTCAGACTATACCCAAAAACGACAGTGGTGCCTCGAGTTACAAACGCCTCAGGTTACAAACGCTTCAGGTTACAAACTCCGCTAACCTGGAAGAGTTACCTCGAGTTGAGAACTCTGTCCCAGGATGAGAACGGAAATCGTGTGCTGGCGGCGCGGCGGCAGCAAGAGGCCCCATTAGCGAAAGCACGCCTCTAGTTAAAAGAAGTTTCAGGTTAAGAACGGACCTCTGGAATGAATTAAGTTCGGAACTAGAGGTACCGCAGTAATGTGATCACATGTTCCACTGTGAAGCCAGTGTGATCACAAACAGTGGTACCTCGGGTTAAGAACTTAATTCGTTCTGGAGCTCCGTTCTTAACCTGAAACTGTTCTTAACCTGAGGTACCACTTTAGCTAATGGGGCTTCCCGCTGCTGCCGCGCCACTGCCGCACAGTTTCTGTTCTCATCCTGAAGCAAAGTTCTTAACCTGAGGTACTGTTTCTGGGTTAGCGGAGTCTGTAACCTGAAGCGTCTGTAACCCGAGGTACCACTGTATTCCAGTGACAACAGTTTGAAGTGTCCAAACACTTTTCAGAATGCCTCACCTAGTAGATCGCATTATAAGTAAGTCACTCTGGATCTGACCAAGGCTTGTGCAGCAGTGGCCAGATCTACTTTCTCCAGAAACCATAGTGGTGGAAGGGTGCTTCGAGCTACAACTACCACGTTGCACCCCAGGGGATCCCAGGCTACACACGTGATCAAAATAGCCAAAGCAGATCAACTCTCCTATTGAACAAAGGCCCATTTGTCTTGTCTCAATTAGATTTCAGTTTGTTAGCCCACATCTAATCCATAACTGATTCAGAACTTACTCTGCCTCACTGGACTCATAGAGGAACAAAGAACTAGGTTATTACATTTGATTTTTATTGGTAGCTAGAACACGCAGCAAAATGGGTTACCTTTGGTGACAGCTGTTGAACTTGAGAAGTGACACAAATGTCTCTTCATATGCTGTCTAAATGTTTCTGAGAACACCTGATCACTGCTTTTTATTCCCAGTAGTGGTCCTGATGTGTAGTTTTCCATTAACAACCTTGATAAGTGTGAGATCTCATTAAGGTGCCAAGGCATCAGCTTTCCACCACATTGCCTGAAAAGGTGTAATTGCCCCATGTTTGGGTGTTGAAGAAAATCAATATTTTAAAAATTGTCCCTTCTTACTCTCTTATGTCAGGCTTTTTGTTCTGTTACCTCTTTTTATGATGCTTTGAATCAAAGTAGGTGTTGGCTGTGTACCACGTTAGGTGGTAGGTTCAAAATTGGCCAAAGACAACCTGGGTGCGGGAATCCTGAAATATACTTCTAATTAGAGTAGTTGAACTTTCATCCATTTGAGAGTTTGAGAAAATCCATGCTTGAAATAAGCAAGCTTTTGTGTGGGGGAAAGCATATTTAACATAATGAAATGTATTTCATTTCCTTGCCATGCCACTCTGCTCGCAATGGGGACTGCTGCAGAATTTCGTGCTTGAAAATGTGACACTTCAGCAGTGTAGACCTTCATTTGTGTCTTGACTTTTCCCCCCTAGATCCTACGGCTCAGACAGTGAAAGTGACCGCAGTTATTCTAACAACCGAAGCCCCAGTGAAAGCAGCAGATACAGCTGAAAGCCATAACCATTGGAAATGCGGATTGTATTTAACAGGGGTTTCCCCCCATCAATACTGTGCAGACCCCTTTTTCTCAGTATTCCCAAGTAAAACTGGCAGATGCCCAGTGAGGTGAGGCCTTAACAACTTCTGAGCACAACTTTTTCATATGCTGTCTTCTGAATCCTGGAGTTAGATTTATCAATCATGAGAGATTTGGATTTGCAGATATCCTTGTGTATTGAGAAAGGTCTGATGTGTCAGAATTACCTCTTGGGACTAACAAATGGCTTCTAGCCTTTTCTCAAAAATACGCTGGCAGCCATGAGACTGTGAAGGAGGAGGAGGAGAATACTGTTCCGAGACTACCTTCTTTGTAGTTACCTAAAAAGCTTGTATTATTTCAGTGGTGACTTGGTATAAGCCTTTACACGAGCGGAGGTGGATAAAAAGATTTAAGGCAGGTATTTCTGTCTTTCTGCAGTACAATATGTAATACTTAGGTTCAGGTGCAAAGCTTCGCATCTCTTTCTTGGAAAAAGTTAAAAAATGTATAAAGGTGTATGTTAAGCCTCAAAAGATAGTAGTCTAGAGTTCTATTCCAATTCTGTATCCATGCTATAAGAATGTAGGAATAATGTTGCACCCTGGATTTGTAAAAGCTGACCTAAAGAGCCTTTGACATTCTTAGTCATGTCTTTGAACACTGGGAATAGTTTCAGTGGGGACTTTCTGACCACCCACCCTTCAGTGAATGAGACTTGTACAAGATAATTTGGTGTTTGATTTTTCCCACTGCCTTCAGAATACCACCAGGTATTTATACTGTTAAGATTTTAATACTGTAGCAAAGGAAGACATGGGAGTTCATTTTCAGTGTTCAGCACCAAAAAGAGTTTCAATAGTGACAGCAAACTGTTTGTAAATGGGTTTACAAACACTCATTTTCAATTCAAAAGCACTGTATTTCTTCCAGTGCTTTGATTCAGCAGTTAAAGAATTGTTTGTAAATGAACATTTCAGTGTAAACAAATTTTCATATGAAATAGCGATGTTTTCTAACAGCAGAACTAGCCCTTCTGATAACTGGGTGTGACAGCAGAGGGGAAAATGCTGTCTGTAACTGTAGTCGTGATACTGAATTTAACTTTCTATTATTTTGAAATGCTGTAAATTTCTTAAATGTTATCAAATCTGGATTTTTTTTGTCAAGAGGTAACAGCTGTACATTTGAAAATGTGATTCCCCCCCCCCCCCATTGCAATTAAAATTATAAACCATTTAAGTATATTGGATATTGGTTATTCGGTGCTCATCAAACTCATGGCATCCTCCATTACCTCAAATGCAAACCTGGGTTGATAGAACTGAGATTGTTTTCAAGCTTACGCGACTTAAAGATATTGGGTTACATCAGTTATTTAATTCAGTCATTTAATTCAAACCAGCTATTTAATAATAATAATAGTCAACTTGGCCTATATGTCAATGGCAAAACAACTATTTCATTTATTATTTTGTAGGCTGCAAACGTGTTTTAATTGCTATAAGTCACCATACTAATACTCATGTTGAGCATACTGAAAATGATTGTATCTAATTGTCCCAGTTAGCCTCCACATATCTTGAGCAATCACTGAGTATAGTGTTGCTTCTCGCTGTAATAAAGTTGAATGCATCCAACCATTATCTGCAAGACTTAGCTCAATGCAGATCCTGGGAGCTCGCGAACAGACCTCACAGGGGTGTTTGTGAGGGCATTTAGCAGGGGAGGCCCAGATTTCTATCTCTTGGTGTGCATAGGACCAGAGACATGGAGGGCGAGGGGTCTGCTGTAGTGACCTGTAACACCTGTGTCATGTTTGTCAATCTGCCAGAGAACAAGCAACAGTACACTTGAAGCAAGTGCAAGCTAGTTGTCTTGGTGGAAGAGAAGGTGCAGCAACTTGCGGCCCACCTAGCCACACCTCAAGCAACAGGAAAACATGCAGTTGCTTGATAGAGCTCAGTTGGCTGAGATTGGGGGCACCCAGTCTATCTTGGTGCACAGAGTGGAGAAAGATTGTCCATTCCAAGAGTCTAACCGCTGGAGGAATGTGATGCACAGAAGTAGCATCAGGCCCACGGGCCTTAGTTTGCCTACCCATGTCTTAGAAGCAGCATAAGGATATGTGGTCAGAAGGGAAATGAGGAGACTCCCAGCATTTTTGCCCGTAACTGAATGCACCAAAGGTGTGCTTTAGATCCTAGCCCTTCATCATGAGATCTCGAGGTGCTTCACAGGATAAAATGCAAGATGCAAACACAAGTAAATAATTAAAACAAGACAGCTAAACGCTAACAGCAGATTCCAATCTTGTCCTTCCGAGTACCCACTGTTTTCCCCCAGTTGCTGTCATCCTCTAACAGCAAGATAGATAAGGAACCACACTATAAGCAACAGCACTGGAAAGGCAGAGCTGTTTCATATGGCATGTGGAACAGGATGTTAGGCCAAGGTGGTCGAATTCTGGTGGTACCACTTCAGTCCCCAGCTGGAGGGTTGTATTTTTGAATGCTCCCATGCCTATAGTAAAGCACCAACATTGGAAAATGAGGTTCGTCTAGCCCAGGAGTGGGGAACCTGTGGCCTTACGAAATTGTTAGACTCCTGAGTCTCATCAGCCCCAGTCAGCATGGCTCCAAACCTTTTCCTAATGTGCTAGATGATTGCAGTTGGTGCTTTTAAAAATGATAATAAAAACCTGCAGAAGTAAAACCCACCACCACAATCTGGCCTGAATGCCAGGTTTTCCAAGTTCTCCGCTGATGTTTACAAGCACAGTGTGGCAGAACTTAAGCTTTCAGCCAGGGTTCCACATGGTTGGCTTGCTTTAATAATTCTGTACCTGGTTGCCTTAGTCATTTGCTCTATTATTCTGAATGTAGCCTGGTGGATCCGATCGTGAGGGTGGAAAAATGTGTATGCTCCATATGGCACGTCCCTCATAACTCCAAAGCACTTCTCAAATCCGTTGAAAGCTTCTGCCCGCAAATGAAATATTCAGTGTGGATTCAAACAAGCCTTGTTATGCTGTTCAATAACCAAGCAGCACTGTACAATGTCTCATCTGCATTTGTTGTTGAGGTTTGGGGCCTTTCTGCTTTTCCCAAGAGCAGCCCATACGCTAGCTGAAACTATTTAACATGCATTCTCCTTCCCAGAGTGGTTATGTGGAGAGCCTGTATGGTGTAAGTGTTCAAGAGTGCTTGGACAAGGTCCAAGGAGACACAGATTAAAATCCCAACTCGGGCACAAAACTTCCTGGGTGACCTTGGGCCGAATGCCATTTCTCAACACACCTCAGGGATGTTTTGCATGCAATAGATCCCAGGTTCAGTCCCTGGCATCTTGGGAAAGATTCTTATCTGAATCTTAGAGGTATCCGCCTGTCAGCGTACAGCAGGGGTGAGAAACTTGTGTCCCTCCAGATATTGCTGGATTACAACGCCACAATGCTTTCCACATATGCTGCGTCAGGAAGATTTGGGGCATCATGTGGCAGGACAGAGTCTCAAACACAGATGTGCTCCCCAACGCCCACATTCCCAGCATGTTTGCACTCCTCTCAGCGACACCTATGTTGGCTTGGTCATGTTCACAGAATGGAAGACAGCAGGATCCCCCAAGGATGTGCTCTATGGGGAGCTGGCTTCGGGCACCAGGCCCACTGGCAGACCAACTGTATTTTACATAGATGTCTGCAAATGTATGGGACGCGGGTGGCGCTGTGGGTTAAACCACAGTGCCTAGGATTGCCGATCAGAAGGTCGGCGGTTCAAATCCCCACGACAGGGTGAGCTCTCGTTGCTCGGTCCCTGCTCCTGCCAACCTAGCAGTTTGAAAGCACGTCAAAGTGCAAGTAGATAAATAGGTACCGCTCTGGCGGGAAGGTAAATGGCGTTTCCGTGCGCTGCTCTGGTTCACCAGAAGCGGCTTAGTCATGCTGGCCACATGACCCAGAAGCTGTATGCCGGCTCCCTCGGCCAATAAAGCGAGATGAGCGCCGCAACCCCAGAGTCGGTCACGACTGGACCTAATGGTAAGGGGTCCCTTTACCTTTACTGCAAATGTGATGGGAGGACTGGCAACCTCATCCCCGCCATGTGGGAATCCCTTGCAGACAACCACAGTGCCTGGAGACAAGACAGTCAGGTTGTGTATCCATAGCAGTGATGTTAGAATTCCTGCTTCATGATTGCAGTCATGGGATTTTTGTCTATGTTTTGACTCCACAGAGTGGGAAGTGACGGAGACAGGATGTTTGTGTTACTGTGTTCCGTGAAGTGGGACTATTGTCCTTTGTTCTTTCTCTCTTTGCTGTCTGACGCTAGAGAGAGAGGGAGCCATGTTGCAGTGCTCCGTGTGTGTTTATATGTAAATAAAGTAGATTAGCCAAAATGCTGAGTTGCTGAGGTCTGTCACGCAAGCTATGAAGACTGCGGATCTCTTAAGTGTGCCGATTTCTGTTGTCATCAGTTGCTGTGATGTTTGGGCAGAAGAAAGCTTTTGAAGCTCCCGAACGATTGACCAGGAGGGAGGGAACATGTCAGTCGGGCATGTGTCTCTGCCAGGGTCCTACTCGAGAGTAGGACGAGCTCCTGACAGTGACCAGAGAACCAATTACCGCTGGGAGGAGTGCAGAGAAGAAACGTCATGGTCCATTTCATCTGCCCCAACTGCAATAAAACATGTCTCTCCCATATAGACCTCTAAAACCATAGCAGGAGCTCTTAACTCCCAACGGTTTGATGAATGCCAACGACTCTCATCCTTCAGTATTTGTGAAGCTGCCTGGATCAGGTCCATAGACCATGGGGAGGGATTGCAGGCATAGGAGATCACAGCAGACCACGTTGCTTGTCTGAAAAAAAAATGTCCTTTTAAAAAAAAAACACGCACAGTATGCTTGCATGAAGTATGTATGTAATCAACAACAAACTGACTAGAAAGTGGAACAGTCCCTTCTCTGTGCACCTTTAGGGAGCCTCGAGAGAACTGGGAGTGTGCCGTAAGAAGTAAATAAAATTCCCTGCGAGATCAAAGTACCTCCCTTGCCCGCAGGCGAAGGTGCTGCTCTCGTCTTCCCATCACCTGCTGTAATTGTGCTGGGTCTGTGTGTCTTGGATATCGGCAGTTTCGCAAGCATAGATAATAAGGATTTAGGAAAATAAATTAGGCAGGGGAGGGAGCTTCTAGGACAATGTCTTGGCTGCGTACCTGGAGCCTGCTGTTTCCAGCAACTGGTTGGTACATCTCCGTATAGCAGCCAAAAGTAATGTATACAGTAAGTAGGACGCAGGCTGTTGTTTTTCCTGAATGTGGGAAACGAAAGGAAACTCCTTACATGATCGTTTTATCTGTTGTGAGCAAAGGGTGGCTCTCGTGCAGGCAATTGCTTTATTGTGCTAGGAGTGCTCAATTATGGAGAGTTCCCAGTAGCATGTGTGCTGCTTAGAAAAAGCATTGTCCTCCCCTTTTCACCTCCAATATTCATCTCGATTAGGAGACTGCAGTAAAAGGAAATGGCTGGAAGGACAAACCAAATCAAATCCCATCTCTCTCCACCACTGCCTCTGGGTTGCAGAGTGGCCACCTTTCTTTAAAAGTTGCCTGGCACAGCTCAGGCCTGGAGAATATAAATAAAAATTAATAAAATAAATTTTATTTATACCCCGCCCTTCCCAGCCAAGACTGGGCTCAGGGCGGCTAACACCCGATATAAAAACAAATGGATTGAAATACAACTTAAAAACAAGATTAAAATACAACATTAAAACAATAAAACATTAAAATACAGCCTCATTTCAATGGAAACTCAAATCAAAAATTTTGGGGGGGATGAAAACTTCCAAGTCTTCACCAAGGCTAACATGGTTGTTGTTGTTTAGTCGTGTCCGACTCTTCGTGACCCCCTGGACCAGAGCACGCCGGGCACTCCTGTCTTCCACTGCCTCCCGCAGTTTAGTCAAACTCATGCTGGTAGCTTCAAGAACACTGTCCAACTATCTCATCCTCTGTCATCCCCTTCTCCTTGTGCCCTCCATCTTTCCCAACATCAGGGTCTTTTCCAGGGAGTCTTCTCTTCTCATTAGGTGACCAAAGTCTTGGAGTATCAGCTTCAGGATCTGTCCTTCCAGTGAGCACTCAGGGTTGATTTCCTTCAGAATGGAGAGGTTTGTTCTTCTTGCAGTCCATGGGACTCTCAAGAGTCTCCTCCAGCACCATAACTCAAAAGCATCCATTCTTTGGCGATCAGCCTTCTTTATGGTCCACTCTCACTTCCATACATCACTACTGGGAAAACCATAGCTTTAACTATATGGACCTTTGTTGGCAAGGTGATGTCTCTGCTTTTTAAGATGCTGTCTAGGTTTGTCATGGTACCCTCCCAGTATTTTTCATCATCCCATTGACCATTGGCCATGCTGACTGGGACTGATGGGAGTTGGAGTCCAAATACACCTGGAGGGATACAGGTTTCTCCATCCCTGACTTAATTTGTTCCCTCCATTTGCCTGCCTCCAGTTGGTGCTTCTCAGGGCTTTTCATGCACCAAAGATGCGGAACATGCAGCCTCCCAAATGTTCTTGAACTCCATATCCAGCCAGCATTTCTTTATTCTTATTTGTTTCATTTCTACCCCACCGTTTGCACCAAGGAGCTCAAGGTAGAGCACATAATTCTCTCCCACTTCTCATTTAATCCCCACAACAACCCTATGAGGTAGGTCAGCCCAGGGCCACCCAATGAGCTTCATGGCCTAGTGGAGATTTGAACCCTGGTCTCCCAGGCAGAGTTAGGGATGGTGAGAGTCACAGTCCAACAACATCCAAATACCACCAGGTTCACCACCCTTGGGCTACACCACAGGTAGGCAAACTAAGGCCCAGGGGTCGGATCCGGCCCAATCGCCTTCTAAATCCGGCCTGCGGACGGTCCGGGAATCAGCGTGTTTTTACATGAGTAGAATGTGTTGTTTTATTTAAAATGCATCTCTGGGTTATTTATGGGGCATAGAAATTCATTCATTTCCCCCCCAAAAAAATACAGTCTGGCCCCCCACAAGGTCTGAGGGACAGTGGACTGGCCCCCTGCTGAAAAAGTTTGCTGACCCCTGGGCTACACCATCTCTTTCCAGCCAACCTGCCAATATGTGATTTCCTTGCCCCTCAAGCGTGGGACCTGTGTGGTTTCATAACGCCAGCCAAACTGGCAGTTTCCCCTTGCTTCATGTGGGGGTGCCTTGTGGACATTCTGGTTTCGTTCTCTGAGTAGCTGCCAGCTGGAGTGTTGGCAAGCATTATATGCCACACCACCGGTTCAGCCGATCTGTGTCAAATGCTTAACTGCCACGAGTGCAATGCAATAGAGCAGTGTTTCCCAACCTTGGGTCTCTAGCTGTTTTTGGACTACAGTTCCCATCATCCCTGACCACTGGTCTTGCTAGCTAGGGATGATGGGAGTTGTAGTCCAAAAACAGCTGGAAACCCAAGGTTGGGAAACACTGCAATAGAGAATGATGATGCCCAACGAATGCGTGGCATGTGCCCGTAAATATTTAGGGCAGGCTATGGCCTCTTCAGACAAAACTGGTTCCTCTGGATGATTCTGAGGGAGGAATTGGGAAGAGGAAAGAGCCCATGGCCTTTCTTGCTCAGAGACATCTAAAAGCAGCGCACACTGATTACATCATCAGCATGTGACAGAACCTGGAGACCCCTGGGCAGGCCTACCAAGGTACGCAGAGGGCACTGTGGAATTACATACCCTCCAAGATTTCTCTGATGAAAATAGGGATGTCCTGTTCCATATATAAAACTATAATTAAACATTAAACATCAAAAAGCTTCCCTATACAGAGCTGCCTTCAGATGTCTTCTAAAGCAAGCATAGGCAAACTCAGCCCTCCAGATGTTTTGGGACTACAATTCCCATCATCCCTGACCACTGGGCCTGTTAGCTAGGGATGATGGGAGTTGTAGTCCCAAAACATCTGGAGGGCCGAGTTTGCCTATGCCTGTTCTAAAAGTTGTATATCTCCTTGGCTCAGGGAGGGTTTCCGAAATACTTTCCCCTCAAATCAGAAAAGCCTGCCTTCTCTGTGTTTGGACAGGAGGTGGGGAGGTCCATTCTTATCCAGCGGATCAGTAGGGATGGGGAAGAAATCCAATTTGCTCACTTTCAAAGACGAATCTAGCTAATTTGCACTTCCCAGAACAACACATGAAGCGAAACACAGCCATCTTTCAAAGCGCAGCCTTCCCTGAATTTTGCAATGCAGTTCTGCAGTCAAGTAATTGGTATAAAAAAATGCATATATACTAAAGTGAAGCATGTGTAGAAATGTTTACTAAATTTTGCCCGGTGTTAGACATTTTTGCAAAGCTATTTGCCCAATAGAACACATTTTGGGTATTATTTTTGCTAGCGCACCAAAAACGTGTCATATTGGGGAAATTGCTTTGCAAACACGATTGCGTCAGGCAAAGCTGCATGCAAAAAAATATGTTTTATCTGGAGAAACTTGCACAAAATGAGTGGTGATGATGATGATTGCAAACCGATGTGGGAAATGAGGAGCTGAATTTAGGATTAGGAAAACGAGAAAGTGAATTTGACAGGTTGGCCCATCCCTAGTCATCAGAAGGAAATCTCCAGATCCACAACAATATCGTATTTGCATACTGTGCCAGAAGCACTCTCTGAATTTTTGTTTCCAGTGCCCACGGAAGTTTTGACAGCAGCAGGTCATGAGGTTGGCTGGCTTCCCTGCCAAGTATTTAGAAGAACTATTGTTTGTTTCTTTACTCTTTTTTAAAAAATTGAGACAGGCATCTGAAAAGCTGGTGGAGCTTTTCAGCCCCCGAGGAAAGACAACAGGGATAGAATTTTAAGCGTGGGGAGGTGGAAACGGGAGGCAGGCTTGTGTCAAATGCCTTTGCAGAGGGCAGCAAACATCTGGAACGGGTTATTGCACAAGGCAGCTGAAGCTGAATGGAAATGAGGACCAGATGTCAAACAGTCCTGTTTATGGATGGGCAGCGATTCCAAAGTGCTCAGTACTGACCTCTGACGGGGCTGTGCAGAGGGTGAATTAAGACCTATCTGGTGGGAAGGGGCTGGGAAAGTGGTTTACGAGGTCTACTTCAAAATCATACAGCTACCCCCACCCCAAAAAACCCCCACCAGTTTGGAGGAAGCTGTCATCTAGCAATCGAGGCACCCTGACCTATAAAGATGGCAGACATGAGAAACGGCTGACCCAGTTGTTTAAGACCTGCAGCCTCTGAAACAACAGAGTCACCCTCATGCACACAGCTACTCATCCTGCAAATGGCTGTATGAGCAGGTTTTGCAAAAGGAGATTCTCCAGGAGAAGCAGTGGACCTCCAGCCCTCCAGCAGATGCATAGCTGTCAACTTACAGATTTGAAAATAAGGGACCAGCAGCCTCAAAAATAAGGGATCAGCAGCCAAAATAAGGGATTTTCCAAGCACAGGGATGTTCAACTTCTGAGCTCCTCCAAGCCAAAAGCAGAAAGCCCAGCCAGCAGCCAAACGAAGCCTCAAGCGGTGGTTCCCACAGCGCAGCAACCCGGCAAAGGGGATGCAGCAAGGAAAACCACCGTCACCTCTCCACTGGGAAGCGCTGAGCAAAGGTAACGCGGCCGATTTGATCGGCACAAGGCATGCAAGCTCCACCCCCCAGTCGTTCTTAGACTCCTTATTGGGTGAGCAACGCAGCCGAGCAACACAGTTGGAGCCTCCCTCCTCCCTGGCTGGCAGGAAGGGAGGGAGAGGAGCTACTTCCTTTGAAACCCAGGAAATTTAAGGGACATCATCAATAAGGGACAGCAGCGGGACACAGCGCTGGGATAAGGGACTTTCCCACCAAATAAGGGACAGTTGACAGCTATGAGCAGATGTTGGGCTCTCATCTCTCATCAGGGATGACAGGAGCTGTAGTCCGGCAATTGCATGCAAAGACAGGCCCTGGCTAGAATGTCATCATTCTTCCAGCCACCTTGTCCTGGGCCTGCCTGGCTTTTATTTTTAAGTATTGTTTATTATCATTAGACTAGCTGGGTTTCCATTGTATCATATGTTGAAAACTCTCTCTCTCTCTCTCTCTCTCTCTCTCTCTCTCTCTCTCTCTCTCAAACACACACACACACACACACTGTTGTCTCCCCCTAAAAGTCCAGCCACATACATTATGATTCAGAAATCGGGCAAATGTCCTGGAAAACCAGCAACAGAGGTTAAATAGTGCCAAACAAAATGCCTTTTAAAAAGCTCCAAAACTCAAAACTTCCTCAATAACTTTGGGGTTTGTCAGGGGGGAAAAGCTCAACAATTTTGGGGGGGGGGGGATTCCCTATAAAATGCTCAGCTACATTCAGTGTGTCCTGGTTTTTCCTTTTTGAAATATAGCAACCCTTTTAAACCTTTTAAATGCAGTGTAAGGTAGTCTCTATGGGAGTATATTGTATTTAATTATGGGGTATCAGAGTTTGTAGGGGGCTAAACAGGCTGGGATAGCAGGCTTGTTGGTTTTGAATGTCTGATGTAGATTTTTTTCAATTTTGTTTGTTATGGGACAATGACAATAAAGATTATCATATTGTATCCCAGTGTGTGCTCTCTGTGCTGCCCCCAGTCATATTACCTGTGTGCCCCCACCCACCCACAAAGGACACCGGCCACCCTCGCCCCAGATAGATTTCTGCAGTCCATATGAAACTTCCATTCAACAAACAGGCTTTTATGGGGGTTGGGGTGGGGGCACAGTGCAGCCCTGGTTAGAAGACGGCCAAAACGTCCTCCAGTCCACCTATCACACAAGGGGGGGGGGTCCTCCCACACAACAAGAAAAAGCAACTAGCCCTCCACCGGCAAGCCAAGTTCAGTGGGAGCAAGCGCCAGACATTCGTGTCTGCATCTGCAAAAAAATAAATGTGGACCTGAACAGGCTTCCCATGTGCAACCTGTGCTAACTCGGTTGCAAGCCCTGCACACCCCTGAGCTTCCTCTTAGGTTAAATGTGCAATGCATGCTCTTGCAGCCTTAAGAGGGGCTGAGCTTTCCCATCCAGGCACGAAATAAAAGGAGCGAGCCAGGGCCAGATTTAGGTTTGATGAGGCCCTAAGCTACTGAAGGTAATGGGGCCCTTTATATGCCCAGCTGTCCTTTGTCAACAACAAATTGTCACTTTTTTGTGTTGAATATATGCTATATGGTAATTTATGGCCCCAATAGGTATCTCAAGCCATTTGCACATAACAAAATATGTATTTTATCAGAGTAATCGTTGAACAGAAATACCATTAAGAAGCATACAGTGGTACCTCGGGTTAGGTACTTAATTCGTTCCGGAAGTCCGTTCTTAACCTGAAACTGTTCTTAACCTGAAGCACCACTTTAGCTAATGGGGCCTCCCGCTGCTGCCACACGATATCTGTTCTCATCCTGAAGCAAAGTTCTTAACCCGAGGTAGTATTTCTGGGTTAGCAGAGTCTGTAACCTGAAGCGTCTGTAACCTGAAGTGTACGTAACCCCAAGTACCACAGTATCAATAGTGAAATATAGCCCTGTTTAGGGAAGCTTTTAATGTTTGATGCATCACTGTATTTTAATATTTTGTTGGAAGCTGTCCAGAGTGGCTGGGGAAGCCTAGCCAGATGGGTGGGGTATAAATAATAATAATAACAATAGTTATTGTCATTATATACAATTAAGGAGGAGTATATTAATAGTGAAATAATTATTAAGTTCTAACTTAAAATGATTGGGGCCCATTACTTACAATCATAGAAGCCTACACAACACAAAACACTGTTGCTGTATGTAGGTTTTATTTTATTTGTTTTTTAGCTTATATTTTGGAAATGCACATCCAGGTGTGTTTTTTCCTTTAAATTCCCCCCCCCCCCCAGCGAGTGCAGCACTAAGCTATAGCATAGCTGTCAACTTTTCCCTTTTCTTGCAAGGAATCCTATTCGGAATAAGGGAATTTCCCTTAAAAAGGGGGGAAACGTTGACAGCTATGTGCTATAGCTTGTTGAGCTTATACATAAATCCGGCCCTGGAAGGGGCGGCCACCCCTGTGCAGGCCGGCTATTTGCTTGGGTGGGAGCGCGCCTTGCAAAAGTCCCTTTAAATTGGAGAGAGAGAGGAAAGGTCTGCGCGCAGGCGCAGGGGAGGCGGCGCCTCCAATCAGCTGGGCCCGGCTTCTGGCATTGGCAGCGCGCTGCCAGGCTCGCCTGCCTCTTCCTCCGGGGCTGACAGGGCGATGGGGGGGCCGGAGTGAAGCAGCCGCCAAAGGGGCGGGCGGCGGGAGGGGAGGAGGAGCGGCGGCGGCAGCAGCAAAGCCAGCAAGCCAGAGGCAGCCGCGGCGGCGGAGGGGAGACGAGAGCGCAGGAGGCCCCCCCGCTGCAGCCCAGCAGAAGGAACCACTGCAGAGGGAAAGGGGGAAGGAGAAGAGGAAAAAAGGGGGAGGAGGAGAAAACCTTGAAAAAGAAAAGAAAAAGAAAGATCTAATCTGTCACATTCCAACATTTTCATGGAGATCACAACCCCCCAGCAAGCAGAGGAGCACCGGGGCTCAATTGACCGGAGACCCTCGCATCAAAATGGTACAGGATCCGATACTTCATTTCTCTATCTTTTTCTGCCTTTATTTATTTGGGGTCGACACAGTTGCTCTCCTTGCAAACTTGCCCCTCGATCGCTGCGATTCTTCTGTCTCTCTCTCCCCCCAGCTGCCCACCCCCCCGTTAGCATTTTTCTTACTTCTGTGTGTCCACATTGCAAAGCGCAGATGTGCGTGCGTGCGTGCAAGCCAAGGTGGATCAGAAGGGGGTAGGGCTCTTTTTAAAATATTATTTATTTGCATGCATAATTATATATCTAATATCTCCCCTGCATCTATAGGCTCTGTCCTTTTTTTTTTTTTTGCATGTGGGGGGCAGCCGAGATGTGCAGAGAGATGCTGGAAGAACGTACAATAGCTGTCTTGTTGCATGCGAAGAGTTAAAATTCCTTCATAGCTGGGCCGACGCTGTGGAGATGGATTAGCTCACCCCCCCAAATTGCAATCGTTACAAGTTGACGGGGCTGCTTGCAGTCGTATACAGCCGTCGGAAGCCTCGCCGGCTTGTTTTGCCTTTCTGGTGTGAACTCGGAGTGACATTCGTGTTTAGATGCATTGTCTAGGAGCTTTCAGGCAAAGTGTGGCTTCCGATGGGGTGGTGTCGGTTTAGGAAGAGAGAGAGGAAACCCCCCCCCCCATCTGCTTGGAGGTATTGATTTGCAAGAGGGTCGCTATGGGATTTGTGACAATTTCCTCTCCCAGCAAGTCTGCTCAAGTTTGCGTTGGTTTCGGGGGGGGGGCGGGATTCCGCCCCCTCCCCCATGCGACACTTCCCCCTTTTCTCCTTTTGCAGAAATGAAGGTGTGTTTCTGCGCTGGAAAGGTGGGAGACCTTGCGTTTGCAATTGCGAGAAGGTGTCAGCTTCAAAGAGGGAGGGCTGGAGCCTTACAACACACACACACACACACACACACACACGGCTCAAGGGCAGGGACAAGATCAGGAATATACATTTTATTGGAAGTGACACTATCTGGATGCTTGGGATGAGGGGCGCTGAAAGGGTTATTTGGCTATGAGAACCTGGATTGCAAGGAAGGCCTACAGTCCTTCAGCAGTGCAGATCTTCCCAAATCTTACCCATGGGTAGGATCCGGAACCAAAAGTTGTATATGGATTTCTGGGTTTCGGTTGTATGTGTGTAAGTTCTACAGCTGGTTTGCAAATGGGGTGGTGGTGTGGGGTTTTTTTGGTGTGGAAAAGCTGTAATCCAAAACTCCCGATCTTCAGTCTTTGCATAGTTTGGCCTGCATCGTAGAGCTTGCTCCTCACGCAAACGCTTGTGCGCTCCACAATTGCAGCACTGTCAGGCTGGCTGGCATGTGTGAACGGACCGTCGCAGGGCAGACAGAATTCTTGGGTCGTCTGGTGTCACTCGAAATAGCCTCAGTGGTTTAACCTCCTGGATTCAGCTTTCTAAGGTGCTAAAGACACACCTTTTTCTGCCCTGGCCTTGTGACACTTGAGGTGTGTGTTTGCAGGACCTGTTCCCGCGGCTGTGATTTGTTTTAGCTGGTTCTAATGCAGGGTTTCAAACTGTTCCAACCCGCCCTGGGACCCGCTGGTGAAGGAATAATGGTAATAGGAATAATGGGTGGGATTCAGCTAGCTAGCCCTGTCAGCAGAAACTCACAGAAAGGCTTCTGTGTGAGCAGGGCTCTCCCTCCGCTATGCGCCCCTGAAATTGACTTGTGGGGGTAGAATCCTCCAAAACAGCATATGGAGAGAGGACAGTGGTTCAAATTCGCTAGGTGCATTTTGCACCTGGCGCGGGTGGCGCTGTGGGTTAAACCACAGAGACTAGGACTTGCCGATCAGAAGGTCGGCGGTTCGATTCCCCGCGATGGGGTGAGCTCCCATTGCTCGGTCCCTGCTCCTGCCAACCTATCAGTTCGAAAGCACGTCAAAGTGCAAGTAGATAAATAGGTACCACTCCAGTGGGGAGGTAAATGGCATTTCCGTGCACTGCTCTGGTTCACCAGAAGCGGCTTAGTCATGCTGGCCACATGACCCGGAAGCTGTACGCCGGCTCCCTCGGCCAATAAAGCGAGATGAGCGCCACAACCCCAGAGTCGGTCACGACTGGACCTAATGGTCAGGGGTCCCTTTACCTTTACCTTTATTGGCCACTTGCGACCAAGTGAAGGTACCTGGGAGACAGGATGACACCTGACGTCTCCACGCTCTGGAGGTGCATGCCTGGGGAGCCCTGGATCTTGGCTTCCCCCCCCACACAAATACCCCATCCTGTAGAATTCCATCTGTTCTATTTTATCTGCACCACCAGGAATGAATTTCAGGAACTAAAACGCTTTTTCCGTGCAGCCTGAGCAGGAGCAATGAACAATGTTACAGTTAATTGCTGTGGCTTGTCTTCACCCCACTCACCGTTACCAATGGTCTGTGTCACCGAGTCAGGAATAGGCTAATATATATGTGGACAGTTCCTGGGTAAAAGTGACTTTTCTTCTTTTAAGTTCTCAAAGTTCTAAACCTGGCTCAGGGTTGTCCTCTGAACTAGCCAGATGTTTAACTGAAAATCAATCAGTCCATCGCTTGAAAAATAAGACTGGCAACTAGGCATTCCATGTTGGCAACCGTAACGTTGGTTTAAGGTAAAAAGGTAAAGGACCAGTCAAAGGCGAGTATGAGGTTGCGGCGCTCACCTTGCTTTCAGGCCGAGGGAGCCAGCGTTTGTCCACAGACAGCTTTCCGGGTCATGTGGCCAGCAGGACTAAACCGTTTCTGGCACAGCGGAACACCGTGACAGAAACCAGAGCGCACGGAAACGCTGTTTACCTTCCCGCCGGAGCGGTACCTATTTATCTACTTGTACTGGCATGCTTTCGAACTGCTAGGTTGGTAGGAGCTGGGACAGAGCAACGAGAGCTCACCCTGTCATGGGGATTCGAACCGCCGACCTTCCAATCAGCAAGCCTAAGAGGCTCAGTGGTTTAGATCACAGAGCCACCTTTGTCCCCTAGCTTATATATCTGAGTTTCTAACACTGGGAGGAGATGGGGGGTTGTTTTGTCTAGATGGAAACAGCAGCATAATGTGGCATTGAATTTCTCATCATCATCATAATTATTATTGTTATTATGTGTGCTTGTGAATCACCCTGTGGAGCAGGGGTGAGAATCTCAGGCACAGGGACCGAATGCATTCTCCGTGTCTGACCCTCAACACTCTGCCTGGGTTTTTCTTCATCTCCCAAGCTGTGTCCTTGAAGTCGGATAATGCCTCTTGCTTGTTTGGACGGGAGGTGAAAGAGATGTGCGAAATAACTTCTTGTTTAGTCGTGTCCGACTCTTCGTGACCCTATGGGCGAGAGCACGCCAGGCACTTCTGTCTTCCACTGCCTCCCGCAGTTTGGTCAAACTCATGCTGGTAGCTTCGAGAACACTGTCCCACCACCTCGTCCTCTGTCGTCCCCTTCTCCTTGTGCCCTCCATCTTTCCCAACATCAGGGTCTTTTCCAGGGAGTCTTCTCTTCTCATGAGGTGGCCAAAGTATTGGAGCCTCAGCTTCACAATCTGTCCTTCCAGTGAGCACTCAGAACTGATTTCCTTCAGAATGGATAGGTTTGGTCTTCTTGCAGTCCATGGGACTCTCAAGAGTCTCCTCCAGCACCAGAATTCAAAAGCATCCATTCTTCGGCGATCAGCCTTCTTTGTGGTCCAGCTCTCACTTCCATACATCACTACTGGGAAAACCATAGCTGGAACTGTACGGACCTTTGTTGGCAAAGTGATGGCTCTGCTTTTTAAGATGCTGTCTGGGTGAAATAACTAGCTTACTGTGAAAAAGTTAAATTTTACATTTGCTGCCCCAGCCATTTCTGACTCTGGCCCTGCCCACCACTGCCATGTGGCCCTTGAAACATTGCCTGGGAAGGAATGTGGGCCTCTGGCTGAAACAGGTTCCCCACGCATGCTGTAGAATCATGGATCCGGGAAGTCTATACATGATTGAACTTTCCTTGGCTATGAGATGGAACATTTCTCTGCAGAGATAGTATATTTTTGAATATATGGAGGTGCTGGAGGCCAAACAACAGGGAAATGTTCTTGACTTCCTGCCTCGCTTCAACACTGGCATCCAAAAAACTGAGGGGGTGGCCAGGGCCCCTGTGCCTGTACTCGCTGTGGGATTTAATCCAACAGGTGAAACCTTTCCGGGCTTGGAGAGTCAGTGATGGGGAAGATCGCCACCTGTTAGGTCCCTGCCTGACACACCATGGTTAACAGGAATTATGTCAGGAAAACAGGTGGCATCCCCACCTGGTTTCAGTAACACAGAAAACAAGGGTTGTATATGCAGCATTAAGATTTAGAAAAAAAATAGTGGTTACAAAGGATAACAGCCTTAGCGCGACTCAGCTGTGGTTTTTCAGGGGAAACTGATTGAAGCCATGATAGGTCATATTGTGTGGGTGCTGACTTTTAGAACTCTAAACTGCCTTGGCCCCAAATACCTGAAGGTGCGTCTCCAGCCCCATCGTTCAGCCCGGACACTGAGGTCCAGCTCCGAGGACCTTTGGGCGGTTCCCTCGCTGCAAGACGTGAAGTTACAGGGAACCAGGCAGAGGGCCTTCTCAGTAGTGGCACCCATTCTGTGGAATGCCCTCCCATCAGCTGTCAAGGGGATGAATAATTATACAACTTTTAGAAGACATCTTAAGGCATCTCTGTATGTGGAAGTTTTTAATGTTTGATGTTTTATTTCTGGCCTAGAAGATCAAACCTGTAAGGAAGGTCTGAAAGATCAGGGAAGCAGAAGAAGAAGATTGGGCTGGCGATAAAGCTTATCAATCACATTTGCCTAGCATAGGAAAAGCAGCAGATATAAACAAGACTTGGGCATTTCTGCTTCTCCAGTGCTTAACTTTGCTCTGCCTCTATTCAGCTAGATTTTTAGGAAGACTACGACATCTCCTTCTCTTCAAGCAGCTATTGGACAGACATCTGTTGAGGATCCTTTATGGGCCTTGACTTGGAAGAGATGAGGACTATTCGTATTGAGATGGAACCCCCATGGACACTAATGGAAAATTTCCTCCCAGTGTAAATAAGTTTGGATGAGGGATTTTCTTCAGCGCTGCAGCAGGGGAAGGAATTGCTTTTAACTCCCCCTTCTGACTGCTGGGGTCCCAATAATTATCAGGGGCCCCCTCCAAATCTGATGCTATTTGCAGTTTTTTTTTTAAATGTGCACATTCAATTAAGTTTACTTTCCATTGTAAAATGGATCCTCTGTATAGAAGGTGCAACAGTTGTGAGGGAAAACCAGCCTAAAGAAATAAGATTTAAGATCCTAAATGGCCTGGGACCAAGATGCCTCGGGGGAGTCTCAGACGTAGTTGGACTCCAGCCAGGATGGCCAGGGACAATGAGAGTTATAGTCCAACGTCATCTTGGAGGACCATATCTAGGTTCTAAAAAGAACCCCCACCTTGGAAAGACCACTTAAGTCCTGAGTGTAAATTAATTAACCGCATTGCTGATTTTCAGATCTGGGCCATGAGCAGCAGTCTGAGGTGAGCCAGGAACAAAGACCCATTGAACAAGTCACTAGTCAGGAGCCAAGGATATAGAACCACATCGGAGTTCAGGAAGACCTTTTTGGCTCAAGCAAGGCTCAGTTCAGAGAGGAAGCCCTCTTATTCTACTTCCTGTCTTGGAAGATCCAATGGCCAGCCTGGGTGGGTGGAATTAGCCCAGGACCTGAAGGTCCTGAGAAGCTACCTCTTGTCATTCAGTGATTTGTCATGTAGGGTAGTTGTCCACAAATCCTAGTAGCTCATGGCAAGTGTATATATATGCATGTAAAAGTATAGAATATGGGGATGAATCTGGTCCTCTGGGTTTCTCTGGCCTCTAGGCATGTCCACACACCATGTTGTTCACCCTCCTTGAGTGCTTTGGTCTGGCTAGGATGTGTCCTTCAACTGTGATCATGGCTCTTCCTTGCTGGGATAGAGATCTACGTAGGAACCACCAATGTGTGTGGCTAGAAAAGTAGCCTACTGAGCAAAGGTTAGAGTTCCATGCATTGCTGTGCCCACTTTAGTCTCTACCTGTGCCTACTGTGGACCCGTGGCCCTTGGAAATTTGCCTGTAAAAGGATGAGGCCCTCGAGGTAGATTCCTCAATCCAACAAGCAAGCAGTTGTGTTGTAGAGGCCTGCTCATCAGAGAGCCAAGATTGGCTGCCGTTCCCCGTTGAATGCACACCCAATGGCGAATCCAGGTTTTGTGACGCACCCATTTGGGTCTCATTCGGAGAGTTTGATTAGACTGAATCCCCAAGCCTTGTTTGTGGTCAGAAATGGCACCTGTTTATTGGGCTGTGCGGGAATTTGAGCATATAGAACAAGGACCTGCCTTCAAAACTATGGCTGTGGAAGATTTCTCATCATCCCATGCTCTTTTGGGTCACTGCAAAAGTTGGTTTTGAGTGTACATAGAAGGAGAAGAAAGGATTGGCAATGTTTAGGTTTTATTGATAGGGAGGCTGCTTCTAGTCTACTCAACCCTGTTTCGTTGAGCGTCCGTCGCTCAAAAAGCAAGACTTCGCCAATACTGGCTTGCTTCTTCATTAGGCCTGATGTAGAGTAATGTGGTGGGACGTGGCTGGCGCTGTGGGTTAAACCACAGAGCCTAGGACTTGCCACTCAGAAGGTCGGTGGTTCGAATCCCCGTGATGGGGTGAGCTCCTGTTGCTCAGTCCCTGCTCCTGCCAACCTAGCAGTTCCAAAGCACGTCAAAGTGCAAGTAGATAAATACTTGCTCTGGCGGGAAGGTAAACAGCGTTTCCGTGCACTGCTCTGGTTCGCCAGAAGCGGCTTAGTCATGCTGGCCACATGACCCGGAAGCTGTACGCCGGCTCCCTCGGCCAATAAAGCGAGATGAGCGCCGCAACACCAGAGTCGGCCGCAACTGGACCTAATGGTCAGGGGTCCCTTTACCTTTAATTAGAGTAATGTGGTATTTTATTTCCTGGCTTTGTTGTTGGTTTTTTCATGGGGTGCAGTTGCTTCTTGGCTAGCAAACAGAGGGGTATTTTTGGCCCTAGCAAAAAGGCTTCCCTCTTTGGGTTTTTACTTTTTCCTTTCGGTATGTCGATGGCAAAAGGTGCCAAATGTGTTTGTCCATTCAGAGCGAGAGTCAAGCATTGCAGGAAACATGTCTGTCCATTGGGCTGGCTGTTTCATATCCCCCATCCTTTCCAGGTCAGATCTGATTGGCTGCCCTATATCATGATGTCACCCTGTCCGCTAAGTGATCCCTGATTGGCTTAGGAGCACTGTCCCAAGGAGGAAGCCCACCCCACTTTTTAAAAACTGCCGGACCCCTGGCCAGTCAAAGAAAGAGCAGGCAGCGGATGAGGGATTTGGGGGAGAATTTCTTCAATGTCTCTCCATCTCCCACCAAAATCTCACAGGGCTCCAAATGAGTGAACACTAATGCAACCTACTAAAAAATGCCAACGAAAAGCATTTGGTGAACATCAAACAATTACTTGCTTCATTGTGGGCGCCAGCTATAACCAACAGAGCATTTATGCTGAATCTCACATTTAATTTTAGCAATAAAGGAGTTCTGTACTCTGCGGAACGAGGCATTAAGCTATGGCTGCCCTCTCCCTTTTACTTGGAAGATAGAGAAAATGTGATTGTCTTGCTTTGCAATCACGTAGTGCTCAAAGCCCAGTAGTGATGTATGGAAGTGAGAGCTGGACCATAAAGAAGGCTGATCGCCGAAGAATGGATGCTTTTGAATTCTGGTGCTGGAGGAGACTCTTGAGAGTCCCATGGACTGCAAGAAGATCAAACCTCTCCATTCTCAAGGAAATCAGCCCTGAGTGCTCACTGGAAGGACAGATCCTGAAGCTGAGGCTCCAATACTTTGGCCACCTCATGAGAAGAGAAGACTCCCTGGAAAAGACCCTGATGTTGGGGAAGATGGAGGGCACAAGGAGAAGGGGACGACAGAGGACGAGATGGTGGGACAGTGTTCTCAAAGCTACAAACATGAGTCTGACCAAACTGTGGGAGGCAGTGGAAGACAGGAGTGCCTGGCGTGCTCTGGTCCATGGGGTCACGAAGAGTCGGACACAAATAAATGACTAAACAACAAAAGTGCTCAAAGCAGAGCCCAGACGTGATCTAGTATTCTTTGCACCTGCCCTGTTAGGTTAGCATTGTCCCTGTATTGCAGGGTAAGGGACTTTCTCGATCCACAAACCCTTCTTTCCCATGCCACCCCCAGATTGACCAGATCACGTATACCCCTTTGCTGTTCTTGCTGGGACTGGAGGGCACAAGGCCGTGGGCAGAAGTGGCAAGGGGAGCTCCAGTAGAGCCATTGCGGATGCACGAGGACATCAAGGGAGGGTGGCAGCTGCCTGCGTTGTAGAGACAGTGTGGCCTAGTGGTGAGAGCATTGCACTAAGATCTGGGAGATTTGAGGGTTTGAACCTCTACTGGGCCACAAAGCTCACTGCTTCTCAGCCTAAGCTGTTGTGTTGTTGTTGATGATTTATTACGGTCGGAGACCAGCTTATAAAACACACTTGCGGGTACAATCCCAGAAGGAAAACAAACGTTTAAAACAACGTACAACAATAAATTTAAAATTTATAAATGCGATAAGCGTGTAGACACTTGAAAACTTTAAGATAAGCTACCGCAGAGAGATGACCCAGAGTCACCCATGGAACTGAGTTTGGGGATTTTCTTAGCAAACTAATTTGATTGTGTTGATTAAATGAGGAGCTGGAGAGCTGTCACTGCCTCCTTCAGAGAAAAGTTGGGATGCCGTAAATAAACAGCCTGTGTGTTTGCAATTGTGCCACCACATGGAGACCTGCTCTGCAACAAGTTATAGAGGTGACTGGTGCAGAGGTGCATTTAGGAAGACTCTCTCTCTCTCTGTGTGTGTGTGTGTGTGCATTTGTGTGTGGTGCTGTACAGACGCTGCTTTTGACGGTGAGCCAAAAAGAGTTGCTGCGCTTCTGTGTATTCCATCCCATTCCCAATCAAGTGACAGCTTTGTGTTTGCACTGGGATTTTCTGTGCCCAAGGCAGGCAAGCTTAAAGTGTAGGATTCTGTGTTCTTCAAGGTCCCCCGCTATTAGTAAAGGTAAAGGGACCCCTGACCATTAGGTCCAGTCATGACCGACTCTGGGGTTGCGGCACTCATCTCGCTTTATTGGCCAAGGGAGCCGGCGTACAGCTTCCGGGTCATGTGGCCAGCATGACTAAGCCACTTCTGGTGAACCAGAGCAGCGCATGGAAACGCCGTTTACCTTCCCACCGGAGTGGTACCTATTTATCTACTTGCACTGTGACGTGCTTTTGAACTGCTAGGTTGGCAGGAGCAGGGACCGAGCAACGGGAGCTCAGCCCGTCGCGGGGATTTGAACTGCCGACCTTCTGATCGGCAAGTCCTAGGCTCTGTGGTTTAACCCACAGCGCCACCTGTGTTACTGGACTACAACTCCCATCATCCCCAGCCAGCTTACCCAGTGGCCAGGGGGATGATGGGAACTGTAGTCCAACAACATCTGGGGGACCCAAGGCTCACCCAGACAGTCTCTGTCCCTTCCTTCACAAAGGGGAAGGTGCTAAGTTAGCCACTCGGACCAGAGGTCTCTCAGGGAGGGAAAACGCTGAAGAGTAACTCTGTGCATGCTCTGATGCGCTCAACCCTGGGGTGCCATAACTTTTGATAACGGTGATCATCCTGGGCGTTCGCCTCTGAGCAACCTGTCCCCCATCAGTCATGCTGGTCGGCTTCTTTCCAGCTGCCACTCAGACCTAACTTCTGCAAACAACAGATAATATTTTAGGTGTGTTTCTGGACTGTACCATTCCCAAGTTCCAAGTGCTGTTGAGCAATTCCATGTGGGAAGGAGGTCCCCGTGTGCAGAAAACCAGCATGTCAGGGAAAAGACCGGGCTAGCCCCTTCTTCCAGATACGCTTCTCCCCCCCCCATTTTTTTTTGAAAATTAATTTTCACAAAACTATAAATGAACAAAACAAACAAACGTAAATCATAATCTTATTTAAAATTATACTTATTAACATTGTTAAGTGACTTCCTCGCTTAACAATGGTTGAATGTCCATGTACGGTATATCCATTTAACGGTTTTCCAAATCACAGTTCTTATAAAATTTAACTTAAGCGTTAACACCTTTAAATCTTTTCATTTTAAAATTATACAAACTGATTTGTCACTTAGCTTATATAAAATCCTAAGCCAATCAGTTATCTGCACGTTATTTCCAACAGATACACTTCTTTTCTATGCTCAGGAATTATTTTTTTGCATTTGACCGTGGGAACTATCTAACCTGGTGGCTTAGAAACAGGTCTGCTACTTCACCTGCTGTTTGGAAGAAGCAGGCCTTCGTGGTCGTATCCTGGAAGCTGAGTGCTCACAGACACACACACATCCCTATTGAGGTCCCAGCTGCTGCTGCTGGTGGAGTAGTAGAAATTGCACCCTTCTTCCAAGAGTAGCAGTCACACCGGAGACCTCTTTTCAGGCTAAAGAAAAAGGGGGAAAAATGGTTTGCAGCGCCTCTGGACTCCGGCGTCTTTTGCAACTGTTCCTTCCAGCCTCCAGCGCAGGCCTCGCATTCCAAGCATAACCTTGGCGCTCACATCCAGCCGGTGGGAGCCTTTGGCGTTCAAGGCTGGGCCCCGTGAGGCTAACATGCTTTTCAGGGCGAACCGTGGGATTAACGGCACTTGGAGAATGCAGGCAGGCCTTTCTCCTGCGGTTCTGCCTGTGTGTGCGTGGCGACGAGCAAAAGCCCTGTTATGTAAAAAGGGAATTTATTTATTTATTATAATTTTTTAAAAAGTAATCTGGGCTCTCTAGGAAAGCTGTTGCGGATGGCGGAACCCTGATCCACCGATCTCAGGATGATGGTGCAAAGGTCTCCTCCGTCTCTGCTTCCCCCTCTCTCTCCCCCCTGATCCTCCAGCTCTTTTAATAAAAGTGTGCCATTATGCGATTGCCAGAGACGTGGCATTGTGCCCTTAATAACACAGCTAGTAATTTGAGCACTTTTCTGGAAATGGCAGTCAAGTGCCAGGCTTTTGAAGGAGGGGAGGGCAATCATCATTTTGCTCGAATTAGCACGGCGCTGAGCTCGGGAGCACGAGAGATTGCCGCTGTCAGGGATGGGCTAAGGAGAGCCCAAAGCATGAGTCGCCCTGCAAAGGAACATGGCTAGGGAGCCCTGGGTTCAAGGCATTGTACAGAAAGGGGGCTGCCCCCAAAAATCGATTTGCTGGAGCAGTGGCTTCTTCCTGGAGAGAGCAAAGGCAAGCAGGAAGGGAGACCTAAACTACTCTGGTTCCTTTTGGCTGGACCCTTATAAGTTTTGGACTCTTAACTTTGGCTGCATACACACCATACGTTAAAAACCCGTTCCCAGCATCCCCCTGAATTCTGGGATGCTCAGGTGGCCCGGAATGCCTTCCATCAGCTTCGCCTGGTGGCCCAGCTGCATCCTGAGAGCCAGCGTGGTGTAGTGGTTAAGAGCGGTGGACTCGTAATCTGGTGAACCGGGTTCGATTCCCCGCTCCTCCACATGCAGCTGCTGGGTGACCTTGGGCCAGTCACACTTCTCTGAAGTCTCTCAGCCCCACTCACCCCACAGAGTGTTTGTTGTGGGGGAGGAAGGGAAAGGAGATTGTGAGCCGCTTTGAGACTCCTTCGGGTAGTGATAAAGAGGGATATCAAATCCAAACTCCTCTTCTTCATCATCCTTACCTTGACAGGGACAGCCTAACTACTGTTGTCTAAGGTAAAGGTAAAGGTACCCCTGACGGTTAGGTCCAGTCGCGGACGACTCTGGGGTTGCACGCTCATCTCGCTCTGTAGGCCGAGGGAGCTGGCGTTTGTCCGCAGACAGCTTCCGGGTCATGTGGCCAGCATGACTAAGCCACTTCTGACAAACCCGAGCAGCGCATGGAAACGCCGTTTACCTTCCCACGAAAGCGGTACCTATTTATCTACTTGTACTTGATGTGCTTTTGAACTGCTAGGTTGGCAGGAGCAGGGACCAAACAACGGAAGCTCACCCCGTCACGGGGATTCGAACCACCGACCTTCCGATCAGCAAGCCCTAGGCTCTGTGGTTTAACCCACAGCGCCACCCACGTCCCTGTTGTCTATGCTCTGGTAAACTCCAGGTTAGATCGCTGCAATGTGTTATGCATAGGGGTGCCTCTGAAGACGGCTCAGAGCATATAACGCCGATCCTGGTCCGACTGCTCTGGCTACCAATTAGTTTCCGGGTCCAATTCAAAGTCCTAGTTTTGACCTATAAAGCCTTAAACGACTCAGGACCGCAATGTCTCAAGAACCCCTCTTTCCATATGAACCTACCTGGACTTTGAGATAATCCCCTGAGGTCCTTCTTCATGTGCCTCTCCCACGAGAGGTCCGGACCGGGGCAGCAACACAAAAATGGGCCTTTTCTTTCTTTCTTTCTTTCTTTCTTTCTTTCTTTCTTTCTTTCTTTCTTTCTT
>JAXCMG010000017.1:3231127-3261851 GCA_034642415.1 Podarcis siculus | reverse complement strand
CTTTCTTTCTTTCTTTCTTTCTTTCTTTCTTTCTTTCTTTCTTTCTTGTAATTTTTATTTTGCTTTAAACAAATACAGATAAATATAAACAACCAAAATTACAAAAGAAATATATCAAAGTCCATGGCATGGGACATAAGCCATTATAGGAAAGAAAAAAAGGAGAAGGAGAAGGAGAAGGAAGAAAAGGGGGGGGGAAGGGGGGGAATGCAGTGGAATGCTCTCCCCAGAAAAGTTCATCTGACGCCTTCATTATACACCTTTAGGCGCCAGGCAAAAATGTTCCTTTCCAACCAGGCCTTGGGCTGATTGACGTCCCATGCCCTTTTAAATGTATTGTGGAAGGAGGGGGTTATTGGGTCGTTTTTGTTTTTGTGTTTTGTTATATTGCAATTTTATGTTGTGAACCACCCTGAGATATATGGGTATAGGGTGGTATATACAAATGTTAATAATAATAATAATAATAATAATAATAATAATATGGGGGTCATCTTGTGATCTTTCAAGGCCTAGTGGGAATTTGAAAGCCAATGTCCCGTGTCCATTCCTTTGCTCCAGTCGCTATATCATACTGACTCTCAAGGGAAATGTACTCTGTGCAAGCTCAGAGGCATGGCTTCATTAAAGAAATTGAGCTAAGCTACTAAGGAATTCTTCCCCCGTGGTGAGGGAGCTTTTGAAACCCAAAGGCGGCAGCTCTTATTTGTAGCTTCTTGGTTGCCCAGCTGACTTCTCCGATGAGAAAAACAGGAGTTTGGGCCGTGCTGTGACTGAGCTGATAAGGTTTTGTTTGAACGATCCCGGCTTGTCATGCCGTACATCTGCGGCAACAGGATACAAGGCAAACCCTCTTTCCCTGTGAACTCAATGTGTCAAAACATTAGGCGTTCTTCAAATGTTTTTCATTGAATGCTTCGCTGCGATTTCCCCCACAGCTCTGAAGGATGAAGGCTCTGTCACTTCTACGTTTGCTTGTCTGCATGGAAAAAGAAAATGTTGTCGGGATTTTTTTTGTTTTTCAGTTCTTTCCCCTGTTAGTTGGCATCCCTCTCTTCTAATCTAGACCACATTTACAAGTGCAAGTCACCCAGTAAAGGGAAACTAGACTTAAAAACTTGAGCTAGTATTCTGCAGTGACAAAAGTGTTCGGCTTGAGCCGGGAAGAGCCGAGTTCGAATTCTCAGTTGGCCAAGAGTTGATTACTGATGCTGGGTCTGTTCAGATGTTATGCCTGCCTGGTCTGATGTTTCACAAACCAGCCTTGAGGAGCTTCAGACTTGTATATATACTGCCTCCTCCTTCAGCTCAGGAGCCACAGTTCTGGGTTTCTGACTTCTGTTTGCGGCAACCTGGTTTCCAGGAACGTCCGAATGGGCAAACGACACTTTGCCCTTGCCTACAGTTTTGCGGTGCATGGTTGCATCCTACTCCAAAATAGTGGAAGCACCTAGAGCAGTGGTTCTCATCTTGTGGGTCCCCAGATGTTGTTGAACTACAACTCCCATCACCCCTAGCTAGCAAGGCCAGAGCTCAGGGATGATGGGAGTTGTAGTCCAACAACATCTGGGGACCCACAGGTTGAGAACCGCTGATCTAGAGGAAGGGGAACAGACAGACTCCTAGGGGCTCTAAACCATGGTTTGCAATTGTGTCTCGCTAGGCCTCGTTTTCGCCTCCCGGAAATGTCCTTGAACTCTGGCGACATCTCTTGTCAGCAAGGGGTGTGGCCTGAGGAGGGTTATGAGGGGCGGGCAGAGGGCCCTGAGGGCCACATTTGGCCCCTGACCCCGAGTCTCTCCATCTCTGGTTTGCAGCTACCTATTACGTGGAGAAGGTGGTTGCACTCTGAGGCTTTTTTTGGTCAGTGTTATGTACTGAAGTTCTCACCCTTGGCCAGCAGAGGGATACTGTAGATAGTTTTTACTCAGGTCCACATATGCAAATAAGGGATTGAAAGTGACGTTCAGTGATTGGCTAGTTACAGAAAGTGGTTCCTGTTGCATTGTAGTGGAGCTCTATATAAGCAGGTTGGCTGAACCTTTCTGTTCTGTTCTGTTCTGGCCTGTGAATAAACAAGAGTTATCTGAAGAATCGCTGTGTCGTCTGATATGTTCACCCGCAACTTAACAGTCGACTACCTCCTTTTTTGGAGATTCCGAGCCTCAAGGAGGTTAGATTGGTCTCAACTAGAGCCAGGGCCTTTTCAGCACTGGCCCCGACATGGTGGAACGCTCTGTCACAAGAGACCAGGGCCCTGCGGGACTTGACATCTTTCCGCAGGGCCTGCAAGACAGAGCTGTTCTGCCTGGCCTTTGGTTTGGACTCGGTCTGACCCTTATGTTTCCCTCCCCTTATGGTCTTGATTTATCGGCTACTTTAAAATGAGGCTGCATTTTAAATTGCATTTGAACCTGTATTTTAAATTGGTTTCCCCCCCTTTCCCTTATTATGTTTTTACTGCGATTTTATTGGTGTTTGCCGCCATGAGCCCGACTCTGGCCGGGGAGGGCGGGGTATAAATAAATTATTATTATTATTATTATTAGTAGTAGTGGTATTATTTTCTCCATCCTGTCTGGTTCTGTCCTCCATCTGGTTCCCCCCCTTCCTTTTTTGCTCCTGCCATGCCCCCCTTTTAGAAAAAAAAGAAGTCCCCCCCCCACAAGCACTTTGCACATAGTGAACTCGCTGTAACCCCTCATGCATCTCCCCTTCATAAAACTCTGTTGACGGAGACAGGATGAGGCCGGCCAGCCTGCCTCAAAAATCTCTTCGCGCTGACCTTCACTCGGCCTCGTTGGAGAGCCTGGACCGCAGCCGACCCTGGATAAGCAAGGCTGGCTGCCTTCCCTCGCAGGCCCCTCCAAGGCCTCTGGGCTTTGGGGGGACGCCAAGAGGAGAGCTGCAGGCCTCCGGTGTCTTCCTTCGTAGCTGGTGGGCCACTGAAAGGGAGAGTTTTGCAGAGTGCATAAAAGCGAGGTGCCCTCGGAAAGGTTGTAGCCCCTTGTTGTTGTTGTTTAGTCGTGTTCGACTCTTCGTGACCCCCTGGACAAGAGCACGCCAGGCACTCCTGTCTTCCACTGCCTCCCGCAGTTTGGTCAAACTCATGCTGGTAGTTTCGAGAACACTGTCCAACCATCTCGTCCTCTGTCGTCCCCTTCTCCTT
Organism: Podarcis siculus; assembly: GCA_034642415.1. Taxonomy (NCBI): domain Eukaryota; kingdom Metazoa; phylum Chordata; class Lepidosauria; order Squamata; family Lacertidae; genus Podarcis; species Podarcis siculus. The sequence continues at coordinate 3,258,682 of JAXCMG010000017.1, read as the reverse complement.
GTGCCCTCCATCTTTCCCAACATCAGGGTCTTTTCCAGGGAGTCTTCTCTTCTCATGAGGTGGCCAAAGTATTGGAGCCTCAGCTTCACGATCGGTCCTTCCAGTGAGCACTCAGGGCTGATTTCCTTAAGGATGGATAGGTTTGATCTTCTTGCAGTCCATGGGACTCTCAAGAGTCTCCTCCAGCGCCATAATTCAAAAGCATCAATTCTTCAGCGATCAGCCTTCTTTATGGTCCAGCTCTCACTTCCATGCATCACTACTGGGAAAACCATAGCTTTAACTATACAGACCTTTGTTGGCAAGGTGATGTCTCCTTTTTAAGATGCTGTCTAGGTTTGTCATTGCTTTTCTCCCAAGAAGCAGGCGTTTTTTAGGTCCCCTTTTAAAGGAGAGCTTTCCGCCTTTCCTGGGTCAGTTCCTGCAATACGTTTTGAGGAAGGTGGGCAGCCTATGTGGTGCTGTTGGGTGGGTGGGTATGTGGCAGCCCAACCTGTCCGTTTCTGCTCCTTATTTTTTTGCGATCCAATATTCAGTTCTCCACATTTGCACATCTATCGCCTCATGAAAAGCCGCCAGCATTTTAGTGCGGAATTCTCCTAGCAGACACACGCCGGTATGCCATTTGGCATAACAAACTATTTACAGTCATTAAGGTAAAGGTAAAGGGACCCCTGACTAGTCATGGCCGCCTCTGGGGTTGCAGTGCTCATCTCGCTTTACTGGCCGAGGGAGCCAGTGTACAGCTTCCGGGTCATGTGGCCAGCATGACTAAGCCGCTTCTGGCAAACCAGAGCAGCGCATGGAAACACCGTTTACCTTACCTATTTATCTACTTGCACTTTGATGTGCTTTCGAACTGCTAGGTTGGCAGGAGCTGGGACTGAGCAATGGGAGCTCACCCCATCACGGAGATTCGAACCGCCGACCTTCTGATCGGCAAGTCCTAGGCTCTGTGGTTTAACCCACAGCGCCACCCGCGTCCCTTTACAGTCATACCTCAGGTTAAATGTGCTTCAGGTTGAGCGTTTTCAGGTTACGCTCCACAGCGACCCGGAAGTAACGGAGCGCGTTACTTCCGGGTTTCACTGCATGCGCAGATGCTCAAAATGATGTCACGCACATGCGCGGAAGCAGCAAATCGTGACACGCGCAGATGCGGGTTGCATTCACTTCAGGATGCAAACAGGGCTCCGGAACGGATCCCATTCGCATTCAGAGGTACCACTGTATTTTCTCCTCAATCAATTTTCTTCAATATGATCATTTTTGGTAGGCTCTTTTCTACCCAATCAGATGAGTGGGGTACAGATTTTTGTGGGTGCCTGTGCGATTTTGTTCCCGTCTCGTGACATTCAGAGAAGTATGGATTTTGAAGGATGGCTCTGTCTTCCCTCGCACATGGTTTCAGAAAGTGCGGTTTCAGGGGATTCAGCTTTCAAACTGAATTTCCACCCATTTTGGGGTTATGAGAAAGGGCTGCGAAGTGGGAACTCTGCTTTCAGATTTGGGTGTCGCTATGGACAGAGCGGCCAGCCGTGGTGCATTTTGGGCTTTCAGATTTCAGCAGCGCCCTGTGTGTTCGTACCCATAAGTTGCATTATTTGGAGCTCTGTATTCTGAGATCTCACTGGCATCTAGCGTGGAAATCTGTTTCGTGAGAATCTCAGTTTGTGCCTTTTTAAAATGAGTCTGGTTCTCATGGCCAGAGTGCCTGCCAGCTGTACTGACTAGAGGAATCTCAAAAGTTTGTGTGTATGTGTGATTGCTAGATTTCCAAGAATTGGGTTGTGGGGGAAGCGGGGGAGAGATTTCACTGCCCTCCAAAGTTCTCTGTCGTTCTCTGAACCTGGCAAAAGAATGTGTAATCGGTACATGTATCTGAAGAAGTGCGCATACACACGAAAGCTCCTACCAATAACAAACTTAGTTGGTCTCTAAGGTGCTACTGGAAGGAATTTTTTTTTATTTTGTCTCAACTCTGGAAGACCAACACAGCTACCTACCTGTACCCGGTACATTTCAAGCAGACTTGCTTAATTTGCATCGTGTATACAGACTGCACATCAGCTCCCCCCCCCCAATTAAATTAAAACTACCTTCTACAGAAGTAAAGGTAAAGAGGGACCCCTGACCATTAGATCCAGTCATGACCGACTTTGGGGTTGCAGTGCGCATCTCACTTTAGTGGCCGAGGGAGCCGGCGTACAGCTTCTAGCTCATGTGGCCAGCATGACTAAGCCGCTTCTGGCAAACCAGAGCAGCGCACGGAAAAGCTGTTTACCTTCCCGCTGGAGTGGTACCTATTTATCTACTTGCACTTTGACGTGCTTTCGAACTGCTAGGTGGGCAGGAGCAGGGACCAAGCAATGGGAGCTCACCCCGTTGCGGGGATTTGAACCGCCGACCTTCTGATTGGCAAGTCCTAGGCTCTGTGGTTTAACCCACAGCGCCACCCGTGTCCCTCTACAGAGGTAATCTCCCCAAATAACTGGTTTGCTCAGCATGAGCAAGGATCAAAGCCGGCTTGCTGGCAGTGGTTCAAATACCCATGTTCTTAATTTATTCGAGCAAAAGAAAGCAACAAATTCCTGAACAGTTACCATAGATAAGCTTTCCCCCAAAACAACAACAAAGACAACCACAGGTTGCTATGACTTCTTTCTTGTTAACTGTATAACGGTGGATGGTCTGAAATAGCCCAGACTGCCTTTATGAATAAGAGGTGATATGTAATACAGTGGTACCTCGGGTTACAGATGCTTCAGGTTACAGACGCTTCAGGTTACAGACTCTGCTAATCCAGAAATAGTGCTTCAGGTTAAGAACTTTGCTTCAGGATGAGAACAGAAATTGCGGTGCAGTGGCAGCAGCAGGAGGCCCCATTAGCTAAAGTGGTGCTTCAGGTTAAGAACAGTTTCCGTTTCAGAACAGACCTCCGGAACGAATTAAGTATTTAACCCGAGGTACCACTGTAGCTAGGTCTGTCTTGTTGATTTTGGGGAATGGTGGGCAGTTTTCACTGCTCCCCCCTAGACACCCCATAACTTTACCTCTCCATGCTTATTTTTGCTTTTGCATCACACCTTTTAGTTTGCAAGAAATGGACCTGCCGTAAGCCTTGAATATATGTACACAGCCATGAACAACTTGAGTCCAGGGTACCTTAAGGACTTACGTTCCAAGCTCAACCATTGATATCATCCGAAGAAGCACTGTTAGTTGTTCCCCATGTTAAAGGTAAAGGTAAAGGTACCCCTGCCCGTACGGGCCAGTCTTGACAGACTCTGGGGTTGGTGCGCCCATCTCACTCAAGAGGCCAGGGGCCAGCGCTGTCCGAAGACACTTCCAGGTCACGTGGCCAGCGTGACATTGCTGCTCTGGCGAGCCAGAGCCGCACACGGAAACGCCGTTTACCTTCCCGCTGGTAAGCGGTCCCTATTTATCTACTTGCACCCGGGGGTGCTTTCGAACTGCTAGGTTGGCAGGCGCTGGGACCGAGCAACGGGAGTCCCCATGTTACAGAAGCCCTATTGTCTTTCTCTAAAAGTAAGGCATTTAGTGTCACCAGTTCCATGCCGTGGAACTCTCTTCCAGCAGAGATACAGTGGGCACCCTCGCTTTTGACTTTCTAGCATTTCTTGGAAAAAAAACGTTTTTGTGCTGACAGACCTAAGTGGGGTTTTTTTGTGTTTTTTTTAATGTCCCTCCAGTAGCCAGTCATTTTAATGATTTGTTCTGTACTGATTTTAATGGGATTTTTCTGTTTGGTTTTCGAATCGCTGTACCCCAGTTTATAAACGAGTAAGTTGTCAGAAATGAGAAACCCAATGCCAATCAAAAGAGAGTGCAGCATCAGCTAAAAACAAAAAACAAAAGATAAAGCAGGCTTCCTCAACCTCGGCCCTCCAGATGTTTTTGGCCTACAACTCCCATGATCCCTAGCCTGCAGGACTAGTGGTCAGGGATGAGGGGAACTGTAGTCTCAAAACATCTGGAGCAGGCTTCCTCAACCTCGGCCCTCCAGATGTTTCAAGACTACAATTCCCATCATCCCTGACCACTGGTCCTGCTAGCGAGGGATCATGGGAGTTGTAGGCCAAAAACATTGGGAGGGCCGAGGTTGACGAAGCCTAGACTAAGAAAATGCAGCCTGAGATAAAACAACCCTACAATTCAGCAGGACAGATTGAAACAGGAACCCAAGTTGACCTTCTAGATGATGGTGAAAAGCCTGGGCAGATGATAAAAAGGCCTTCATCTGGTGCCCCAGTGATATTACAGTGGGTGCCCAGGAAAGGTGTTCCCCAGGGGGGTGGTTATCATGCCGGATAATGGCCCCTCTCTGGTTGTCGTCTTCCTGACTTGAGATGGCCAGGGGAGAAGGGGAACATGTCAAAATGCCTCAAATGAAGACTGCAAAGTTTGGGTAGACTCAAGTGATTGAAGGCAGCCTTTGGGCACAAAAGCTACCCACTTGCCCCGAAAGTGTGAGCAATGCAGTTAAGCTGCAGCCCTTTTCAGTCCCCTCCCCCTTCATTTGAATGGAAGGAGACAGCTTTGCGAGCGTCCCATCACACCTGCATCGGTATGTCTGCGAAAGGCGTGCTTGGTGTATTCTCACAGGCTTTCCCCGATATTTGGATACCTGGTCATGCAAGGCTCCAAATCATGGAGGCAGCCTATGTACGAACCGCAAGTGTCAGCTTTGCAGCAGTCCAACTACAGCTCCCATCTGCCCCAGCGAGCAGAGTCAGCAGGCAGGGATGATGGGAGTTGTAGTTCAGCAACATCTGGAGGGCCAGAGGTTGCCCACACCTGGTCTACACTTAACTGGCAGCGGCTCTCTTGGGTTTCAGAGAGTCGGCATTCTCTGAGCTACATAGAGACGCCTGGACTTGAACCTGGGACCCTCCCCATGCAAATCAGATGCTCTGCCAATGATCTATTTCCCCCACTAATTTATATTTTTGTGTATTTTTCATCAAAAGTTAGTTTCACTGGTTCTAGTTGTTAATAATACAGTGGTACCTTGGGTTACAAGCGCTTCAGGAAACATATGCTTCAGGTTACATATGCTTCAGGTTACAGACTCCGCTAACCCAGAAATAGTACCTCGGGTTAAGAACTTTGCTTCAGGATGAGAACAGAAATTGCATGGCAGCAGCGGGAGGCCTCATCAGCTAAAGTGGTACCTCAGGTTAAGAACAGTTTCAGGTTAAGAACAGACCTCCAGAACAAATTAAGTTCTTAACCCGAGGTAGCACTGTAATTTTATTATTTGTCCCTCACCCATTTGACTGGGTTGCCCCAGTCAATCTGGGCGGCTCCCAACAGATATAAAAACATAATCAAACATCAAAAACTTCCTTAAACAGGGCTGCCTTCAGATGTCTTCTAAAAGTTGTATAGTTGTTTATCTCCTTGACATCTCATGGGAGAGCGTTCCACAGGGTGGGCGCCACCACCGAGAAGGCCCTCTGCCTGGTTCCCTGTAACCTCACTTCTCACAATGAGGGAACTGCCAGAAGGCCCTCAGAGCTGGACCTCAGTGTCCGGGCAGAACGATGGGGGTGGAGACACTCCTTCAGGTATACTGGGTGGAGGCCATTTAGGGTTTTGAAGGTCAGCACCAACACTTTGAATCGTGCTTGGAAACATACTGGGAACCAGTTGCTAGATTTCTCCCTGAAATAATCGCCGGCTTGATTTCTTCTTGCTTTCGCACCTCTTTGCAAAGGAGATGCCAGGATGTACAGTGGGCGCTTGGGTTGCAAACGTGATCCGTGCAGGAGGCATGTTCGCAACCCGCAGCGCTGCGTCTGTGCACGTGTGGGTTGCGATTCGGCGCTTCTGCGCATGCTCAAAGCGCAATTTAGCAGTTCCGTGCGTGAGCCGAAACCTGGAAGTAACCCGTTCCGGTGATTCCGGGTTTGCCGCGGTGCGCAACCCGAAAACGCACAGCCTGAAACGTCTGTAACCCGAGGTATGACTGTACTTTGAACTTTCTGTAATGCAAACTCCTTTGAGTAAAGAACCTAATTCTCTTCATGCGATGGCTGGCTGTGAATATGCAGGCAGGGAGCTTACAAGTTTGTGCTTCTTCTGTCACTCTGGGCAGCTGTTCAGCTGTGACAATGGCCTTCTCTGGGAATGAGAGAGGGAGGGAGGGAAGTCTCTGGGATCAGAGTGACCTTGAATGCCTCTTGGGAGCAGTGCAAGGCGGCACCAACAGGATTTTTGCACCCGAGCGGGGCTTCCTCCTCCTTCTGTGATGAGCTCCGTCATGGGCTGCTCTCGTGCCCCAGAGCGCTGCCGGGAAGCGCTTGGATCAGCTTTGATTAATTTGACTCCCTCGGGGGAAGCGTTTGCTAAGACAGCGCAGGCAAAGACCTGGAATGGGGTCTTCCGTCTCGCCTCGTCAGGCTCGGAGCCATATATAGCATGCCTCAAAGCAGCAGAATCTCTCGCACGAGCAAAATGCCACGAGGCTGCGTGTTTTTTCAGGGGTGGTGCAAAAACGAGGGTCGCGATATTGCAAGGACTCGTTTGCACGGGACAGTGGGGATCTTACGGGGGACGTCACTTAGTGGTGGAAGGTCTGCTTCACTGCCAGAAGGTCCCGGGCCCTGAATTGAATCCTGCCTGAAATGCTGGAGAGATGCTGCCAGCCAGTGTGGACAACATGGAGCTAGTGGCAAGGCCAGTGTGGTGTAGTGGTTAAGAGCGGTGGAATTGTAATCTGGTGAACTGGGTTCGCTTCCCCGCTCCTCCACCTGCAGCTGCTGGGTGATCTTGGGCTGGACACACTTCTCTGAAGTCTCTCAGCCCCACTCACCTCACAGAGTGTTTGTTGTGGCGGAGGAAGGGAAAGGAGAATGTTAGCCGCATTGAGACTCCTTCGGGTAGTGATAAAGTGGAATATCAAATCCAAACTCTTCTTCTTCTATGTCCCTACTGCGCACCCTAGCAACATGGGTTCTTAATTCTTATTTGTTTGGACCCTTTAGTAGCCCTTTTCCCCTCCTCTGACTAAGGAAGGACCCAAAGCAGCTTAACAAGAGCAGAAATGACTAGAAAATAAATGCAGAAAATAATGCAAGCAGCAATTAAAAATAATAAAAGCTGGGGAGAATCTTGGGAAAGAAACCTTTTAAAGGTGATTGGTGGGTTGAGAAGTGAGACCAATGGTGGGTGCAGTGGTCAAGAAGGCGGTTTTTGCATGTGCTATAGAGGAAAGTGAGGGGCAGATGGGGCTCATCAACCTGGGAAGGGAGCCCATCAAGGAGAAGGAAAACTCTCATCCTAAACCTCCGCTGGCTTGTGGGATATCTTGGGAGAAGAAAAGCCCAAGGAGCAAACCCTACACAAATCCGGAGTGGATCCCCTAAGACAGTTGGATGAAGAAGAAGAAGAAGAAGAAGAAGAAGAAGAAGAAGAGGAGTTTGGATTTGATATCCCACTTTATCACTACCCTAAGGAATCTCAATCCTGCCAACCTAGCAGTTCGAAAGCACATAAAGTGCAAGTAGATAAATAGGAACCACTCCAGCGAGAAGGTAAACGGTGTTTCCGTGTGCTGCTCTGGTTCGCCAGAAGCGGCTTAGTCATGCTGGCCACATGACCCGGAAACTGTACGCCGGCTCCCTCGGCCAGTAAAGCGAGATGAGCGCCGCAACCCCAGAGTCGTCCGCCACTGGACCTAATGGTCAGGGGTCCCTTTACCTTTAAGGAGTCTCAAAGCGGATAACAATCTCCTTTCCCTTTCTACCCTACAACAAACACCCTGTGAGGTGAGTGGGGCTGAGAGACTTCAGAGAAGTGTGACTGGCCCAAGGTCACCCAGCAGCTGCATGTGGAGGAGCGGAGACGCGAACCCGGTTCCCCAGATTACAAGTCCACTGCTCTTAACCACTACACCACACTGGATGACACCTTGTCTGCCTCCTTCTGGCAACTCCTGCAGCCAAGCTGGTGCTCAACATCTTGCCCTGCTTTCCTTTGGACCACATCAGCGAGGCTGAGAGGCGGGTCTTGTTGCCTGGGCAGCCCAGGACCTCCACACACACATCCCAGGTTTGCGCCCCGGGGAGGTCACTTCAGTGCTCCTAACACAGAGGTTTGACCTCACCCTCGGAGGCACACTCCATTGCTTCTTGAGACAGATGGAGGCCAGCAACAACAGCAGTAATAATAATAATAATAATAATAATTTGGGCGGCTTCCAACAAAATATTAAAATACAGTAATGCATCAAACATTAAAAGCTTCCCTAAAGAGGGCTGCCTTCAGATGTCTTCTAAAAGCCTGGTAGTTGTTGTTCTCTTTGACATCTGGTGGGAGGGCGTTCCACAGGGTGGGTGCCACCACCGAGAAGGCCCTCTGCCTGGTTCCCTGTAACTTCGCTTCTCGCAGTGAGGGAACCACCAGAAGGCTCTCGGTGCTGGACCTCAGTGTCCGGGCAGAACGATGGGGGTGGAGACGCTCCTTCAGATATACTGGACCGAGGCCGTTTAGGGCTTTAAAGGTCAGCTCAATGTGTGTGCATTGATCAGGGCTGGGGAGCGTATGGCCTTATAGATATTGAGGGGCCCCAACTCCCATCATCTCTGACCATTGTTTATGCTGGCTGGGGCTGATGAGAACTGGAGTCCAGCAGCATCTGGAGGGCCGCACGTTCCTTAGCTGTGTGGCCTTCGATGGATAGGTTAGTTTCTTTTTCAATCTCGTGCTGATATATTTCCCCCTTGCTGGTTTTCTGAGGGGTGCTGCAGAGACGGAAGAAAAGTAAAGGAAGCCGTAAGAGTTACCTTTCCGCTGTTGCTTAAACCCACAAAGTGCCTTTGTCTGCGAAAACTACACATAACCGGTGCCAGAATAGCTCGTTTGGTTAGACCATGGTGCTCATAATGCCAAGGTTGCATATCGAAGAATGGCAGATGAAGATGATGGACTATATGGAACTTGCCGAACTGACCGGGAGACTCCGAGACCAGAGAGAAGAGACGGTGGAAAGAGACTGGAAGAAGTTTAAGGAATATTTGGGGGGAAAAGAAGTTAATATTTAAATCTTAGAATAGCTTTGAAAGTGGATATAGGCTGTAGGGTTAGAAGTAGAAGATAGTGTATTTTAAAATAGTATTATTTTTAAGGGATAAAATGTGAAGTTCTTTTAAGTGTGATATATAAAAAAAAGATGGTTAGAAACTATGATATATGTAAACTGCTAAAGATGAAGTAAAATGAAAATCAGATAGGTGGGACTTGGGGAAGACCACTTAACAATGTTTAGAAAAATAAGGATATGACAAGAATTTGTTTGTATTGTTTGTTTTGCTGTTTGTGTTCTTTATTTGTGTTATAAAATGAATAAAAATATTTTTTTTGGGGGGGGAAAGATAATGCCAAGGTTCAATCCCTGTAAGGAACAACAGTATATTTCTGCATTGCAAAGGGTTGGTCTAGATGGCACCATACTCTACAATTCTATGAGTCTATGAACAATTGCAGCCAGTAGAGTGTGGATTTGCCCACTCTGTCCGGACCAGCAGATTCACTTGCCCATCCAGAATTTGCTCCTGAGGAGCAAGGTCTTTTGTTTCAGCCTGACCTCAGGCTCCTATTGCACACTGGTGGGTCACCGTGACCCTCTCTTGCTATTAAATCTGCCTCGTTTTCTTAATAGTGCTCTGGCAAGGGGCACTGGCATTCCCCCCAGATGGCTTTAATAACTCTCTTTCTCCCTCTCTATGCTATCTGGTCATGATCAGCTCAGGATCTTTCTCCCCGAAGCATTGAAAAAGCAAGCAGATTGTGCAATTAAAAAAGAGAAGGCGATAATAATAAAGCGTTCCCTAGTCGCGTGCCAACGCAGCTCAGCTGCAAAACTGTCAACTGCAGAATCAAGTCAGAGTGAGGGAGGGGAAAGGAGGGAGGAATAAACTCCAAAGAGGGAGTAGAGGGAGTGTGTGTGTGTGTGTGTGTGTGCTCAGATCAGGGTCGGATTATGCAATGATTTTTTTTTTGAGGAAGGCAGCTGCCAAGGAGGAGATGCCAAAAATCCACTCGCTCGGCTTTGGCCGATTATTTTGCTGTCGTTCCGAAGAAGCTCAGAAGGCAGCTCGGGGCTTATTCTGTAATGAAGTTTCAGCCGTTTATTTATCTTTCTTGTTCTCTGGAGGCAGCCACCCAGAGGGGAGGCTTCACTGCCCGACCCTCTCCTCCCAGGCCACAGATCACACCAGCCTCGCTTTGCACCTTCCTTGATTCTGTTTGGCGGAATGAAATGCGTCCTTGAAGCCAGATCTCGCCTCTTGCCTTCCTGGATAGAGAGGGTGTGTGTGTGTGTCTGTGTGTTTGAGTGTGTTTAGAAACTAGAATACTATACAAAGGTAACATTTGCATTCGTCGCTACGTCCGCTTTTGCCTGCAGCATGTGGCCCCCAGGAGACTTCCTCAAAAGGAATTTGGCCCTCAGGCTCCCACGTTTCCCTTCCCTCGTTATGCAACGAAGAACATTCGTCTTGATATCCTTTTGTTGCAGTGTTACAGCCACCCACTGATCATTTGTTCACGTTCATCACATTTCCCCTGACAGAGGTCAAACCTCTGTGTTAGGAGCACTGAAGTGACCTCCCCAGGGCGCAAACCTGGGATGTGTGTGTGGAGGTCCTGGACTGCCCAGGCAACAAGACCCGCCTCTCAGCCTTGCTGATGTTGTCCAAAGGAAAGTAGGTTGGGAAAGTGATGTTGGGCACCAGCTTGGCTGCAGCAGTTGCCAGAAGGAGGCAGACAAGGTGTCATCCAGTGTGGTGTAGTGGTTAATAGCGGTAGACTCGTAATCTGGTGAACCAGGTTCGCTTCCCCACTCCTCCACATGCAGTTTGTTGTGGGGGAGGAAGGGAAATGAGATTGTTAGCCGCTTTGAGACTCCTTAAAGGTAAAGGTAAAGGGACCCCTGACCATTAGGTCCAGTCGTGGCTGACTCTGGGGTTGCGGCGCTTATCTCGCTTTACTGGCCGAGGGAGCCGGCGTACAGCTTCCGGGTCATGTGGCCAGCTTGACGGAGCCGCTTCTGGTGAACTAGAGCAGCGCACGGAAACGCCGTTTACCTTCCCGCCGGAGTGGTACCCATTTATCTACTTGCACTTTGACGTGCTTTCGAACTGCTAGGTTGGCAGGAGCAGGGAACGAGCAATGGGAGCTCACCCCATCGTGGGGATTCGAACTGCCGACCTTCTGATTGGCAAGCCCTAGGTTCTGTGGTTTAACCCACAGCGCCACCCGCGTCCCTCAGCCTCACCCATGACACCTGCGTCCCTTTACTTGCCTAACTGCAAACCCCCTTTTCTATTGTTGGTCAGCAAGTTGTTTTGCACTGGAACGCTTTAATCTACCCTAATTGTGCAATCCCAGATTTGTGGGGGGGACGGGGACTGAATCCCTCGTGCAAAATACTGTCAGTCTGCAGGTGACCGATGATGCCTCGGCCTCTTTCTCCAGCTGCCTCCCCCTACCTGTCTGCAATCGAAACCCTAGAGAGCGTCTTTCTTTTGAGCAGATTTACGGCTCTGCATCAAAGAACTTTTTCATCCTGGAACGGCTGTTCTTTACCAGTTGCAAGTTGCAACCAAGAGCTTCTTCAATGTGACTTTAAAGTTTTGGAGGTGATGCTTTGCCCCCGGCAATAATTTATTATTATTTTTAAAGCCCACTGGAGTGTGTGCCTTAACTCATCCTAATGAGGTCTCTTAATGAAGCAAACGAGTGGCTGTTTTTAATGGGCTGTAATTACCTTGGAGAAGGTGTGCAAGGATCTTCTGAGTGATAGCTGACAGGATCCCCCTGTGTGACGGTCAATGGTGTGGCTGTGTGTGTGTTGTTGCTTTTTGCTAACTTCAGGTGTGATTCTCCCTCCCCTTGCCTCCCCCCTGGGAAATCTGGGTCCGTTCAAGATAAGATAAGGGTGGGGACCCTGCAGACAACAGACCTAATTTGGCTGACCCCCAATTTATTTATTTACTGCATTTCTCTACAGTTTCCAAGACTCTCTGCAAGAGGTGATGTGGTTTAAGCACATCATAATAATAATTTATTATTTATACCCCACCCATCTGGCTGGGTTTCCTTAGCCACTCTGGGCGGCTTCCAGCAAAATATTAAAATACAGTAATTCATCAAATATTAAAAGCTTCCCTAAACAGGGCTGCCTTCAGATGTCTTCTAAAAGTCAGATAGTTGTTTATTTCTTAGACATCTGATGGGAGGGCATTCTACAGGGTGGGCACCACCACCGAGAAGGCCCTCTGCCTGGTTCCCTGTAACTTCGCTTCTCGCAGGGAGGGAACTGCCAGAAGGCCCTCAGAGCTGGACCTCAGTGTCCGGGCTGAACGATGGGGGTGGAGACACTCCTTCAGGTATACTGGGTGGAGGCCATTTAGGGTTTTGAAGGTCAGCACCGACACTTTGAATTGTGCCCAGAAACGTACTGGGAGCCAATGTAGGTTTTTCAAGACCGGTGTTATGTGGTCTTGGCGGCCACTTCCAGTCACTTAATGTATGGTGTGTTCACAGCTGTGGTCATTGTGACTAGTACCCATTGATAACGTGGTATAGTGGACTACAGTGTCAGGCTGGGACCCGGGAGACCAGGGTTCAAACCCCCACAAAGCACCCTGGGTGACCTTTGACCAGTCACGGTATCTCAGCCTCACCTGCCTCACAGGGTCGTTGTGAAGATGAAATGGGGTGGACAGGGTAGAAGGGTGTTCACCACTTTGAGCTGAGTGGTTTGTGGGGACCTGTACCCATCAGGAGACAAGAAACGGAGGAAGGGGACGCTTCAGAGCTGGAGGAAGAGGCGAGCCAGGCAAGTGAAGGGCCAGGGCCTTCCCCTCCCTCCCCTGTACCACTGTCCCCCAGAACCAAGCGGGGATTGAAGAGGGATGAGCAGAGGATGTTTCCATGCAGGTGTAGTCTCCGGCTGCAAGTATGCAGCCTGTTGGGGGAAGGTACATGAACTGGTGGAGTGATCCCCTGCTGCTGCAATTTCTCCAGATCTGGGAATAGCTGCCTAGACCCTAGATTGGTGGGGTTAGTGAGGAAATGTCCATAGAACAGGCATGGCCAAACTTGGTCCTCCAGATGTTTTGGGACTACAATTCCCATCATCCCTGACCACTGGTCCTGTTAGCTAGGGATCATGGGAGTTGTAGTCCCAAAAACATCTGGAGGGCAAAGTTTGGCCATGCCTGCCATAGAACTACTTGATAATGATTTACAGATGGTATTTAACTCGGAGCAGACTTGCTAAGATGTATAAGACTGAATCAGATAAGTGTTGGAGATGTAATGAGACTGAGGGTACCTTTTTTCATATGTGGTGGACCTGTAAAAGGGTAAAAGAGTATTGGGAAATAATTTATAATGAATTGAAAAAAATGTTTTAAAGCACCTTTCAAAAACAACAACAACCCAAAGTCCTTTTTGTTGGGGATAATTCAGATGGGAATTCCCAGGTGTCAAAAAAAGGTTATTTATGTATGCCACTACGGCAGCCCATGTTTCGTTAGCCCAAAATTGGAAAACGAGTGAGGTGGAATATATGCAGCTTGCGGATCTAACTTATAGAATGAGAGAACAAGAAGAAAATGCGTTTGAAGAAGATTGGAAAATGTTTATTGAATATATGGGGAATAATTGTGTACACTTGTTGGCAGCCTTAAGATAAATTTGACGGCGTAAATAAGTTTTGATGGAAGTAACAATGGAATACTGAATGGTTTAGTATGCAGGGATTTATGCTGTGCAAAATGAACCATGGAAAGAGAAGAAGGGAAGTCCTTGATATTTTAAGGTTGCCTGAATGAATATTCTAAATTGTAAAAGAGAAAATTTAATAAAAATGAGAGAGAGAGAGAAAATGTCCGTTTGCCCTAATAAGCAAGCCTGCTCCATTACTGGTTGTATTTCAGATATCTTGGTGGGGACGTAAGGATGGAAGCCACCTGAGCTGTCTTGGGCTCCATCCGTTCCAAGGGGAAGAAGAAAGTGGAGTCCCACCACCACTTGGCTCTTCTTAACTGTTAAGTTGTAGGTGAACATATCAGACGACACAGCGATTCTTCAAACAGCTCTTGTTTATTCACAGGCCAGAACAGAACTGAACTGAAGGGTTCAGCCAGCCTGCTTATATAGAGCTCCAGAACAACGTAATTGTAACAACTTTCTGTAACTATCCAATCACTGAACGTCACTTTCGGTCCCTTATTTGCATATGTGGACCTGAACTATCTACAGTATCCCCCTGCTGGCCCAGGGTGAGAACTTCAGTACATAACATTAACCTCCTTCTCATTTCTTCCCACAGCTGATAGTCGAAAAGACAACTGACTACCCGGCCGCCGAATACTCTTTGGTGGAGGATGTAGCCCTCCACTTCACGTGTTTGATGGACAGACTGAACGAGCAGCGCCTCTTTCAACCGGACCTGTGCGACGTGGACATCGTCCTGCTGCAGCAGAGGAACGTCTTCCCGGCCCACAAAGGGGTCCTCGCCGCCTACAGCCACTTCTTCCACTCCCTCTTCACCCAGAACAAGCAGCTGCAGCGGGTAGAGCTCTCCCTGGAGGCCTTGACCTCCCAGGGCCTCCAGCAGATCCTCAACTTCATCTACACCTCCAAGCTCCTGGTCAATGCCTGCAACGTGCAGGACGTCCTGAACGCGGCCGCCGTCCTGCAGATGAGCGACATTGCGTCCTCCTGCCAGGAGCTGATCAGCACCAGGTCCCTCGGCTTAGCCATGGCCAGCAACATGGCGCTGCCTCCGGACAGCTGTGGCAAGGGCGTCCCATCCCAGTACTACTGCAACATCAAGCAGGAGATGGACCCGGCGCCGCACCCCAAGATCTATGCCCGGGAAGGGAACGACCCCTATTCGGTACGGGTTGAGGACGGCGCGGCCTGCGTGGGCAACCAGAACCTCCCCGCCGTGGCTGGCAAGAAGTATTACAAGGAGGAGAAAGATGGTGGCCCGCCCATCTGCAAGGTGGAGGGCGAAGAGCCCGACGTGGCCCTGGGCAGCCAAAGCTCTTACAATCGGGGAGAGCAGATCATCGTGGAGGTCAACCTCAACAATCAAACCCTCAACGTCTCGAAAGGGACGGAGGGGAAGTCTCCGGCCGCCGACCAGACGGCTGGCATCGCGGCGGTGATTGGGCGGCCCGAAGGGGAAGGGCGTGGCGCGGACGAGGATGGCGAGGAGGAAGAGAACGGGGAAGGAGAGGAGGAAGAGGATGATGGTGAGGTGGGGGAGGAGGAGGAAGAGGAGGAGCACAGCGAGGAGGAAGAGCTGGAGGAGACCACCGAGGAGGAGGATGAGGAGGAGGAGGAAGATGGTGAGGAGGTGGCGGAGATCAAGAGGGAGAGGTCCGGGCTGCCCCACAAGGCCAGCAGGCCCTCCAAGGCCGCCCAGGCCGCTGCGTCCACCAGGTCCCAGGAGGCAGTTGCCGTGGCGATGGAAGACGAGGAGGTGGAGGAAGCGGAGGAGGAAGGGGAGGACCAGAGAGGCAGGAAGAGGAAGAAGGAGCCAGACGGGGTGGGCCAGAAGGTGAAGCTTGAGGAGAAACAGCACTACCCCTGCAAGAAGTGCCCCCGGGTTTTCAACAACCGCTGGTACCTGGAGAAGCACATGAACGTTACCCACAGCCGTATGCAGATCTGCGACAAGTGTGGCAAGCGGTTCCTGCTGGAGAGCGAGCTGCTACTGCACCACCAGACGGACTGCGAGAAGAACATCCAGGTGAGAAGGGAGACCACTGCCCCTCCAGGCGCTACATTTCAGCCAGGCTGCCCTTTGCAGGCTTTGGCGCATGGGGCGCCCTCTGTGAAACTAGAAAGGACAGGAGTCATTACATAGGATGCTGCCTTATGCTGAGACAGACCCACTGGGCTCAGCCGTCCTCGGTTACACGCAGGGGAATCTCCCATCCCTGGAGAGACTAATAATAATAATAATAATAATAATAATTTTATTTATGCATACATACATACCCCGCCCATCTGACTGAGTCGCCCCAGCCACTCTGGGTAACCCCAGAGTTGTCTGCGACTGGACCTAATGGTCAGGGGTCCCTTTACCTTTACCTTTACCTATGCCTATCACACTTTTATACTTAAAATCCATTATTGTATATTGTTTTAAATATTTGTTTTGCTATTGGGATTGTAGCTCCATTTGTGTTTCTCAAGCTGGTCTCTGACCGTAATAAATTTCAAATCAAACAGTTTGTTGTTGACAAAGGATAGCGGGACGTATAAAGGGCCCCATTACCTTCAGTAGCATAGGGCCTCATCAAACCTAAATCCTGCCTTGTAGACGTTCATCATGGTTCCTTCCAACTCTACAAATTGCACATACATTTTTTCGCTAGGCTCAGGTCCTCCTGACTCTCCCCATCTCCTTTGCAGTGCATCACTTGCGGGAAAGCCTTCAAGAAGCTGTGGTCTCTCCATGAGCACAACAAGATCGTCCACGGCTACGCGGAGAAGAAGTTCTCCTGCGAGATCTGCGAGAAGAAGTTCTACACGATGGCGCATGTCCGGAAGCACATGGTCGGTGAGTGGGGCTGGGGAGGGGGCCCCGAGCGCAGCAGTAGGTTTCCCACCCCGTGAGGAGCAGTGTTTCAGTGTTGTGCAGATGATCCACCTTCCCAGGCGCAAATCAGGGTGCTAGGCTTTGCCCCACGAAACCTTCCGAGCCTGTTTCATCTTACATTCTAACTATTTCACGTAACCCCTTTTCAAGTGTTTGCTTTTATTGGTGCCTTTAAAATAACGGTTCAGTCCATTCCATCGGTTCTCAACCTGTGGGTCCCCAGATGTTGTTAGACTACAACTCCCAACATCCCTGAGCTAGCTAGGAGGGATGGGAGTTGTAGTCCAACAACATCTGGGGACCCACAGGCTGAGAAAGGCTGGTCCAGATACACACACCCCCCCAACCTGGTGGCCTGCAGATGTTTTTGGACTACAACTCCCACCATCCCTAGCTAGCAAGACCAGTGGTCAGGGATAATGGGAGTTGTGGTCTGAAAAAGAGATGGAGACCAAAGGTTGGGAAAAACTGGTTTGGATTACCTTTGGTGAAACACTTTAGGGGTCTTTTGTGAGTTGCACAGTTGGAATTGCACCATGCCACTCTTGCTGAGCTGTACCACTCCAGATTGCAGAAAGGAGAGAGAGGCCACGCTTTACTTTTCTATCCACCATATTTACTCGAATCTAATACTCACCATTTTTGGCCAAATTACGTTGCGAAAATTTAGGTGCACGTTAGATTTGATGGGACATTTACATTCACCAGTGAATACTTTTTTTGTTTCCAGGTTCTGTAAATGGAGGTATATGTTAGATTCGATGGTGTATTAGACTCTAGTAAATACGGTTTCCCCCACAGATAGAAAGCTACTTCTAGTCTTTTTTTTTTTTTTTTTTTTTTACTGTATTACGGTCAGTATTGTTTTCCTTTGCAGTCCTTGCTATATTTTCAGTCATGGATCCTGTATTGCTTGTGACATTGTTAAAACCATTTTTTAAATTAAAAAAACTACATTTTCTTTAAGAGTCAGGAAGAACATTTCTAGTTCCAAGTGTCTAATAAGATCCGGGACAACGCATTATAATTTTGCTTCACCAAAGAAAAATATCTAAACATTTCTAACACGGGGTTTCCCAAACTTGGGTCTCCAGCTGCTTTTGGACTACAACTCCCATCATCCCTATCTAGCAGGGCCAGTGGTCAAGGATGATGGGAACTGTAGTCCAAAAAGTTTGGGAAACACTGTACATTCTCCTCCCTGACCTGCTAGTTTTCTAAGCGCATGTTTCGGAGGCCGTTCTGATTTTGCGGCCGCTCAGCAGCTTGCACGACCGGACGCTGCCAGCTCTTCGTTCCGGCAGGAGCTGAACCCGTACGATTTTGCTGTCCGTGTGTTTTGGCTCATTCCTAACCGTACAGATTTCCCTGGTAACCATGATTCTCCCTTGCTTTGCAGCCCACACCAAGGACATGCCGTTCACCTGTGAAACGTGTGGGAAGTCGTTCAAGCGAAGTATGTCTTTGAAGGTCCACTCTCTGCAGCACTCGGGGGAGAAGCCTTTCAAATGTGAGGTGAGAACTTGGGAATGTAAAAAGGTGAAATGCTTCTGGGAGATGATATATATTTTTCGCCCTATAGGACGCACCGGCCCATAGGGCGCACCACAGCTTGCGGAGAGCTGCACGAAGCCCGCTCTGGGAGCTTGTGGGGCTGGGGGAGGGGGAAGCCCGCTGCCTCCAAATCAGGTTGGGAGACAGCGGGATGGCGTGCTGACTTCTCCCCGCCGCCAGCCTCCAAAACCCCATCGGGAGCTTGTGGGGCTGGTGGTGGGGCCCTCCTGAAGTGCGCACCGACCCCTCTCGCTCTCCAGGCTTCAGCGAAAGCCTGCATTCGCCCCATAGGACGCACACACATTTCCCCTTCCTTTTTGGAGGGGAAAAAGTGCGTCCTATAGGGCGAAAAATACGGTAATGAGTTGAAAAAAATGTTGAAATATACATTTATAAAGAAACCAGAAGCATTTTTATTGGGCACTGTGAGGAGTGACATAAATAGAAAGGAATGTAAGCTCTTTTTATACTCAATAACAGCAGCAAGAATATTATTGGCCCAAAAATGGAAGCAAGAAGAGTTACCGATTGAAGAACGGAGGATGAAGTTAATGGACTATGCAGAACTAGATAAACTAAGAGGAAGGATTCGAAACCTGCGAGACCAGAAATTCACGGAAGATTGGAGTAAATTTACGGACCCTTTGAAAAGTATTTGTGAAGAACAGGCGACGTTTGTAGGGTTGCAAGAAGTTTTGTGAGGAGTATTATTAGAAGTATTGTAAAAATGGACAAGGGGGAGGATGATTTGTTAAGAGACGTAAAGGCAATATAAAGTTAAGAAATGCATAAGATGTGGTTAAAATGGTGGATCATCAGGGGTGCTGATGGAAGTCTAAAAAGATTGTATAAGTGATAAGTTTTGTGGTGCATTTTATAATTCATACGTTAAAATTAATAAAAAATATTATTAAAAAAACACAAATGTGAGGTGAGAACCAGGTTCAGTCCGTCTTCCCTCCTTCCGCTTTCTAAATTTGCAGCGTGAACTTGGTCTGATGGATCTGTATTCAAGTCCTCTTCTTCTGCAGCCCATAGCCATCCTCCTTCCACGCAGAAAGGTTGAGTGTTTGAAACTCCATGCATGAATCTGGGCTGGCTGCATTTTCTTAGCCCAGGCTTCCTCAGCCTCGGCCCTCCTGGTGTTTTTAGCCTACAACTCCCATGATCCCTAGCTAGCAGGACCAGTGGCCAGGGATGATGGGAATTGTAGTCTCAAAACATCTGGAGGGTTGCAGTTGAGGAAGCCTGCTCCAGATGCTTTGAGACTACAATTCCCATCTGAGGAATTCCCACTGAGGTCCAGCGCCGAGGGTCTTCTGGCGGTTCCCTCACTGCGAGAATCCAAGTTACAGGGAACCAGGCAGAGGGCCTTCTCGGTGGTGGCGCCCGCCCCGTGGAACACCCTCCCACCAGATGTCAAAGAGAACAACAACTACCAGACTTTTAGAAGACATCTGAAGGCAGCCCTGTTTAGGGAAGCTTTTAATGTTTGAGGCATTACTGTCTTTTAATATTTTGTTGGAAGCCACCCAGAGTGGCTGGGGAAGCTCAGCCAGATGGCCGGGGTATACTGTATTTTTCGCTCTATAGGACGCACCGGACCATAGGAGGGGGAGAACAGGGGAGAAAAAAAATCTCCCCCTCTCTGCTCAGCGCCCCTTCAGCGAAGCGGCAGGAGAAACGGAGCCCCTTCCATTTCTCCTCCCGATTCACTGAAGGGGCGCTGCGCAGAGAGGGAAAACTGTGCAGCACCTCTCCAGCGAAGCGAAGCCTGGAGAGCAAGAGGGATCAGTGTGCACCGACTCCTCTCGCTCTCCAGGCTTCAGGCGGCTATCCGCAAGCCTTTGGAGCGCAGCGGGAACTCCCGCTGCACTCCGAAGGCTTGCAGATAGCTGCCTGAAGCCCCCGGAGCACAGCCTTTGAAGCCTCCGCAGGGCAGTGGGGTGCCTTTACCCCGCTGCCCTGCGGAGGCTTTGCGCAGCTAACCCCAAGCTAGAACAGCGAGACGGAGCGCTCCGTCTCCCTGTTCTGGCTTTGGGCTTAGCCGCAGAGCCTGCATTCACTCTATAGGACGCACACACATTCCCCCTTAATTTTTGGAGGGGAAAAAGTGTGTCCTATAGAGTGAAAAATACGGTAAATAAGAAATTATTATTATTACTATATATTATTATTATTATTGAGGAAGCCTGGAGTAACACTTGTTCTGTTTAGGTTTGTAAAAGTGCAGGATGTTTTCACTTGCTGGTAATTGCAGTTTTATTGCAACAGAGCTCATGATTTGAACTGGGCTTTCTAAACACTGTTAAAAAAACATTCTGTTATGCACAGTGTTATTTCTAAAGTATATACAGTGGTGCCTCGCAAGACGGAATTAATTCGTTCTGCGAGTTTTTTCGTCTTGCGATTTTTTCGTCTTGCAAAGCACGGTTTCCCGAAAACCTCAAAAAAGGCTACCACACCGCGTGCTATGAGTTGCTCTTGCAAGACGTTTTCGTCTTGCGCAGCAAGCCCATAGGGAAATTTGTCTTGCGAAGCAACTCAAAAAACGAAAAACTCTTTCGTCTGGCGAGTTTTTCGTCTTGCGAGGCATTCGTCTTGCGAGGTACCACTGTATTTACAGATGTGTTCATATTCTATGGCAGGTTGAGGAACTCTACCTCGCAAGGTTGTTTTGTGGGTAAGATGTCGTGGGAAGGATAGGAGCATAATACGTCGTTTTTGAGCTCCTGGGAGGAAAGGCAGGATATAAATAAAACTGCTGAATGAAATGGACCTTTTGGTTTA
This sequence comes from Podarcis siculus, assembly GCA_034642415.1. NCBI lineage: Eukaryota > Metazoa > Chordata > Lepidosauria > Squamata > Lacertidae > Podarcis > Podarcis siculus. The sequence continues at coordinate 3,237,684 of JAXCMG010000017.1, read as the reverse complement.
ATACAACAGAGATCTTTCCTTCATGCAAACTTCCTGCCTTTCCTTATTCCATACCTCCATTCTCTCCCTTGTCCAGAACTGCAACGAGAGGTTCCAGTACAAGTACCAACTCCGTTCTCACATGAGCATCCACATCGGTCACAAGCAGTTCATGTGCCAGTGGTGCGGGAAGGACTTCAACATGAAGCAGTACTTTGATGAGCACATGAAAACACACACAGGTAAGGGATCCATGGCTCGGGGTGGACAAGCCAGCTAAGTTTCCGTTTCTTGCCTTCCAGCCCCATTTCCACAGCTGCGCACAGTACAGACTGACCAGTGCCTGTTAACGTCACAAACCCACCTCTTCTGTCCTGTCCCATATTCTGAGCAGTTTTGCAAAACTTTTCTTTAAAATTGTAAACAGGTTTGGGGGAAATTGACTGCTTTTAATTAAAGCGTTGGTGCTGTGCTGTTTTTATTACAGTTATTTTCAACAGATTTTATATATCCATGTAGTTTTAATTCTATCCATGTTTGGTCGTTATTTAATGATTCCCCCTCCCTCTATGTTTAGCAGGTCTTATTTTTATTTCTAAGCTGCCTTAAGTCTCCTGTCAGGGGAAAATGTGGTAGGTAAATAGATATATCATCATGATCACTTTATTTGTAAAGATAAAAGGTAAAGGGACCCCTGACCATTAGGTCCAGTCGTGACCGACTCTGGGGTTGCGGCGCTCATCTCGCTTTACTGGCCGAGGGAGCCGGCGTACAGCTTCCGGGTCATGTGGCCAGCATGACTAAGCCGCTTCTGGTGAACCAGAGCAGCGCACGGAAACGCTGTTTACCTTCCCGCTGGAGCGGTACCTATTTATCTACTTGCACTTTGACATGCTTTCGAACTGCTAGGTTGGCAGGAGCAGGGACCGAGCAACGGGAGCTCACCCCGTCACGGGGATTCGAACTGCCGACCTTCTGATTGACAAGCCCTAGGCTCTGTGGTTTAGCCCACAGCGCCACCCGCGTATTTGTACACTGCCTCAAAGAAAGAAATAGGCTCAAAGAAGTTTGCAACAGTGAGAACAATACATAAGCAACCATTATAATTTCAAAACAGCAACTATAACAAAACCTCAACAATAAACCATGACTGAATTCTGGAAAGCTGGAGGCCTTGTGGGTAGGTGGGTCCTGTCTCCCAGAACCATCCCCACAGCAAACCTGCGAGGCAGATTATTCTGAGAAGCGGTGACTGGCCCCAAATCACCCAGTAAGCTTCGTGGGCAACTGGGGATTCGAACTCTGGTCTCTCAGGTCATTTTGCATTTTTTCTGTTGCGAACCACCCTGTGATCTTTGGAGGAAGGGCAGTAGTATACAACTTTAATCAATAACCAGAATAACGATAATAGTCCTGCACTCTAACCACTTTGCTAAACTGGCTCTACCAGTCATCGATTATATATACCGTATTTTTCACTCTATAAGACTCACTTTTTCCCTCCTAAAAAGTAAGGGGAAATCTGTGTGCGTCTTATGGAGCGAATGCAGGCTGTGCAGCTATCCCAGAAGCCAGAACAGCAAGAGGGATTGCTGCTTTCTCTGCGCAGCGATCCCTCTTTCTGTTCTGGCTTCTGAGATTCAGAATATTTTTTCCCTTGTTTTCCTCCTCCAAAAACTAGGTGCGTCTTGTGGTCTGGTGCATCTTATAGAGCGAAAAATACGGTAATTATATTAAATTAGCCAACTTTGGACAAGTTTCTCAGCTTTCCCAAAGACCCCACTGGCACCACCACTCTCCCTCCCCCCCATTTCCTTTTAATCCCAGAGTGTCAGTTTGCATTTCTTAGTACAGAAAGTACATCTGATATGTAGAGATCTTTCCTATTCTACTTAACTCTTTGCAAGCTTCTCTGTGTGAAAGAAGCAAGCAGAAGGTTCCTGATGTTTGGGTTATTCCTTCAGAGGAGCTGAATGCAGCTGGCTTAAAGTGCTTCTCTTATCTCTTTCAGTCAAGGTCACGCTGACTATAAAAGCAGGGCCAGAAGGAATCTTGTTTTCCCTTTCTCTTTCTATCTCTTTCCCTTCTAGTGTGGTGTTCTGTACACCAGGCATGTCCAAAGTCCATTTTGGGGGCCTAATCCGGCCCTCTGGTCATTTTAATCTGGCCCCTGCGGCAGTTTATCTCCTGGAGTAAAATCCTAAAAAAAGCTGAACAACTTCAATCCTAAAAAAAGGATTCGGTTGGCTCTTTGGTCGGCCCTCATGGCCCTTCACTTCATCAAATCTGGCCCTCTCTGAAAAAAGTTTGGATACCACTGCTGTACATAGAATGTTTAGCATTAAGGTTTAGACTTATTATAAGTTACTGTAAATTTAAGTCAAGTCTGCTGCAACTGGATTTCTTATGGACAGAGCCGATCCTGAATGTATTGGATTTGCGACCATTTTGCTCATTTGCCTTCAGTTAAATAAGTTTGGGTTCTTGTTATTAAATATACCAATATATCTGACTATGGACTTACATGAACTTATCTCTACTCATAAACTCTTATCTCTAATTCTGTAACGAATTATTGTGTTATACATATCCTTATGAGTTTGAGTTTGTAATCTCTGTTTGAGTTTATAATCTCTGTTTGAGTTTGTCATCCTTGTCAGAATACATTAGTTTTTGTTACAATTAACTATTGATTTGTGAGTAAGGGCCACTCCCACTACTCAAATTTATATTGGCCAGAGTTCTGGGTGTGCTTTTTTCTTGGCATTTGCTTTCAGTAGCAGTCAAGCTCTGCTGGATAAAATGCAGTTTCCTCTGGCCTATTTTTGGGGAATCCTGCAACATGTTTAAGTTGTTACTTTGCTAACTATACGTTGGAGTTGCGTGGCGAGTTCCCCCCTCCCACCAGTAGAAATAAAGACACCGGACAACATTATTTAGGTTAATGGGCTAAAATTGGCCACAACTTTATTGGTTACGGGTGATGAGCGGTATTGGCTTAGGCATTGGTCCTTATCAACTATCCGGCTTCAGTCTGTCTGTCTGAGAGGCCGGGAAGGGTTAACACCAGGGGGGAAGCCCTGCTGATGCACATCAACTAGGCACTCCCCCGGGGTCACCGCTCGGGGGTGTGCTTTGGGCCCTGGCCTCCATAGGCTTCGGACGGGGCCACGACCCCGGAGTCCTTTACTGGACTACCCTTCACTATCCGGGGGAGGTGATGACGCTCCCCCCCATTCATCTGCATAACAATACCCCAACCAATGCCTAAGCGCCAAACCGTAGAAGTTGTGACGATTTGCTACGAGGTAGGTGAAAAAACCCAATGGCTGGTGCCAATTTGCCAAGTGGAAAAATTCCTACCAGGCCCCTTAACGGCGACCAGCGGAAGTCCATAGCAAGGTCAAAGGAGGAACCTTGAAGGGTGGGTGGGTGGGAAATTCCCCACCTGATCGGTGGCAAAAGAGGACGCTCCTCTGCCGCGCTTGCCCTCAAATGGGGCAAGCCACACCCCCTGAGCCAGCCGATTGGCTGGCCAGGGAATGATGCGTCAGAGGATTCCCCTGGTCGCGCAGGGCTGGGAGTCAGCCACCGCGGGAGTGTTGGGGGCGGGAAGCCTGCAACACCACTTCCTCCTTAGGTCGGAAGTAGCTTTCTGCTCCTCCCTTTCCAGGGAAGCGCAGATTGCAGCTATAACAAAGGCAGCATTTTTTCATCTCCGCCAAGCTAAGCAGTTGGCTCCTTACCTCTCTCGCCCTGACCTAGCCACTGTGATCCACGCGACGGTCACCTCCAGACTGGATTATTGTAACTCGCTCTACATGGGGTTGCCCTTGAGATTGACCCAGAAACTCCAGCGGGTGCAGAATGCCACTGCGAGGCTCCTTACGGGGTCCTCACTGCGAGACCACATTCACCCGGTGCTATACCAGCTGCACTGGCTCCTGGTGGGGTACAGGATCAGGTTTAAGGTGCTGATTTTAACCTTTAAAGCCCTATACGGCCTAGGACCCTCGTACCTACGGGACCGCCTCTCCTGGTATGTCCCACAGAGGAATTTATGGTCTTCAAATAAAAACATCTTGAAGGTCCCAGGCCACAGAGAGGTTAGGCTGGCCTCAACTAGAGCCAGGGCTTTTTCGGCTGTGGCTCCGATCTGGTGGAACGCTCTGTCACAAGAGACTAGGGCCCTGCGGGACTTGACATTTTTCCGCAGGGCCTGCAAGACAGAGCTGTTCCACCAGGCCTTTGGCCAAGGCACAGCCTGACTCCCTCCTTTGGCAATCTTCGCGGAGCTCTGGCCCAATGGTTGCCATCGGTTTGATTTGAATTAATTTTATAATGAATGATTTTAGAGTGTTGTGTTGTGTTGCACTGTTGTACTGTTTTATTGTTGTTAGCTGCCCTGAGCCCAGCTTCGGCTGGGTAGGGCGGGATATAAATAAAATTTATTATTATTATTATTATTATTATTATTATTATTATTATTATTATTATTATCAATATGGAGTAGGATTTCAATGACACAACGTCTCCCGCCATCTTTCTTCTCCCTTCTCCCCAGGCGAAAAGCCATATATCTGCGAGATCTGTGGGAAGAGCTTCACCAGCCGGCCCAACATGAAGCGCCACCGCCGGACGCACACGGGCGAGAAGCCCTACCCTTGCGACGTCTGCGGCCAGCGCTTCCGCTTCTCCAACATGCTGAAGGCCCACAAGGAGAAGTGCTTCCGGGTGAGCAACCCCGTGGCCTCGGACCCCAACAGCAACAACGCCATCGGCCTTGCCGCTCCCCAGGCCGCCGGCTCGCCTCAACTGACCACGGGCGTCCCGCTACACGGCACGCCGCATTCCCATGCGCTCCCGTTGCCCCTCATGCATGTGCACGCACAGAGCATCCCTCCTCCGCCGCTCTTGCCGCCACCGCCGCCTCTCTTCCCAGGCAGCAGAGTGAACTTGAACAACTAGGCCCTCGCCCAGCTGTTGAGCGTGCGGGCGCAGAACTGGCCTGTAATTCAGTAAGTGCCCAGCAGGTGTCAGTCACGAATGTCGTGGGCAGCCGTTGGTTTGGGTTTTTCTTCTTCAACAGGGCCTGGTCTTTTGCCTCCAGCTTGAAGAGGTTGAGGTTCTCAACTCCAAGCAGGAGGACCAAGCCATCTTTGCTGCTTGAGTTGCGTAGAATTTGAAGGTCACGTTATCCTTTCTTCACGCGTGGAAGGCTGTAGACCAAATGCCGCTGCCGTCCATTTTTTTGGGCTCTGAAGACCTTGGGGTGTGCTAAAGGCTGTTCGACAGACCTTGTTGGTTTTGATGGCTTTAATGAGAGCATTCTCTTCTTCAGCTTATCCTGCCACGTCTGGTGGAGAGGAGAGGTTGAGCACATAACAAGAGTCCTTCTGGATCAGTCTATCTAGTCTAGCATCATGTTCTCACAGTGGCCAACCTAAGGTGAAGCCCCTGAGCAGGACTCCTCATTAACACTGGTCCTGAGAGATCTGCATTGGCTCCCGGAACGTTTCCAAGCACAGTTCAAAGTGCTGGTGCTGACCTTTAAAGCCCTAAACAGTCTCGGTCCTGTATACCTGAAGGAGCGTCTCCACCCCCATCGTTCAGCCCATATGCTGAGATCCAGCGCTGAGGGCCTTCTGGTGGTTCCCTCACTGCGAGAAGCTAAGCTACAGGGAACCAGGCAGAGGGCCTTCTTGGTAGTGGCACCTGCCCTGCGGAACGCCCTCCCTTCAGATGTGAAGGAAATAAGTAGCTATCTTATCTTCAAAAGACATCTGAAGGCAGCCCTGTTTAGGGAAGTTTTTAATATTTAATGCTGTATTGTTTTTAACACTCGATTGGAAGCTGCCAAGAATGGCTGGGGAAACTCAGCCAGATGGGTGGGGTATAAATAATAAATTATTATTATTATTATATTTGCCATTCCCAACAACCACTTTGCAGAGGCATATGGCATCCCTCCCTGGAAGTGTTTACGTTTCCCTTGAACCTGTGGCCTTCTGGGTGTTGCTGGGCTACCACCTCCTTTCACTCCTGACCTACTATGGGCCATCAGCACTTGGAGGTCCAGAAGGTCCCTTGTCCCGCACCTTGGAGCTTGGTTGTGGCTGAGAAGCTTTCATGCAAGCCAACGAGCTTGGAAGAGATCCATTGCGGCTTCTCGTTTCTCTCTCTAAAGCAGCGGCTCTCAACCTGTGGGTCCCCAGATGTTGTTGGACTACAACTTCCATCATCCCTGAGCTCTGGCCTTGCTAGCTAGGGGTGATGGGAGTTGTAGTTCTCCCCCCCCCTCAAAAAAAAATTATTAGTTCTCTGTTTTATAACACACAGACAAAAACACAAAAGAAAAACATTACATTTGACACAACATAAAAACTTAACAACAACAAAAGCACACAAAATAAAAGAAGAATTTTTCCTTCTTATTTCCTGGTGTATTTACATTGCTAAAAGACTTCCTCGACACCCTCCAATCTGGATTTCATCATATCACACATTTGGCAGTTCCCAATTTCATATATTTATATATATATATATATATATATATATATATATATATATATATATAT
>JAXCMG010000017.1:3125936-3231117 GCA_034642415.1 Podarcis siculus | reverse complement strand
TATATATATATATATATATATATATATATATATATATATATATATATATTTGCTTTCGTAGATTTTCACGGGTACAGGAATGCAGGTTTTGGTGTCCTCGGGTGTCTTCCCGTGTAAAAGTTGGGGTGTCTAGGCGACGTTTCGACGAGGTCTCACTCGTCATCTATCTCACCTCTACGGGGAGGAAACCTTCCAGCTGCACCAGCCTGAAGATGACGAGTGAGACCTCGTCGAAACGTCGCCTAGACACCCCAACTTTTACACGGGAAGACACCCGAGGACACCAAAACCTGCATTCCTGTACCCGTGAAAATCTACGAAAGCAAATATCTCACCTCTACGGGGAGGAAACCTTCCAGCTGCACCAGCCTGAAGATGACGAGTGAGACCTCGTCGAAACGTCGCCTAGACACCCCAACTTTTACACGGGAAGACACCCGAGGACACCAAAACCTGCATATATATATATATATATATAATATTTTATTCAGTTTTCACAACAAAGAAATTATAAGACAAACAGTAAGAAAAACACAAAAATAAACTCAAAAGCACAAAAATACAAAAATACAAACAATTAACATAAGGTAGAAAAACAAAAAGAAAAACAAAAACCCCTCTTTTTTCTTTTATCCACTTTAGTCAACTTATTCTCCTGACTTCCTCACGCCTCCCTTTTTTGTATTCCACTTAAAAATTGGTTCAGCAAATTCATATCCTATTGGTTAATCCTTAATTATTTTTCCTCACATATTTCACATTTTTTAACTTCAAACTTTCATCTAATCTCAATCCACTCTTACATAATCTTTTGCTTTATTTACTAGAACCCCTTCATTTCATTTCAATGTCATCAACATTCAAAAATTTTACAATGTTTCTGTAAATAGACTTTAAATTTCCTCCAATCTTCTTCCACCAACTCTTCTCCCTGATCCCGAATTCTGCCAGTCATTTTCCCCAATTTCATATTTATAACATCAATATCTTCTTTCATTACGTACTTCTTAACCTTACTTTCAATTGTAATCCATAATAATCTTTATTATTAATCTTTTTCTATCCCTTAGCCTAACCTGTTACTTCTAGGGATTTCTTAATTATCTTATATTACAATATCTCACTAAATATTCTTTAAATTTCTTCCAGTCTTCTTGTGTTTCCTCCTCTTTCTGGTCACGGATTCTTCTAGTCAGGTCAGCCAGCTCCGAAAAGTCCATCATCTTCACCTGCCATTCTTCTATTGTCGGTATTTCTTGCAATTTCCAATTTTGGGCTAATGAAAGTCTTCCTGCTGTAAGGTAAGGTAAAGGTACCCCTGCCCGTTCGGGCCAGTCTTGCCAGAGTCTAGGGTTGTGCGCTCATCTCACTCTATAGGCCGGGAGCCAGCGCTGTCCGCAGACACTTCCGGGTCATGTGGCCAGCGTGACAAGCTGCATCTGGCGAGCCAGCGCAGCACACGGAACGCCGTTTACCTTCCCGCTGGTAAGCGGTCCCTATTTATCTACTTGCACCTGGAGGTGCTTTCGAACTGCTAGGTTGGCAGGCACTGGGACCGAACGACGGGAGCGCACCCCGCCGCGAGGATTCGAACCGCCGACCATGCGATCAGCAAGTCCTAGGCGCTGAGGTTTTACCCACAGCGCCACCCGCGTTCCTCTTCCTGCTGTAGTGGCATACAAAAACAGTCTAACCTCCTTCTTGGGCAGTTCTGGTCCTGTCATTCCAAGTAGAAAGGCTTCTGGTTTATTAATAAATGTACTTTTCAACATTTTTTCTTAATTCATTATAAATCTTTTCCCAGAAGTCTTTCACCTTGGGAGGTGAAAAAGAAAGAGATGGGAGTTGTAGTGCAACAACATCTGGGGACCTACAGGTTGAGAAAGGCTGCTCTAAAGGAATGGGGAAAAGTGAAACCTTCTCTCGCAGTTGAGCTGCAGGGAAATAGCAAGCCCAGGGTGTGGTTGATGCCATGATTTGTGGAAGTGGCTGGATGTTGTGTCTCCCAGAGGCCAGCTTTCCATTCTTTAAGAGCCCAGGAAGCTGCCTTCATACCAAAACAAGACCTGTGTCCATCTAGTTCAATATTGTCTACACTGAATGGTAGCAGCTGCCTAGAATTTCAGGAGGGGGGTTTCACCCAGCCCCACCAGAAGATGACTTGGGGGATTGACCTGGGACCTTCTGCTTGCAAAGCAGATGCTCTAACCACTGAGCCTACGGCCCTTCCTCCCCTTCCTCCATCTTTCTGTATCAGCACGACTTGTGACTTCTCATTCTCTGTCGCTCGAGGGACCCGTTCCTCCCTCCACAATGGGAAAGACGAGGCTGAACCTCGTTGGTGGTCCGTGAAATTGCACCAGAAGAGAAGAGTCCTTCTCTTGATTTCCGTCTTGGTGTACAGATCCCCTCTCACCCTTGCTGGTTTGCATGGCTTTAAGACAAGCAGGCTCTACGGAAGAGTCTTTGTGTACCCGAGAAATGGAAATAAGGCCACAGGCACTTGATCTACAGCCTTCTGTTAATTCCAGTAATTTGCCAGTGGGCTAATGCACTAAGCAAACTCCGTTAGGGTCGTACCTGCCTACTTTCTCCTCTGCCAAATGCTTCTGAGCTGGCCTGGGCAAGGATCTCTGGCCTCTTTTTTTGTAACATAAAGAATTTATTATTTTAACCTTTTTGCACTTTATTAATCCATCATAGTAACTCTTCCTCGTTTGGGTGCTGGCAAGGTATTCCGGAGACTCTGTTGCAGGCTAATGAAATCAGCAGGCCAGTTCGCTCATGTGCCACTGCCAAGCCGGTTCTGTTCATTTCAAAGACAAGACGTCTCAGTCAAGCCCCACAGAAAAGAGGCAGAACTTGAGCAGCCGCAGCGCATAGGTGGATTTGCCCCATCGGCATGCAAAAAAAGAACAACACAACCCCACATGCACGCGGACAGGTCCGTGTGCAATGGGTGACTTGCGAGGCTCGTTGGGTATTCAATTCGGCAATTTCTCCTCCTTTGCCTGAAACTTGACGGCTCCTCTTCAGCTAAGACGCTCAGACCACTTTGCCTCTCTTTGGGTTTTTTCCCCCTGTGTGTGTGTATGTGTGTGTCTTTAGTGTGAACTGAAGCAGGGCTGGTCCCTGGAACAACAGCCATAACAAACGGACAGGAAAAGATGGAGCGAGAAAGTTGTGGCTTGGGAGGGTGGGGGAAAAGGTCGAGACGGTGCAATAATTGCTAGGTGTGTCGGGACGAAACGCCGCGGCGTCGGGAAGAAGACGTCGCGGGCCTCTTTGTGAGAGAGGCTTCCCGGATTGACTGTCTGTGGCAACCTCTTCAAGAGACATTACAGAGTGATGGCTAGCGTCGGGGAGAGGGGGTGTCTTTCCTGCACCCCTCAAAACAACCCCAACAACCTCGTATTCCTTTGGAGAAAGAGAAAAAGGCAACGTACCATGACTCCACATGCCTCAAAGGTAATATTCTGAACGCGTTGCTTTCTACAGCGTTTGAAACCCGTTGCCCGAATATGCCAAGAACGAAGCAAAACTAAAAAAGACGCGTGTATCGTGGACTCTCTCTTTTAGCGTTACAAACAAAAAAATATTTACAATGAAGCACTTTATTCTATATAGATCTGGGGTGGGTGGGGGGTTAGGGGGTGGGGAGGAGGAGGATCTGAGTTCTGAGAACATTGGTTTAAAAAAAGAAAAGAAGCGGCGTCAGAAACGTTCTGCAAAATATATTGCAAACTTTTCGTTTTAACAGTCGTGTGAATAACCTGCATACGCTTTTACTTTCTAACTTGCAAGGGAAGCAGCACTCCGTGGTCAATGATCGCAGCCACTTCTCGGGTTTCTCCTGTTTCTCCTCAAATTGAAGGGCGGGGGGTGGGCGACAGAGCAGTTTTGGCACCGTTGGCCAGTGGCGTTTAGTTCCCGTTGGGTCTGGCAGGGCGGAAGGTGGGGAGCCCACCAGTAGGTGGCGCCAGAGCCAGCAGCAGGCAGAGCAAATTCTCACTAGGCGGCCATCTTGTCCCACCCTGCTGAGTTGTATGAGGGCAAAACTGAGCCTAAAAAGGAGGAGGCAGGGCCATTCTCCCCACACGCACCTCTTTTGGCCACGTAATGCTAGTCTGTGCATGTAGGGAAGGTGCTATTGGCTGCGAAGGATCCGTGTGTGTTATGGGCAAGCTTAATCGTTCCCCGTTAACCCACAAGGGTGTTCGCTGAGGTAACATGGAGCATTGTTCCAGAAGCTTCCAGAGAGTTGTGTTGAATTTGCGGCTGTAACCCCCAGAGAGAGGAGGACCCCTGGAAATGCCAGGGACCATTGCTGGTATGCCAAGCTGCTTTGCATCCCACCCCAAATTATCCAGAAGCGAGCCCTTCTCCGAATAAACCAGGAGACCCCACCCACCCAAATTTTCGGGTTTCACTGTTGCCATAAAAATGACTCCCGTTGCCCTTATGCAAGCCATTCCTTCTCGGCTTCAGCCCTCTCATTCCCTCCCCTCTCAAGAATCATACTGACCTTACAGGGTTGTTGAAAGGTTTGCAAGCTAGGGGGAGCGGTGCGTTTTGGACCGCGTTTCAGAGCTGACATCCTACATCACTGGGAAGACACTTTGAACCTTTCTTTGGTTGGTGGGTAGGTTTGTTTCCATCAATATAGTTCACCCCACATTTATCACAGGTGGGGAGCTTCCAGCCTGCAGGCCAGTCTCGGCCAGCCAGGGTTTCAGTTTGGTCCGTGAGGTCGTCCGCATGAAACCATATCAACTTGGCCATCAGATGGCGTTACCCCAGTGAGCAGTTGACGTCAGATGGCGGGTGGGTTCGGCGGGTGCTGTCAGTCCCTGCAGGCTTCAGCTGATATGTAAGCATGGGTTCAATCCTAGGATTGGCTGCCCCCAGGGAACTGCCCTCTGCAATCGCTCACTGCAGAATATCCCATCAGCGGCTGAGCAGCGAGTTCATTTCTGCTTGGCCGCTATCTCCGCACATCCCTGTGGACCATTGGGCAGGTCTGTGGGGCCAGCTAATCACTGCAACATCATCCAACCAAAATGCAGGTGTTCCCACCCACCTGTTGAAAGTTGGCCCATGGTGGCTTGGGAAAATAAAGAGCTGGCCTGTTCTATATAAGGCAAACACACTGCTGGGAAAAGTGGCATATCACAGGTGTGGGAATGTTCTGGGGTGCAGGAGAGGATATATTGACTAATTATATCCTTATCCAACTTGTGCTAACAAGTTCCCAAAATATCAGCAGAGTTTATAGACATTCCCCTTTAAGTTCGCAACGGTAACGTGTGCACAGGTTTGCTAGAACCTCTATAATAATTACTCTGGTAATTTCCCCTTTTGTTCCCTCTTAAAATACAAGACACAACACAGTCTTTATAAAAGTATAAAAGAGTTTACTCACGTTTTGTTCACAATATGATCCCGGAAGGCAGACAGGCTTAAAAAGGTTACATACATTCGGAATCTATCTTATAGCAAGATAGTCCTTTCCTCCTCTCTTGGCTAAGAGCCAAGAGAGCATCTTTAGATGCTTCTTCTTCGAAAGGAAGATGGCAGAGAGAGAGATATGGCTGCCTGCCCTGTGCTTTTATCATTTACCTGCACAGGTGAGGCCACACCCACCTCTGGTCACATGCGGAGGAAGTCTGTCCCCAGGAAGTTTACCTGCTTGCTAGACAGACATCCCTCCCCATGTTCTAACATGTACACTCTAGGAATGTTGTCATTGACTGCTCCTGTGTTTACATCCCACAACAGGTTGGAAGGTCCAACGCCTGGACATCTTAAGCTGTGGTTCTGCAGGAGTATCCACGAGATCCTTAGCTTTTCAAACGCAGTGCTCCAAAAACAAGCCAGGCACACGGAGACCTGCCTTGTTGCAACTCGGGTTACCCACCCAGAGCCCAGAATTGCTTAGGCCAGGGTTGTGAGATGCCTGTTTCTTCCTCCAGGTACAGTAGGACTGCAACTCCCATCATCCCTTGCCATGGGCCATGCTGGCTGGGGAATGATGGGAGCTGGAGTCCAGCTGAACCTGGAAGGGCCACTGATTCCTCAACCCTACTCTGCCCTGACTGGGAGCAGCTTTTGCAGGATCTCGGGTAGGTCTCCTGCTAACCAGTGGTCCTTGAAACTTGGTGTGCCGTTGGGGGTTGAACCCAGGATCTTCTGAAGCCCAAGCAGATGTTCTGTCACTGAGTTATGGCCCCTCCCCAAAGTCTCCACATCCCCTGTGTGGATATTCTTGCAAAAGTGCAGGTAGCATCTGCTGGAAGTCTCCAAAACCGGGGGATATGACTGAATAGGACGTTTTTGGTGGCGAGGCAGGATCCCTACTGAGTGTGCCTGTGAGATGCTTGCGTTTCAAAGAATCATAGAATTGTAGAGTGGGGAGGGACCCCAAGGGTCATCCAGTCCAACCCCCTGCAATGCAGAAATCTCAACATGCAGTCCCCCATTCCCCGCCCCTCATTCCAGTTCAGGTGCCTGCCTAACTATTGTGTGAATCTGTCTTGATTCTGGAAAGGGGAAGGAGAGTTTCTGCACCCTTTCTAGGCTCCTGTGAATGAATGAACAATTGTGTACAGGATGCTGGTATGCCCTTTTCTCCTCCTGATTAAGGGAGTCTGGACACTTGGGCAATGTTGCATGTAACACTCTTTTTATCCCTGGCATACCAAAAGGACGCGTGTTATCACAAAGAACGTCGGAAGAACAGTTCAGGGAGTCGGGCATATTTAGCCTGGAAAAGAGGAGATGAGATAAACGTAAAGGGACCCCTGACCATTAGGTCCAGTCGTGGCTGACTCTTGGGTTACGGCACTCATCTCGCTCTATAGGCCGAGGGAGCCAGCATACAGCTTCCGGGTCATGTGGCCAGCAGGACTAAGCCGCTTCTGGTGAACCAGAGCAGCGCACGGAAATGCCGTTTACCTTCCCACTGGAGCAGTACCTATCTATCTACTTGCACTTTGACGTGCTTTCAAACTGCTAGGTTGGCAGGAGCAGGGACTGAGCAACGGGAGCTCACCCTGTCGCGGGGATTCGAACCGCCAACCTTCTGATTGGCAAGTCCTAGGCTCTGTGGTTTAACCCACAGCGCCACCCGCGTCCCTAGGAGATGAGATAGCCATCTTCAAATATATCAAGGGCTATGGAAGAGAGAACGAGCTTGTTTTCTTCTGCTCCTGAGAGGGTAGGACTCAAACCAAGGGCTTCAAGCAACAAGAAAGGAGATTCCGACTAGACTTCAGGCATACCTTTCTGGCAGTGAGAGCTGTTTGACAGCGGACTCCCACGAGAGTGGGTGGACTCTCCTTCCTCGGAGGTTTTTAAGCAGAGGTTAGGTGGCCTTCTGTTAAGGATACTTTAGTTGAGATTCCTTCATTTTTAGGGGGTTGGGCCCCTCCCAACTCTATGAAGAGTCCTGTTGGATCAGGTCAAAAGCCCATCTAGTCCAGTGTCCTGTTCCCATGGTGGCCAACAAGACGCTTGCCCAAAGCTTCCAAGCAGGACCCAATCGCAACACCTCTCTCCCTCTTTGTGGTTTCCAACAGCCTCCATTCAGAGACCTCTGCCAGTGTCGGCAGACATAGCTGCCGTGTCTAGTAGCTCTCAGTAGCCCTTTCCTCCATCAGTTTGATGAATCCTCCTTCAAAGCCATCTAAGTCCATTATTGCCTCTTGTGGGAGTGAAGCCCCTAGTCCAGGGGTGGCCAACTCCCAAGAGACTGCGATCTACAGTGGTACCTTGGGTTACAGATGCTTCAGGTTACAGACTCCGCTAACCCAGAAATAGTACCTCGGGTTAAGAACTTTGCTTCAGGATGAGAACAGAAATTGTGCGGCAGCAGCAGGAGGCCCCATTAGCTAAAGTGGAGCTTCAGGTTAAGAACAGTTTCAGGTTAAGAATGGACCTCCAGAACGAATTAAGTTCTTAACCCGAGGTACCACTGTAGAGGAAAGAGTGGCCTGTTGTGTTTACATTCAGCTCGTGGGATTCCCAGGGGTGTAGCCATAGCCATAGCCCCAGGAACATGATTTTGAGGTGGTGCGAACTAAGCACGAATCCCCGTCCAGTGATCTACTGATCTTCCAATAGGTCACGGTCTACCTGTTAGACGTGCCTGCCCTAGTCTAATAACCTCTGTGTGGGGTGAAGAAGCACTTTGTCTCTCCTGAATCCTGACCACAGCGTTAGGAAGAGAGCATGCTAGGAATTCCTGCCCCGGGAAATGCGGAAGAAGGTTTTCTTTCACCACCCTCTCCATGTCTGACAACAGCCCTGTGAGGTCGGCCAATTTAAAAATGTAGAGTTGGGGAGGCAGTGAGTGAGAAAGAATGGCTCGCCTACCCTGTGTCTAATAAAGCTGATTGTGAAACGTGAAGGCAGTTCACAACTCGGCTGTTTTACTACCTTGCGAGTACACCAGTCAACAAAAGTTTGAAGGAAAGGTTAGAAGGAAATGCCCAGGCTTCCTATGAATAGATTATTTGAGGCTTCTTAGAGCAGCTTGCTAGATAGAGGCAAAGCCATTTCTGCTTGGGTTTGGGGAGACCAGGCTGGCCCCGTCTCTCCTGCAACATTACAGGTGAGCGTGAGTGCAAAACATCCTTCAGAACTTGGGCTGACGACAAAATTTGAGCCTGGGTTTTTCCCCCCTGGCATATCGTACCGGCCTGCTAACTTTCTTAAGGTTTCACTATGAAAAGCTGCTTGGTAACAGCTCCTTTACGACGACAGCCTCCTTGTTAACAATGTCGTCGTCTTCTTCTTTTAGGGAATTGGAAATGAGCGTTGAGGGTCTCTGATCTGTCATGTGAACCGTAAAACATTCCTAATGCTTTTTTTTAATTAAAAAGTATATATACATATATTATTTAGGCCCTGCTACTTCCAATTAATATCAAACACTCAACGGACAGTGGGACCTTGCTTAATCGTCACCAAAATGTTCTGTTTTGTTGAGGAACATTTTTTGAGGGGGGGTGGGGAGGAATTGGAGAGCTGTTTCCAAATCTTACACCTAAATAAAACGGAACTTTCTTCATCTGATTATGCGTGCCGTTCTTTTCCCAGGAGGAAAATCTCTTGTGTGTCTAGTTCTTTGTGAGCCTCAGCGTCTATTGTCGAGATGTTCAGGGGGAAGTTGGGAATATAAGATGGAACGATTTGAGTCTGAGGTTACTGGAACACACAGTTTGACCTGAGGGTTTAGCTACCCCAGGAGAAAAAGAGAGGAATCTGTGGGAGAAGGGGCAGAGTCAAGAGCATGGGTAGGCAAACTATGGACCGAGGGCCGCATCCGGCCCAGTCGCCTTCTAAATCTGGCCTGCAGGCGGTCCGGGAATCAGCATGTTTTTACATGAGTAGAATGTGTGCTTTTATTTAAAATGCATCTCTGGGTTATAGGTAAAGGTAAAGGGACCCCTGACCATTAGGTCCAATCATGACTGACTCTGGGGTTGCGGCTCATCTCGCTTTCTTGGCCAAGGGAGCCGGCATACAGCTTCCGGGTCATGTGGCCAGCAGGACTAAGCCGCTTCTGGTGAACCAGAGCAGCGCACGGAAACACCGTTTACCTTCCCACCGGAGTGGTACCTATTTATCTACTTGCACTTTGACGTGCTTTCGAACTGCTAGGTTGGCAGGAGCAGGGACTGAGCAACGGGAGCTCACCCCGTCACGGGCATTCGAACCGCCGACTTTCTGATCGGCAAGTCCTAGGCTCTGTGGTTTAACCCACAGCACCACCCGTGTCCCAATGGGTTATTTGTGTGGCATAGGAATTCATGCATATATATTTTTCAATATATTGTCCGGCCCCCCACAAGGTCTGAGGGACAGTGGACCAGCCCCCCGCTTAAAAAGTTTGCTGACCCCGGTCAAGAGGGCCAGTGCCTTCCCATTTCCAGAACATCTTCAGATTGTTCCATCTTCCCTGGGCTACCAGACAAAGAGCTGCAGAGCTGGAGGGGGCTCTGAGGGGAACCTGGAGCTGGTGGGGTGGTGGGCAGGGCAGCTAGTAGGAGGCAGAACCAAAGAATCAATGGGGGTGCAGAAAACTTGTTCCCTTCTTCCTCTCTTGCAAAGACACAGTGGGCACTTAAGCGAGCGTCAGGCGCAAGCGTCAGATACTGTCACGGCCAGCCACTAAGCCAGGTAAGTCAAGATTTCAGATTCCTAGGCATCGACATCAAATACAGTGGTACCTCGGGTTACATACACTTCAGGTTACAGACTCCACTAACCCAGAAATAGTACCTC
Organism: Podarcis siculus; assembly: GCA_034642415.1. Classification (NCBI taxonomy): domain Eukaryota; kingdom Metazoa; phylum Chordata; class Lepidosauria; order Squamata; family Lacertidae; genus Podarcis; species Podarcis siculus. The sequence continues at coordinate 3,220,830 of JAXCMG010000017.1, read as the reverse complement.
GGGTTAAGAACTTTGCTTCAGGATGAGAACAGAAATCGTGCGGTGGAGGCGCGGTGGCAGCAGGAGGCCCCATTAGCTAAAGTGGTGCTTCAGGTTAAGAACAGACCTCCAAAACGAATTAAGTTCTTAACCCTAGGTACCACTGTACCTAGATATACCTAAGGTTTTTTTCCCCTGTCCATCTTTCTGGGTAGAAGCAGAAAAGACTCCAGGGAGTCCCTCAGTAATAGGAAATTGGTGACTATGTCTTCAGGGTACAGAGAACAGCTGGGCTATGTAGCTTTGGGTTTCGGCAAGATTGCAAGGTCTTGCCTGCCTTCCCTGAGCGACTCGCCTGGTGTAGTGGTTAAGAGCGATAGACTCGTAATCTGGTGAACTGGGTTCGCTTCCTCAGTCCTCCACATGCAGCTTCTGGGTGACCTTGGGCCAGTCGCACTTCTTTGAAGTCTCTCAGCCCCACTCACCTCACAGAGTGTTTGTTGTGGGGGAGGAAGGGAAAGGAGAATGTTAGCCGCTTTGAGACTCCTTAGGGTAGTGATAAAGCGGGATATCAAATCCAAACTCTTCTTCTTCTTCTTCTCTGTAGCTGCTGCTCCCTCCCAGGTCAGTAGATAAAAGAGGGTGAAGTTGTGCTAAGATTTAGGGAACTGCATATGTCGTGCTAAGATTTAGGGAACTGCCCACCAGCTCCTGCCCAACTTGATTGGATGCCTGGTTGCACAAATTTCCTTCCACAAATTTCTTACACAAATGCCAGCCCGTCTATTACGGCCTTTCATTATTCCAGTGCTCATTAGCGAAACCGAGTAAATAAGACAGGAAGCAGCAAATGTAGCAGTTTTTCAAAATGTTTTACCTAACCAAAAAAAGTGACACCCATCAAAACGGACTTACAAAAGAGAGAGAATTTGGGGAGGCAGGGAGAAAAAGAAATCTTGGTAGCAGGAAGTTAAAAGTGATGTTGGGGTACAATCACATCTTCGTTAATCGCAGAACGTTGAGCCGCACGGGCAGAAAAGTCGCGCCTGACGCGTACTGGATCTCTCGGAGAACACCTTCCCACTTCTTCCCTTCTTCGTCATACCTGGAAAAGTCAGGAACAGAACTGGATGAGACCAAGATGGGGTGAATGGACCTAGAGTTCTTATATCAACTGGTGTAAAATACACAGGCACCAGTACGGTTGTTTACTGATTTTCATAAACTCTTACGCACGTGATTCCTTGATTGTAAAAGAAAAAGGGAGAGGGGGACGCTCCAAGTTCTTCACAAAAAAGATAAAACAATAAAATCCAGAAAAATCCACAACCGTACTTGAAGACATTCAAAGGTTAAAACACTGAAACTAAAGTTGCCTCAGCTTTCTAAGCACCTGGCTAAGGTAAAGGTAAAGGGACCCCTGAGCATTAGGTCTAGTCGTGACCGACTCTGGGGTTGCGGCGCTCATCTCGCTTTATTGGCCGAGGGAGCCGGCGTACAGCTTCCGGGTCATGCGGCCAGCATGACTAAGCCGCTTCTGGAGAACCAGAGCAGCACACGGAAACGCTGTTTACCTTCCCGCTGGAGCAGTACCTATTTATCTACTTGCACTTTGATGTGCTTTCGAGCTGCTAGGTGGGCAGGAGCAGGGACTGAGCAACGGGAGCTCACCCCGTGGCGGGGATTCAAACCGCCGACCTTCTGATCGGCAAGTCCTAGGCTCTGTGGTTTAACCCACAGCACCACCTACATCCCTTTTAAGCACCTGGGATGTTGTTGTTATTGTTTAGTCGTTTAATCGTGTCCGACTCTTCATGACCCCATGGACCAGAGCACACCAGGCACTCCTGTCTTCCACTGCCTGGGTAGGCTTGTCTAAACAGGAATGGTTTTAGCAGGCGCAAAAAAAAAAAAAAAAAAGTGCAGCAACAGAGCCTGCTTGATATCACAAGGCAGGGAGTTCCCGAGTTCCACGCTAAAGTTCTATTACATCAAAATGTTCTTTTAACTCCCTCCCTCCATGTTTTAGATAGATTTTGTTTTTTGAAATGTATTGGGACTGGTGCTTTTTAATTTGTGCATCACTGACCTGGAGAAAGGATGTAAGACCATGTGGTTCTCTATTCACTCTATGCAGCACTGATTCCACCACACTGCTGCTTGCCTGCCACTCAATACTGCATTATTGTTCTCTGTGGTGGAATTATGCAATTTGCATAATTGCATAAATTACGTTGCCATTTAGATTCTTCCACCCCATTTGCAAAGGAAACACAGTGCAGGTGTGGGAGGGGGATGCAATTAGTTACGTATCATTTGCAGCCTGATACTCTAAATAAAAAAATTCCTTCCAGTAGCACTTTAGAGACCAACTAAGTTAGTTATTGGCATGAGCTTTCGTGTGCATGTACACTTCTTCAGACACCGGATTCTTCAGGTATCTGAAGAATTGTGCATGCACATGAAAAGCTCATACCTAAATTGATTTTTTATTTTATTGTTATTTACGCTTTATACCGTGTTTTATGCTGGTTTTTTTGTAGCATCAATTTAAGTGTTTTAAATTTGTTGTTAGCCACCCTGAGCCCAGTTTCTTGAACTGGGAAGGGCGGGGTATAAATAAAGTTTATTATTATTATTATTATTATTATACCAACAACTAACTTAGTTGGTCTCTAAGGTGCTACTGGAAGGATTTTTTAAATTTTGTTTCGACTACGACAGACCAACACGGCTACCCTACCTGTAACTTGGAATATTCTGACAGCCCCAATCTGCCATGAAGTAGCTGAGTTTTCAGGCAACCCCAAATTCTAGCGAGCCGAGAAAACAGGGCCAGACTTGACAGCTCCAAAAAGACCTCTCCAAATGGGTAGATGGTTGATGCAGCGGCAAAGGAGGGCCGCGCTATAAAAACCAATGATCCACGTTGGGGCAAAACCAAGGACTCCCGCATAAAGCTGCACAAAATTAATCTGTGGAACTCCTTGCCACAAGATGGCCAAGGTGGCTCTAAAAGGGGATTGAGCGCTTCCATGAAGAAGGGTGTGTGTGTTTCTATCAATGGCAACTCATCATCGTGGCTCTGTGGCATCACCTACTGTTCAGAGCTAGTAGGGATAGCTCAGTTGCTTAGAGCGTGGTGCTAATAGCGCCAAGGTTGCAGGTTTGATCCCCGTATGGGGCAGCTGAATATTCCTGCATTGGAGTGGGTTGGGCTAGATGATCATCAGGGTCCCTTCTGACTCTGCAATTCTACGGTTCTATGTAGCACAGCTAAAAGTCACCTCCTGGTATAATAGGCACTCGCATAAAAACCCACAATCACAACAAAACACGTTTAATAAATGAGAAATCTCCCATTTGCTTCCTTCTTATGAATGCCAGCGAGGCTGAACCATGTCGGCATGTCTTACCTCCAAACGTCGTTGAGCTCTGTTGGCACCAGTTCCCCCGACTCTGTCTCCACGGTGGCAAAGCCTCCAATCAGGTAGAGAGTACCTGCCAAGCTGACCAGGCTGACCGAGCTACGCTCCTGGGGGAATTCCGGGAAGGTTTCCCACCTGACATGGCACAGAAAACCAGATAATAATAACTATTATTTGTTATTTATACCCCGCCCATCTGGCTGAGTTTCCCCAGCCACTCTGGGCGGCTCCCAATCAAGTGTTAAAAACAGTACAGCGTTACATATTAAAAACTTCCCTGAAAAGATGAGCGTGAGGATGCAGACCTCTCTGCCTGCATGTTCCCTGGCTGACATCCCTATGTGCATAAGAGCACTAGATATAGGGCATGCAATGGGGCGCAAGCAGAAAGCAATGGGCACCAAACTCCTACTGCCACTCTGGTCCAGATTCCTTCCATCGAGACTCTCCACTGGACAGGGAATTCTGGGTGGGATTGAACTATCCTGTCTAGTCCTAATGCAGAGGTACTTGGCCAAAGGTTTGTATACCTGCTGCATCTCTGTGTGAGTAGTTGCGCAGAACAGGCCTCTTTCTATCTGTAAGCATCAGACAGATCAGTGACTCACACAGAGTGCAACGGGGAACCTCCTCTGTATGATAATTCTGATTCTTGCACAATTTGCAAATACAGGAATTTCAGCAGTGGTGGTGAGAAACGTGCTTCGGGGTTCAATAGTTCTGGGAAATCCTGGTCAGGAGGGGAGGATTCGAACCAAAATTACGAGAAAGGAGATTCCAGCTAAACATTAGGAAACACTTCCTGAGGGTTAAGAACAATTCAACAGTGGAACAAACTAACTCGGAAGGCTGGCAGACTCTCCTTCATTGGAGGTTTATAAACAGAGATTGGATGGGATTCTGTGATTCCTGCATTTGCAGGGGGTTGGTCTAGATGACCGTTGGGGTCCCTTCCAACCCTACAATTCTGTGATTCTGTGTGCTGCTAGGCTAGGCACTTACTTATTGGCTGCAATGTCATACACTTCCACCGAGCTGGTCAAGCCGGAATCGGTCACTCCGGCCACCACGTAAATTTTCCCGTTGTGTATCGTCGTCCCGAACAGTGATCGCGCTGTTTTCATGGGAGCCAGTTCCTTCCACTCAAACTTCTTTGGGTTGTAGACAAGGAGTGTGTTCAGGCACTTCCTGGCGTGGAAGGGGCAGGGGTGAAATTTGTTTAGTTTATGTAATGTTTTTATAATCCCACCTCTCTCCCAAGCTGAGGTTCAAGGCGGTTTACGACGTTTTAAAACAACATTATAAAATACAGAGCAATAAAAACAAACTGTTGAAAAGCAATAGTTAAAATGCGCCAAAACACATTTGGAACCAGTGATGAAAATGCAGTCATCCCTAGAGCAGCCCAGTGGTCAGAACCATCTTTCAGCTGTCTGAACAGGAAGGTCTTAGTCTAGGGCTTGCCGATCAGAAGGTTGGTGGTTCGAATCCCCGCGACAGGGTGAGCTCCCGTTGCTCAGTCCCTGCTCTTGCCAACCTAGCAGTTCGAAAGCACGTCAAAGTGCAAGTAGATAAATAGGTACCGCTCCGGCGGGAAGGTAAACAGCGTTTCCGTGCGCTGCTCTGGTTCGCCAGAAGCAGCTTAGTCATGCTGGCCACATGACCCGGAAGCTGTACGCCGGCTCTCTTGACCAATAAAGCGAGATGAGCGACGCAACCCCAGAGTTGGCCACGACTGGACCTAATGGTCAGGGGTCCCTTTACCTAGTCTGCCGGCAGAGGGAGGACAAGAAGGGACCCAGTCTTAACTTCTCTTGGGAGCAACATGGGAGCAGCCACAGAAAAGGCTCTCTCTCCTGTCACCACCAGCTGTGCTTCTGATTGTGAATGGACCGAGACAAGGTGCAGCACAACCAGACCCCTTCATCTGCCCCAGCTGCAACAAAACAGGTCTCTCCCATATCGGTCTCTATAGCCACAGCAGGTGCTGTAACTCTCCCAACAATTTGACTGCACCCCCAAAGGCTCACTCCTCCATTGCCTCCCGAGACAGACGGATGCCAGCCAACCAGATGTGAACAGCTCTTCTTGTGTCAAATTCGGTGCCATTTTTCTTGAAAAAGAGGTGCCGGAACTCACCATGAACACTGAAATATACTCAGAGTCGAGTGTGAATTTCATGCTCTTTATTCAGCCCATGGTAGCAATGAATGAAACTTTCCCCCAAACGTCTAGCTATATATATACATTATTTACACAATGGGCCCTGCTTGATTGGCTAATTCCGGGCTGCTCCTGTAGGCAGGAGCAGGATTGTGGATTCACTTCATCCAGAAGCCTGATTGGCTGCTCCTGCAGACCAATCAGGTCTCTGATTCACTTCCACCTGGAGCTGGATTGGGTGGCTCCTGTGGACCAATCAGACTGCTGCATTCTGGATCCTATTGTTCTAGGATCAGTACATATCAAACACGCCTAAGATAAAACTGCAAAGTGGAAGGAAAGGAGGACCTTTTTCTGCCTCACCGCTTCCAGCTACTCTCTGAAGACTGGAGAAGAGACCCTCTTAAGAATATTAGGGGGGCGGGGGGAGGACTACTAGAGCATGTGAAAAATGAACATAATATTTTAGCTGCCGTTCATTCAGTTTCAGCTTTTTATTATTGTTATTTTTTTTAATTGTGCCTAGACATTCCGTTGTTGCGCCCATAACCTCGGTTTAAGGTGCTATTTAGCTCCTAGCTTTCATATCTCTGTTTCTAACACTTCTCTCACTTACTTGTCATTTCCTTTGCCTCCGATGGCGTAGATGAGGTCGTTCTGGGATACCACGCTGTGGCCATAGACTGGGTAAGGAAGGGAGTCCGCTTCTCCCCATTTAAAGGACCTGGTGGACAGAAGAAGGATATTCTTTTCAGGCAGCCTTCAGCTTTCTTCCCAGGCCCCCAGGCCGTATGAAAATAACATCCAGAAATGCGCTGGGCAAAAATTGTGTATATTACACCAAAAAACTGCATATAAATGTGCCCATTAGGAGAACACGCTGATGAATTTTCTTTAAAAAAGATTTGCAAACTAACATCGAGATCTGAAGAAAAGGAGACACTGAGGGAATTCTGATATATTTCCTTCTTTGTCCTCCCAGGAAAATGGCTCTAGGATTGCAGCCTCAGACTCCCATTCCCCCTCTTTTCTGCATTTCTTTGCCCCTTTCACAGCAGCATACTAAAATTTCTCCCCGCTTCCATGAATGTCTTTTAGGCACCAAGCAAATATCTCCCTGTTTTCCCAGGCTTTTAACCTCAGACGTGCTTAATAAAAATCAAAAAATCTATTGCAATCATTTCTACTGCTGACTTTTACTGTGATTAACTATTTTAATGGATGGCTTCTGTATCTATTTTCTGCCCAATCCGAATTCTCTGGGTGGCTCACAAGGAAGAAATTAAATGCAGACATAGTATAGAACAATAAAAGTGGCAACACAATTAAAGCATAATTATAAAGTAAGTTATGGGTTGTTGTCTGCTGCTGCAAACTACCCAGACGTTGTTTCGTTTTTAATGTTTGTGTGTTATGGAAATGTTTTAAATAAATAAAGATTCTAATCTCAGGGGTGACAAATTATTAACCTGAGGCCCTTGTTGATTTCGACAGGCACAACTGAGGCCGATTCGACCTCCATTTTCATATAATCATAGAACTGTAGGGTAGGAAATAATAATAATTTACTATGATTCTGAGGGTCATAGTTCAACCCCTTGCGAATCTCAACTAAAGCATCTTTGACAGATGGCCATCCAAACTCTCCTTAAAAAGGTCGAAGATGCACCAACTCACTAGGGAGACTGTTCCACTGTTGAACAGCTCTCAGTACCAAAAAGTTCTTCCTAATGTTTAGACGGAATCTCCTTTCTCGTAACTTGAATCCATTGGTTCGGGTCCTAGACTCCAGAGCAGGAGAAAACAAGCTCCATTTGAAAGCCCTTGAGATATTTGAAGATGGCTCTCATATCTCCTCTCAGTCTCCTCTTTCCTAGGCTAAACATTCCCAACTCCCTCAACCGTTCCTCATATGGCTCTTGGTCATCTTGGTTGCCCTCCCCTGCACACATTGGAGCTTGTCAACACCCTCCAACCCACAGTTTTGACTGTCAAAATTTGAACAATGGTCTCAGGGTCATAACGTGGACTGCCCCTCGCCAAAATCTGCTTAGGAGTCCGTATTGGCTGGCTCAGGTTTTAGGCCCCAAGCCTGAAACCAACGACTTTGTTTCACACTCACAGCCGATCGTAGCACAGGACCGAGTCCAAGGTCTCTTCTCCTTCCTTCAGCTCTTTCCCGCCAACCACAAAGATGGAGTTTTCGGCTTCGCCAAGGCCAAACAGGCAGCGCGGAGACGGCAGGGGAGGCATCCCGAGCCAGTCTGAGTCCAAGTGGTCATACTGCAGAGAAGAAATAAGGCAGAGAAGCATCAGGGCACAGCTGAGGACCACAGACCCACCTGCACAACTTTCTGAGGGCCACAGGGCCAGAGGCAAAACCAGCTTGTTTCTTCTGCACATCCCTTTATCCTCTGTCCAGGAAGCCAAGAGGTTCCATCAGAGATTGAGGACATTTTCCAGCCAGGTCAAAACACTCAAGCAGGATGAGGCAGGGCTGCGGCCTGTGGAGAGTCCAAAAGGTCTGACAGAAAGGCCTGGAAGGTCACATTCTGACCCTGGGTCTGAAGTCTCCCACTCCTGATACACAGGAAGAAGAAGACTCCAAAGAGCGTGGACCTGTATCATACCCCTCAGCCATCAAGATTTGAGCAGGACACCCTGGAATTACAGAAGCCAACCTTTGCTTCTGATTGGATCCCAGAATGTCCCGCTTTTTGGCCTCTCACTCTCATCCAAGTCAACTGACTCCCGCAAGGTAAGGGTAAAGGGACCCCTGACCATTAGGTCCAGTCGTGGCCGACTCTGGGGTTGCGGTGCTCATCTCGCTTTATTGGCCGAGGGAGCCGGCGTACAGCTTCCGGGTCATGTGGCCAGCATGACTAGGCCACTTCTGGCAAACCAGAGCAGCACACAGAAACGCCATTTACCTTCCCGCCGGAGCGGTACCTATTTATCTACTTGCACTGGTGTGCTTTCGAACTGCTAGGTTGGCAGGAGCAGCGACTGAGCAACGGGAGCTCACCCCGTCGCGGGGATTCAAACCGCTGACCTTCTGATTGGCAAGCTCTAGGCTCTGTGGTTTAACCCACAGCGCCACCTGACTCCCGCAAGAGTTCGGGCCAAAAAAACGAGCATCCCAATTTTGATCAGTGGGATTTTGGAGGGAATGCTGTATAGATTTACTCAGAAGTACATCCCACTGCGTTGAGCAGGGTTTACACCCACCCTGCTGCTAGGGTTTTTAGGACTGAGATATAGCTCTGGTTGTTGTCGGGCAGCAGAACATAGAAAGATGGAGTTGGCAGGTCCCCCAAAGGTTATCTGGCCCAATCCCACTGGATCTACAATGCAGGATGCAGCTACAGCCTCCCCAATAGAGAACCATCCAGCCTCTGCTTCTATACCTCCAGGGAACAAGGAGAGCCTTGGGCAGTCCTCTTCCACGGTTCAACAAATCTCATCAATTGGATGTTCCTCTGAATGCAGGGGCGAGAAACTTGTAGCCTTCCAGATGCGTCTGGACTCTAGCTCCCATCACTCCGGACTAGCGTCCTTGGTGTTTGGGGTTGATGGGAAACAGAGTCCAACTGCATTTGCCATTTCCACCCATCAGTTCTAGTCCTGCCCTCTGGAACAATGGAGAACTAGGCCATGTTTACACTCTACTCTCAAAGCACTATACTATTTTAAACAGTCATAAAAAAGGTAAAGGGACCCCTGACCATTAGGTCCAGTTGTGGCCGACTCTGGGGTTGTGGTGCTCATCTCGCTTTATTGGCCGAGGGAGCCGGCGTTTGTCAGCAGACAGCTTCCGGGTCATGTGGCCAGCATGACTAAGCCGCTTCTGGCAAAGCAGAGCAGCGCACGGAAACGCCGTTTACTTTCCCACCAGAGCGGTACCTATTTATCTACTTGCACTTTGACCTGCTTTCGAACTGCTAGGTTGGCAGGAGCAGGGACCGAGCAGCGGGAGCTCACCCCGTCGCGGGGATTCGAACCGCTGACCTTCTGATCAGCAAGCCCTAGGCTCTGTGGTTCAACCCACAGCGCCACCCACGTCGCTCTTTAAACAGTCATAGCTTCCTGCAAAGAATTTTGGGCACAGTAGTAGTTCGTTGAGGATGCTGAGAGTTGCTAAGAGACCTTCTTGGCCCCCTCACCAAGATGCGACTGGAATACTGAGCAGAAGCACTTCATACTGCAACTTTCTGTTGCAGGGCCCACTTGTGTTCGGCTAAAGGGGAAGCGGGACCCCTGGCTATGTGGATCTCCTGCCTCATCTAGCCAGACAACTGTTAGATTATGAACAAAGCAATAACTATCTAGGTAATGCAATATAAGGTGATGCAATGCCGTTGTTCTGAACTTGCCACCATCCCTGCTGAGCCACAAACTTAAAACAGAGCGTCAGGCCAGCCTGAACCAGTGCACATCTGAAACTGGACCTAAACCACCCTGGAGTCGGCTCCGCACTCCAAGGGGAATCTAGCACTGCGTGACTCTTGGCCCAGGAGCAGAAAGTTGCGTATATCATTTACAAGCTAGGAGGAAGAAAACAACAAGTGGTACCTGCAAGAAATAGGAGTTCATGGGGTCCTCTTTATTGTCCTCGTTGTAGTAAATTCCACCTGCTATGAAGATCTGGTTCTCACGGGTGACCAGGCTGACGTGATTCTTTGGGATCTGAGCGGAGACGGAGGCGAAATAGCACTCGTTGGCTCCCGGGTCGTAGGCCACTGCCCCTGAGTCACTGACCATGAAAATAAGGTCTTGTAGAAACATCCCGAAGCGCATTGTGTCGTTCAAGATCCCTGGGAGAGCCTCCTCCTCTTCCTCTTCCTCTCCTGCTTCTTGCTCTACCTCTCCGTTGATGACATTGTCACCAGCTTTCTTCTCCCCCTTTTTCTTCCCCGTCGTCTTCCTCACCACCGTGAGCTTCCCGTCATGGGCATCCTTGACCATCTGGACCTTCTTGAGGAGCTCTGGGCTGGACTTGACCAAGGCATGTTTCTCCACATGGTCCTTGAAGTAAGCTTTGTCCATGAGTCGGAAGCGGATGCTCTCAAAGACCACCGGGAGTGCTTTCGCCCGGGCCTCGCGGTCCCTCGCCGTGGCCCATTTCATCACCACCTCGAAGACAGTCTCCTCCTTCTCTACGTTGAGTGAGTCGGTGGAGATGATGGCGATGAGCTCGTCGGGAGAGAGCTGGCTGAACTCCTCGTCCCGGGAGATGAGGGTGAAGCGGTCGCTTATGAAGTCCCTCGCTGCTATGGCTAGGCGTGCGCAGTCCAGCATCAAGCCCAGCCTGAAGATGGCCAGGCAGTTGCTGAGGCAAAGCCTCTTTTGAAGGAAGGAGACACAGACGGTGAAGATGGAAGGTATCTGGAACATGTTAGCCACTGTGAAGATGTCCTGGACGTTCTGCTCAGTGATGTCCAGCTCCGAAGTGTAGATGTAGTGGAGAATTTTCCCCATAACTTCTGGGTCGACGTCCTCCAAGTCAATCTCCTTTTTCTTGCTTTCCTCCATGTCTGAGAGGAACATGGCCCTGAAGTAGGGGCTGCAGGCGGCGAGGACCAGGCGGTGGCACGGGAATTCTCTCCCTTTGACCTTCAAGACGCAGTCGAGGAACTTGTTGTGGTCTAGCATGTCTTTCAGACCATCCTGGAGGAGGGTTTGCTGGTAGAGACGCAACTCCTCGGCTTGTTCCATCGGCAAGGCCATGACTCCGGTCGCTTCCTCCCGCTCGGTCTTCTCTTCCTACTCCTTTGAACCCGTGAGTGTCTGAGGTCCCCCCTTTTTTTTGCTCCCAGATGGAGCTCAGAGAATATGAGATACTTGCTGCCAACGCAGCTGACTGTGTGGCTCAGTTTCCACAGCAAGAGGGGCTTTTTATATATAGCTACAGCATTACGGAGCTTAGGGAATCCATTCGGCAGCATATGTAAGCCGATCACCTTTTAATATGACAAACTGGCCTGCCGGGGAGGGGTGGCTGTTGTTGGCGGGTGGGGTGGCACGAGGGGGGCTGAGTAACAGCTGTAAGTGTAATTCTAGATCCATGGCAGACGCTTTCGTGATTCACTATCGGGGAAGCCTTTTCCTGAAGGACTTTCGGCAGAAAAGCTGGTGACCGGCTGCCTTAGGAACTGTGTGTGTGTGTGTGTGTGTGTGTGTAACAGATTCTGTCTCGGAGTGACTCAAAGTCCCTAAAATCAGGCTCAGGAGCTGTGGGGATAGTCTTGACTGCACACACACACACACACACACACACACACACACACACACACACCATATCCCTGGTCTCCTTTGCTAAATCCGGAGCAAAGATTAATGCGCTAAAAATATACTGCCAAGTCAGAGTTGAGTAAACAGCGAAGAAATGCGTCTGACGTTTGGTGCGAAAGAAGGAAATCCTTCCAAGTCACAAATGCCCCAGGGATGGTTTATAGGATTTGATTTATTGATTTATTCACATGTACGTCGTTGTTTGTGCCGCGTTCCCTCAAGTGACCGGCTGTTCCATGGGCAGCCACATGCAGGATTCGTTTCCTTGTCAGAAGCAAGTGTGGTTGTGTTATGGGGCCCTTGGCAACAAACGTTTTGTTTACAAGTGAACAGTTGGGGAAACAGGCAAGCTGCTAGTCCCTAAGGTGAGGGCCACCATACCCATCACGCCAAACCAGAAACCTTTTAGCAGCCTATTCCAGACAGCTTCGAACAGAGGATGAGTTTCATTTTGTTCAGATTTCATTCCCCATCCTGCTCTTGGCTTCATATCGCCCCCCCCCCCCCCAGAACACTGAGATCATAAGCCTTATTTCTGGCATTTCCACCATACTAGCAGGACTTGACTGCTCGTTTTGTCGCTGTGACCAGCAACAAAATGTTGCAGTATGAAGCGCTTCTGCTTAGTATTCCAGTCAGCCACCATGCCCTGCCTCAGGATACTCCACTCCATAATAATAATTTATTATTTATACCCCGCCCATCTGGCTGGGCTTCCCCAGCCACTCTGGGCGGCTTCCAACAAAATATTAAAATACAGTAATGCATCAAACATTAAAAGCTTCCCTAAACAGGGCTGCCTTCAGGTGTCTTCTAAAAGCCTGGTAGTTGTTCTCTTTGACATCTGGTGGGAGGGCGTTACAAAGGGCAGGTGCCACCACCGAGAAGGCCCTCTGCCTGGTTCCCTTTAACTTGGCTTCTCGCAGTGAGGGAACCGCCAGAAGGCCCTCGGCGTTGGACCTCAGTGTCCGGGTAGAACGATGGGGGTGGAGACGCTCCTTCAGATTACCTGTCCTTCTTGCTTTTACACACCCTGCCTCCAAAAGAGCCAGTCAGTATGCCCTTTATGTACTTCAGCAGACTTTGAGGGTACCCACAAAGCTGCAGGTGTATCCCTCTTGCTTGTTGGTGGTACAATTTTGGATACGTAAGCGCTGGCAACACCCTCCGTCTGGGTGTCAGAAATATGTAGAATGATAGTTAAGGGCCAAGCTGAAACTAAAGGAAGAAAGTCCCGCTGGGACTATATTATTTATATCACTTTGTCCCAAGCATTCACAGCGGCCTATATACTATAGCTTATGACACGGGTGGTGCTGTGGGTTAACCCACAGAGCCTAGGACTTGCCGATCAGAAGTTCGGCGGTTCGAATCCCCGCGACGGGGTGAGCTCCTGTTGCTCGGTCCCTGCTCCTGCCAACCTAGCAGTTCGAAAGCACGTCAAAGTGCAACTAGATAAATAGGTAACGCTCCAGTGGGAAGGTAAACGGCGTTTCTGTGCGCTGCTCTGGTTCGCCAGAAGCGGCTTAGTCATGCTGGCCACATGACCCGGAAGCTGTACGCCGGCTCCCTCAGCCAATAAAGCGAGATGAGCGCCGCAACCCCAGAGTCGGCCACGACTGGACCTAATGGTCAGGGATCCCTTTACCTTTACTATATACTATAGCATGGTGCTCACTTGGGTCCTGGGCCCCCATCCTGCTTCACCCAAACCTATCTCACAAGGCTGTTGTGAAAATCATGGAGAGGATGAACTCTCAGCGCTGCCTTGAGCTCCGTAGAGCAAAGGCAAGATGTAAAGGCCAAGAATACCATAAAGATTGATGGATTTGAGAGTCTGAAATGCTGAAAATCCAGCCCAATTTTTAATGCTCGGGTAATACCGTTCCACTAATAGCTTACGATGTCTATGGCATTAATTAACAGGAAACTTTACTAGACATCTACATATTGCATTATGATGATGTGTAGTACAATATGCTGATGACACCCGTGCCGGTTTGGCAGTCAGAATTCGAGGCTGACATCTGACATGGTTAAATAAGATGGTTGTTTTCAAAATCCCAGGGGCTTGAGGTTTGTTTGTTTTTTAGCAGCTGGATCTCAAAAGATGTTTTGCAAGGATATATGTACACACCTCCCTCAGACTTGGGGACATTATTTCAATGGAGCGGATTTGGGTGTCCTTGACACAGAGTATTATTTATTTTATTGCATTTATATCTCACCTGTTTTCTCCAAAAGGGTTCTCCCTCTCCCCATTTAAACCCCACAACAGCCTTGCGAGGTAGGTTAAGGCTGAGAGGCAGTGACTGGCCCCAATGTCGCCCAGCAAGCTTTGTGGCCAAGTGGGGATTTGAACCCTGTTCTCCCAGGTCCTAGTCCAACACTTTAACCACTGCACCACATTGGCTCTCAGTAAACAGATGCCCTGATTAGTCAAGTGTAGTCTGGGGCTAGTCATAATCCAGCCTGTCCTCCCTTGCCTTTTTTATTTTTTGGCAAACAAAGGGTTAGCAGGTCTTTCCAGAACAGCACATTGTCTCGGCTCCAAGCCATGTTCTTAATCCTCTCTGTGGATTATATTTTCCCATCTGCATTAATTTGCCCCTTTGCAAGGGGACTTAACATCTGATGAGCTCTTTAATCTCTCAAATGTCCCTGTCACCCCATCAGCTGCAAAGGATGGCAAATTAATGTGTGAGATCCACACTGCACAGCCGCGAGGGTGCGATGGGACTCTTTCATTCCTCTTTGTCGATTAACCACATTTCAGTGCCATTTAGGGCCTTCTCGGTGGTGGCTTCTCCTAGACTTTGGAACTCTCTGCTTAGAGAAACCAGACTGGCTCCCTCCTTGCTGTCTTTCTGCCACCTGGTGAAGAACTTCTTCCAACAGGCTTTTGGGAAGCAACTGCGTTCAATGAAAGGGCTGGCACCATCTTGTTTTTATTACAATTATCCATTTGATTCTAAGAAATATTTTATGTTTGTGCTCTGCATGGGGCTACTTTTGAAGGTGACCCGGAAACTGCAACTAATCCAGAAGGCGACAGCTAGACTGGTGATTGGAAGTGGCTGCCAAGACCACATAACACCGCTTCTGAAAGACCTACATTGGCTCCCCGTACGTTCCCAAGCACAATTCAATCTGTTGATGCAGACCTTTAAAGCCCTAAACAGTCTTGGCCCAGTATACCTGAAGGAGCGTCTCCACCCCCATCGTTCAGCCCAGACACTGAGATCCTCTGCAGAGGGCCTTCTGGCAGTTCCTTCACTGTGAGAAGTGAAGTAACAGGGAACCAGGCAGAGGGCCTTCTCGATGGTGGCCCCCACCTTGTGGAATGCCAGCCCACCAGATGTCAAGGAAATAAACAACTATCTGACTTTTCAAAGACATCTGAAAGCATCCCTGTTTGTTGTTTAGTCATTTAGTCATGTCCGACTCTTCGTGACCCCATGGACCAGAGCACGCCAGGCACTCCTGTCTTCCACTGCCTCCCGCAGTTTGGTCAAACTCATGCTGGTAGCTTCGAGAACACTGTCCCACCATCTCGTCCTCTGTCGTCCCCTTCTCCTTGTGCCCTCAATCTTTCCCAACATCAGGGTCTTTTCCAGGGAGTCTTCTCTTCTCATGAGGTGGCCCAAAGTACTGGAGTCTCAGCTTCAAGATCTGTCCTTCCAGTGAGCACTCAGGACTGATTTCCTTAAGGATGGATAGGTTTGATCGTCTTGCAGTCTATGGGAATCTCAAGAGTCTCCTCCAGCACCATTTAGGGAAATGTTTAGGGAAGCTTTTAATGTTTGATCTTTTATCGTGTTTTTAATATTTTGTTGGAAGCTCCCCAGAGTGGCTGGGGAAACCTAGCCAGATGGATGGGGTATAAATAATAAAGTATTATTATTATATGGTTTTAATTATATTAATTTTTATTTTTTTTATCAATGGTTCCCCTGCCCCTATGTTTTTAGCCGATCTGAAAGCTGCCTTGAGTCCCTGTCAGGGAAAAAGAGCAGGGAATAAATCAATAAATCAATAATAAAAAATAATGTAATACAGTGGTATCTCTGGTTGCAAACGGGATCCGTTCTGGAGGCCTGTTCGCAACATGAGTAGAATGCAACCCACGTCTGTGCGTGTGCGGGTCATGATTCGCCTCTTCTGCACATGTGCGTGATGTCATTTTGCGCATCTGCGCATGTGCGAGCGGTAAAACCCGGAAGTAACCCTTACTGGTACTTACGGGTCACCACAGGTCGCAACCTGAAAACGCTCAACCTGTAGCAAACGTAACATGAGGTGTGACTGTAGTGCTATAGTTTAACCCTAAACCCACGGCTAGCAGAAACAAACCAGTTTGACACCTCGTGGTTCAAAGCTGGAGTGTTTCGATAAAGTACAATTAGTTCCTAATTAGCTTTCATCTCTGTTGATGGGAAAAGGCTGCAACCATGTGAGATGGAAGACTTGCCCACCCAATCGTTCATTCCGCCTGTTCAGCCAGTTGCACTTCCCTCTGATGGTATCTAACTTTAGATCCTTCTGTAGCATTCCAGAAAGCTCAGCTCCCAGTTTAAATTTAGCCGCATTGTGGAGGGACGGCTAGTTCTTCTGGAACGGGGCGTAGAATCCATTCGTCATCGTCGGGCTTTTATTGATGCGTCATGGCAGAGGCCACCAAGTGGTCCCATGACTTCAACACCAGGGACTGGATGACCCAGTTTCCCTGACGGGGGAAATGACCATTCGACTCTGAAGGTTTGGGAGAAGGGGCAGCAACAGCCTTCAGTGTCATCATCTTCAGGGTGAAGGCAGCGATTTAGGGGATTTTTTCAAAAAAGAGGAGAACACGAACTTGGAAGTGTTCTTTATAATTAGTGGTGGGTGGGAGGCAAGGAGACTGACAGTAGGCGGCATCAGAGCCAAGGACAGACAGTGGCAAATTATCTCTGCCACCCCTCATGGGTCAAGTTAGTCAGATGAGCGGATGCGTGTGAGAGCTTTCTTCATACACCCTCCCAAAACAATACTTCTTTGCAGTGTTATTTTTCTAGAAAAAGAGGAGCGCATCCCCTGCACTCGTATAAACGGCCTCAGTCCAGTATACCTGAAGGAGCGTCTCCACCCCTATCATTCTGCCCAGACACTGAGGTCCAGCTCCGAGGGCCTTCTGGCGGTTCCCTCCCTGTGAGAAGCCAAGCTACAGGGAACCAGGCAGAGGGCCTTCTCAGTGGTGGCACCCGCCCTGTGGAACGCCCTCCCACCAGATGTCAAAGAGAAAAAGAACTACCAGACTTTTAGAAGACATCTGAAGGCAGCCCTGTTTAGGGAAGCTTTTAATGTTTAACAGACTATTGCATTTTAATATTTTGTTGGAAGCCACCCAGAGTGGCTGGGGAAACCCAGCCAGATGGAACCGAGTTCTGGCTGAAAGAAAGCTCTGAATCTTCGTTCGATAAGAACATAAAAATAGCCTGCTGGATCAACCCAGAGGCCCATCTAGTTCAGCATCCTCATCTCAAAGTAGCTAACCCGATGCTTCTATGGGAAGTCCCAGTGGCATTGCGTCCTTTGCTGGTGCCTGGGGCAGGGCACAGAGGGTGAACAAAACCCGTCGCACCAGCCCAGCCCTTGCCGCTTACGCTACCAGGCAGGCACAGGGCAGAGAGGGTTTATGGGGCCACACTATGCCGCCTGCCCACGCAGTGGGGAGCCCAGTCGGCCAACGCAGCCCTTGATACATCCCCCCAACACTGGCCCATACACTCCAACATTTCTCCGATGAAAACAGAGACATCCCATTCCATAATCATAAGTTTACTATTTGTACCTGACACATCTTACTGGGTTGCCTGCCCCAGCCACTCTCGGAGGCTTCCAACACATATAAAAACATAACAAAATATTAAACTTCCTTATACAGGATTGCCTTCAGACGGCTCAGGGATTGGATAACTCTACACCCTCCAACATTTCTCCGATGGAAATAGAGACGTCCTAAGGAAAAGCGGGATGTTCCGGGATAAAATCAGAAACCGGGACGGCTTTTCTAAATCAGGGATGCCCCTGGAATATAGGGGCACTTGGAGGGCCTGCTGGCCAGGAGGCCATTCAGCAAGGGGAGCTGGAGCGTGGTAGCAAGTCCAGGCCGGGCTTCGGGGCCAGAGGCCCCCGGCAGCAGACAAGGTGGGACTTAGTTCGCACCACCTCAAAATCATGTTCCTGGGGCTATGGCTATGGCTACACCCCTGGGAAGCCCACGAGCTGAATGTGAACACAACAGGGCACTCTTTCCTCTACAGTGGTACCTCAAGTTAAGTACTTAATTCGTTCTGGAGGTCCATTCTTAACCTAAAACTGTTCTTAACCTGAAGCACCACTTTAGCTAATGGGGCCTCCTGCTGCTGCTGCGCCGCCAGAGCATGATTTTTGTTCTCATCCTGAAGCAAAGTTCTTAACCTGAGGTACTATTTCTGGGTTAGCGGAGTCTGTAACCTGAAGCGTATATACCTTCAGGTATATACCACTGTATATACCTTCTCCTACAGAAGTAAAGGGACCCCTGACCATTAGGTCCAGTTGTGGCCGACTCTGGGGTTGCTGCACTCATCTCGCTTTATTGGCCGAGGGAGCCGGCATACAGCTTCTGGGTCATGTGGCCAGCATGACTAAGCCGCTTCTGGCGAACCAGAGCAGCGCACGGAAACGCCGTTTATCTTCCCACCAGAGCGGTACCTATTTATCTACTTGCACTTTGACGTGCTTTCGAACTGCTAGGTTGGCAGGAGCAGGGACCAAGCAACGGGAGCTCACCCCATCGCAGGGATTCGAACCGCTGACCTTCTGATCGGCAAGTCCTAGGCTCTGTGGTTTAATCCACAGCGCCACCCGCGTATTTGTACACTGCCTCAAAGAAAGAAATAGGCTCAAAGAAGCTCGCAAAGAAGCTCTCAAAGAAACGCTGTTTACCTTCCCGCCGGAGCGGTTCCTATTTATCTACTTGCACTTTGACGTGCTTTCGAACTGCTAGGTTGGCAGGAGCAGGGACTGAGCAACAGGAGCTCACCCCGTTGCAGGGATTCGAACCGGCGACCTCCAGATCGGCAAGTCCTAGGCCGTGTGGTTTAACCCACAGCGCCACCCGTGTCCCGGTCTTCCTCTATATTGCCTACTATTTAATGGTTTGTGACAATATGCAACCTTCCCGCAGAGCCAGAAGCTGGCAATGTATTAGAGGCGCTCCCAAAGAATGGCGAGGTCTGAATCACAGCACACTCACAACACAGCGGCTTTTTACAGAAATAACTTGGCAGCCCTTGTGTTTGAGTCTTATAGAAAATATCTTTTTTAATTTAAATGGGGAAAGGAGTTCATTACACAGGTGAGCTTGTACGTGGCTACAGGAGATCTTCGTGGCAGCATACAGGCGCTCAGGGCTGAGGGGTCAGGCACTTTGGCCTAGCGTGTCAAAAAGCCGTAGGGGCCATTTTGCAGGCTGGTCTGTCTCCCCCTCCTTTACTCTGTCTTGTCCTTGTCTCCTTTCTCCTCCTGGAGAGCTAGGAAACGTTCTCTCTCCTTGATCAGCTGCACACCGCAGTAAGTGATGAACCAGATGGATAATGTGCTGAGGGGGAAACCTGAGGAGGAGAGCGAAGGAGAAGAGATCAACATGGCCACAGGGCAGATATTTCGTAGCTGTCCCGATAGCATCTGTTGAGGAACGGGAATGTTATGAGAGAATGAGCATATCTGGGCCACAGTTTTAGACTGGTTTAGCAGTCATTCCCTCTCTGTACATGCTCACGTGCACCCTCTACCCTTGCCCCAAAAGACATGCTCAGAGTTCAAGGACAAATTCCAGATAGGCAAAAACAGTGAGATGTGTGGCTGGGGGGAAGTCCTGAGGGACAGAGAGAGAGGTTTTTGAGGGGGCACATTTGGACCCTGAGCCCGAGGTTCCCCTCCCCTTCTATTAGCTCCACCTTTCTCACACTTGGGCCCCCAGATGTTGTTGGACTACAAACCCCATCATCCCTTGCTACCAGGACCAGTGGTCAGGGACGATGGGAGGTGTAGTCCAACAACATCTTGGGGCCTAAGGCTGAGGAAGGCTGTGTTAGCCTGAGGTCCCTCATACTCTTAACCCAGTTCTGAGGCAGAGTTTTATGGGGAAGATGGAAGGGCCTAGGATGCCCCCACAGGGACCAGGGACAGAAGAAATAATATGTGCTACTGGAGAGAAGTAAGGAGGGCAAGAGGCCGAGGAGTCCCAGAAACAGCAGGTGTTCAATTCCAAATATCGATCTGCGTCTCTAGTGGGTTTGTCATGTAAGCTGGCTAACGGGTACAGCCATGGTAAATATGGTTTTCAGCTTATCGAAAGGGGTTGGGCCCACTCTGACGGAGGAATGTTACCTGTTTGGAGAATTCTCGTGGTGACGAGAATGGCGAATTCGAGGCTATTGAGGGCAAGGATGTTGTACAGGACAATAGCCCAGAAGTTGGCTGCCCCAAAGAAGCCCCTGATCCGCCGAGACATTGCCTCTGACATTCTGGCCTGCCCGGGAGAAGAGACTTGTGTGAGAGTTTCTCGTGGGCATAAGTTTAAGGGTTAACACTCATCCATAACAAATATATCCACTTATAAACGTCGTCTCCAACTCCTCGAAAGATTCCATCAACAGTGTCTCCGAAAAATGTTACACATCACTTGGGAAGACATGTGAGCTAATGCCAGTGTACTGGAAGAAGCAAAGATCACCAGTGTGGAAGCAATGATTTTTCAACATCAACTTTGTTGGACTGGTCATGTTGTGTGGATGCCTGATGATTGTCTTCCAAAGCAACTACTCTATTCCCAACTTAAAAATGGAAAGCGTAATGCTGGTGGTCAACAAAAAAGGTTTAAAGACTATCTTAAGGCAAATCTAAAAAATCTAAAAATCTAAAAAAATATGGTATAAACACTGCCAACTGGGAAACACTGGCCTGTGAGTGGTCCAGTTGGAGAACAGCCTTTACCAAAGGTGTCATGGGCTTTGAAGACACTCGAACTCAGGACGCAAGGAGAAAGGTGCTAAGAGGAAGGCATGCTTGGCAAATCCATACCATGATCAACTCCCGCCCGGAAACCAATGTCCCCACTGTGGAAGGACGTGTGGTTCCAGAATTGACCTCCACAGTCACTTACGGACTCAATATTAAAACTGTTTATAGAAGACAATCTTACTCGGCTATGAGTGATTGCCAAAGAAGAAAAAGATGACAAGTGCATGCCGTAACTCCCGTAAAAGATCCTTAACTTCTCTGCAATGTGTCTACAAACATACGCTAGTGCTGGCTGCACACATGTAACACAATAACATCTGGAGGGATCCCCACCCTCAGCCCAGCAGGCCTTAAGAGTCTAGCAATGCATTAAGGACCAGAGCTTATACCTCTATGGCGGCAAACGGCTTCAGCTGAAAGAACTGCTGCACCCACAGCTCGAAATTGAGGCCAAAGCAGTTGCAGATGGACCAGATGTAAACTATTTCACAAGGACCAAGCCAGAGGGTGGTCACAAGAAAGGTGGCGATGGTGGCCACCAGCTCCTTCAAGATGTTGTCGTGATTGCCCCCGATATAGTCGTAGACGTACCTAGGAAGTCAAAGCGCGCACACACACACACACACACACACACACACACACACAGAGAGAGAGAGAGAGAGAGAGAGAGAGAGAAGGTTTCATGTCCCCAAGATGGAATAAACTTCTTTTCTGCTGCTCCAGAGGGTAGAACCTGAACTTCATAATTCTATGATTTGATAGGGACCTGAAGGACCAGGTGCGCAGCCTGGGAGTCATTCTGGACTCACAGATGTCCATGGAGGCGCAGGTCAATTCTGTGTCCAGGGCAGCTGTTTATCAGCTCCATCTGGTACGCAGGCTGAGATCCTCTCTGCCCACAGACTGTCTAGCCAGAGTGGTACATGTTCTAATTATCTCCCGCTTGGACTACTGCAATGCGCTCTGCGTGGGGCTACCTTTGAAGGTGACCCGGAAACTACAACTAACCCAGAATGCGGCAGCTAGACCGGTGACTGGGAGCGGCCACCGAGATCATATAACACCGGTCTTGAAAGACCTACACTGGCTTCCAGGACATTTCCGAGCACAATTCAAAGTGTTGGTGCTGACCTTTAAAGCCCTAAACGGCCTTGGCCCAGTATACCTGAAGGAGCGTCTCCACCTCCATCGTTCTGCCTGGACACTGAGGTCCAGCTCCGAGGGCCTTCTGGCGGTTCCCTCACTGTGAGAAGCCAGGTTACAGGGAACCAGGCAGAGAGCCTTCTCGGTGGTGGCACCCGCCCTGTGGAACGCCCTCCCACCAGATGTCAAAGAGAAGAACAACTACCAGACTTTTAGAAGACATCTGAAGGCAGCCCTGTTCAGGGAAGCTTTTCATGTTTAATAGGTTGTTGTATTTTAGTGTTCTGTTGGAAGCCGCCCAGAGTGGCTGGGGAAACCCAGCCAGATGGGCGGGGGATAAATAATAAATTATTATTATTATTATTAGGTGGAAATGGCGGGCACTAGATGAATATTCCCTTATTTCTCCACCACCGACTGTGAATAGTTTGTTATGAGAGCAGGAAATCTCTCAGGGACCCCAAGAAACATTAAGTGTCATCACCGGAAAGCAAACTTACTTGCATAGCCAGTCGTTAATCCCTCTGTCAAAGTGCCTGCAAGACAAATCCAAAGTTAGATTAAAAAACAAAAGGTTTTGCTTTATTTGTTGCCCCTGATTCCACATCTATTCCCTCCAGGGCACATGGCTGCTGCAAAGTGCTCTAAGCCCGTGGGTGAAGTAACACAACCAGATTTTATTTTATTTACCAATTTATAATTCACGCTTTCATTTTTTAAAAAATCCAGGCGCCACACAGCATGCAAGAATAATATCAGCAAAAGGCCTCTGTAAAAACATCGTTGAAAACCTCAATAAATACTGATTGGTTAAGAAAGAGAAACTTTGTGTTTCAAAGGCCTGTCTAAACAATATATACGGGAAGGAATCTTTCACGGTTCTCAAGTGTGCCTTTAAATGCTGCCTCTTCCACAGTTCAAGGTGCCTTTCAAAGCCAGTCGGAAGAATATAAAAATACCAAAGGAAATGAAAAGCCCACAATACCATAGAAGCAAACAGTGGATTTAGAATTACTGGGGAAATGACATTTTTATTTTCAAGAGGCAAGCTTTGAACTGCCCCTCTTAGAAACAAGGTTTGTGTGTGTGTTCATGCAAGGGGTTCGAAAGTCTATTTTTTCCGATGGCTGTTCAATGGCTTTGTTTTATTGACTGTTGCTGCTGCATTTTCATTGACTAATTTTTTTGGGGGGGGGGGACTGGAAATAGTTTTACATTTTCCATAGTGTTTGGATTCCCCTTGAAAGCAAAGAGCACAAGCTCAGTCGGCAGAGAATGAGATTCTTATTCTCGGGGTGATTCTTAAGGTCCATGAATAACAATAGTTTAGATGTCCCAGGCCCTAAGGAAGTCAGACTATCCTCCACCAGGGCCAGGGCCTTTTCAGTGATGGCTCCGACATGGTGGAATGCTCTGTCCCAGGAGACTAGGGCCCTTTAGGATTTAACCTCCTTCCGTCAGGCCTGTAAGACAGAGCTATTCCGCCCGGCCTTTAATTTGAATTCAGCCTGATCATTTATTTCCCTTCCCTTCCCTCCACCTCCCCTTTTCTGAAGATTACCTGTTCTGAGACCCCACAGCTAATTCTCCCCTGGCCTCCTCACTGGCCCAAGTAGGACCAATTCAGCCAGCTAGCCCTGGTGACTATCTAATGCTTAATGGATGGATCCCCCCCAAATTGATTTTTGAACTTTGAATTTTATTGTTATTCATGCTTTTATACTGTATTTTATGCAGCTTCTATGTTGTATTACAATTAAGTGTTTTAAATTTGTTGATAGCCGCCCTGAGCCTGGTTTTCTGAACCGGGAAGGGCGGGGTATAAATAAAAAATTATTATTATTATTATTATTATTATTATTATTAGATTACCCCAAGGTGTAATCTACAGTTCTATGATTCTGTACAAGAGGTTGAACTGAATACTTAAAGGTAAAGAGACCCCTGACCATTAGGTCCAGTCGTGGCCGACTCTGGGGTTGCGGCGCTCATCTCACTTTATTGGCCAAGGGAGCCGGCGTACAGCTTCCGGGTCAGGTGGCCAGCAGGACTAAGCCGCTTCTGGTGAACCAGAGCAGTGCACGGAAACGCCGTTTACCTTCCTGCCAGAGCGGTACCTATTTATCTACTTGCACTTTGACGAGCTTTCGAACTGCTAGGTTGGTAGGAGAAAGGACCGAGCAACCGGAACTCACCCCATCACGGGGATTCAAACCGCCGACCTTCTGATCGGCAAGTCCTAGGCTCTGTGTTTTAACCCACAGCGCCACCCGTGTCCCATGTGGGACATAGTTAACTCTTAATTAGCAAAAACAGGATCTGTGCAGGAGTGGTCAGGCCTAATGAGCACAGCAGCTCATCTCTGGCAGGTTTTGCCCCCACAAAGCTGTTCCTAAGGCTGAAAGTCTCCCCCCGCCTCTCCACAGCTGCCTAAGTCCTCTCCAGGGCAATCTCCCAAGCAACCGGAGACTGTGAAGATATCGGTGGGTATACTCACGTTTCTGCAAAGACGTAGAGCATGGTGATGCATTTGGGCGGCTGAGGGGGGTCCAGGTGATCCAGCCTGGCGATGGTGTTGATGACCCCAAACATCACTGCGGCTTTCACCCAGTCGTAGACCAGGTTGGAGTAAGCCAGGCCAGCTGCGGAACAGAAGGGGAAGGAGAGGGGCAGCAGGTTGACGTACAAGGAAGCAAGGGCACAGGACTACGCGCAGCATTTTGGGGAACTGGTTTGGATGCAGAAGGTCCCAGGTTTGGTCCTCAGCATCTCCAGGTAAGACAGAGGAAGACTCCCTATATGAAAACCGCCCATCAGTGTAGACAGGACTGAGCCTATATAGGTCAATGTCCTGACTCAGTATAAGACAACTTTCCATGTACCTATGGATGGACAAAGTCGTCCGTGTTTCATGTTTTTCCAATGTTAAATCCAGTTCTCCACATCTGCTCAGAAATTTAAGATATTTTGTTGTTGTTTTTAAAAAATTGTCCTGAAAATCCACCCACAATTTAATGCAAATTTCTCCTAAAGTACGCATCTTTGTGGGACATGGGTGGTGCTGTGGGTTAAACCACAGAGCCTAGGGCTTGCTGATCAGAAGGTCAGTTGTTCTAATCCCCGCAACGGGGTGAGCTCCCGTTGCTCGGTCCCTGCTCGTCCCAACCTAGCAGTTCGAAAGCACGTCAAAGTGCAGGTAGATAAATAGGTACCGCTCCGGCGGGAAGGTAAACGGTGTTTCTGTGTGCTGCTCTGGTTCGCCAGAAGCGGCTTAGTCATGCTGGCCACATGACCCGGAAGCTATACACTGACTCCCTCTGCCAATAAAGTGAGAAGAGCGCCGCAAACCCAGAGTCGGCCACGACTGGACCTAATGGTCAGGGGTCCCTTTACCTTTACCTTTACGCATCTTTGTATGCAATTTTGACTAATATACATACTTTTCTTTGCATGCTAATGTATGCATTTTTGCACATTTTATCTGGTGTGAGGAGTGCATTGCAAAATTCAGAGAAGTGCAAATTTCAAAAGAGAATTTTGCTTCGTTTCGCTGATTGGTTTAAGAAGTGGAAATTGGTGTCTCATTAAAATGCAAATTGCTCCCAACATCTTTCCCTATCCCTGCATTCTACTGGAATGTCTCCTGTGAAAGTAATCTTAAGAGCACGTGGGAATGATCTATGTGGAAATCATGCTGGAAAGAAAATAAGAAAGGGGCTTCCTTTATTCCTCGAACACAGAACAGAGGACTCACTCACCCAACGCCCAATCTGAGAGGTGGTTGACAAACTTCATGTCCGAAGGAAGGGTCAGGATATAGAAGAAGTGGAAAAAGACATCCACTGCCATGATGGCCACAAGATGGACGAAAGCATGGACACAGATGTGCCACATCTCATAGTCTTTGCGCCGCAACTCACTGTTGTGCACCTGTGGTCAGGGAAAATGGGGGAGATGGAAGGACCTGTGCTTTGTTCATGGACCCAGAGAGAACATCACGTAGCATGAGTGACTGTCTCGGGGAGTATAATAATAATAATGATATTTTATTTATACTCCGCCCTTCCTGGTTCAGAAAACCGGGCTCAGGGTGGCTAACAACAAATTTAAAACACTTAATTGATGCAACAAAAAACAGCATAAAATACAGCATAAAACTTGAATTACAATAAATTCAGAATTCAAAAATCAATTTAGGGGGAAAATCCATCCAATAAACATTAGATGATCACCAGGGCTAGCTGGCTAAGTTAGTCCTATTTGGGCCAGCGAGGAGACCAGGGAAGAATTAGCTGTGGGATCCCAGAGCGGGTAATCTTCATAAAAAGGGAGAGAAGGAAGGGGAACAAAAGGCTAAGTTCAAATTGAAAGCCAGGCGGAATAGCTCTGTCTTACAGGCCCTGCAGAAGGAAGTTAAATCCTGCAGGGCCCTGGTCTCATGGGACAGAGCATTCCACCAGGTCGGAGCTATCACTGAGAAGGCCCTGGCCCTGGTGGAGGATAATCTGACTTCCTTAGGGCCCAGGACCTCTAAACTATGATTATTCATGGACCTTAAGGTCCTCTGTGGGGCATACCAGGAGAGGCAGTCCCATAAATACGAGGGCCCTAAGCCACAAAGGGTTGCCCAGCCACCCCCCATCCAAGAAAGGAGCAGCAAAGAGCATGGCAGTGAATCCAGCCCACCTGGTCATAGAACTGGTCAAAGGTCATGACGGGTCCGAAGAAAAAGAAGGGGAGGTAGAAATTGTATTTCAGGAGGGCGAAGATGGAGTAATTGCCTTCCTTCCTCTCGCAGTTCTCCAGGGCAAAACTCATGGCACGCATGATGCTGAAGCCGGTTCCTCCGTAAAAGAGAACATCTTGAAGATCAAAATTTCCTGTTACAAACCCATTCTGGACAAAAGAGAATAGTTACCACATATACCAAGGAAACGAGGTTGCTTCAGAGTGCATAGAAACCTCTCGGTTCGCCCTGTGCACTAGATCTTTCTGGCAGCCCTGATCTGAACATATTTTTGAACAAGCTATATTATAATATAGGACACGGGTGGCGCTGTGGGTTAAACCACAGAACCTAGGACTTGCCGATCAGAAGGTCGGCGGTTTGAATCCCCGCGACAGGGTGAGCTCCTGTTGCTCGGTCCCTGCTCCTGCCAGCCTAGCAGTTCGAAAGCACATCAAAGTGCAAGTAGATAAATAGGTACCACTCCAGCGGGAAGGTAAACGGCGTTTACGTGCGCTGCTCTGGTTCGCCAGAAGTGGCTTAGTCATGCTGGCCACATGACCCGGAAGCTGTATGCCAGCTCCCTCGGCCAATAAAGTGAGATGAGCGTTGCAACCCCAGAGTCGGCCACGACTGGACCTATTGGTCAGGGGTCCCTTTACCTTTACCTTTCATATTATAATATATCCCTTATTAACACCATCCCATTGGCGGGTTGAGCAGACGAGACCAAGTGTGGGTCCAACAGTCAAGAAGGTGGTTTCTGCCTGAGCTGTAGAGGGAAGTGAGGGGTAGATGGGGTTTGTCCACCTGGGAAGGGAGCCCGTCTAGGAGAAGGAAAACTCTGATCCTGAACCTCTTGTCATTATACTCATTCGCAAGAAAGGCTTCAGGAGTAAACCCCAAAGAACAATTGATATCTGCAGCCTTGTAGGACATCTTTGGGAGAAGAAAAGCCCAAGGAGGAAAGCCTATACAAATCTGGAGTGAAGTCCCTAAGTCGGTTGGATGGTGCCTTGCATGCCTCCTTCCAGCAACTCCAGTAGCCAAACTGGGAGTTGCTCTGCTTCTTTCCTCTGCTTTTCTTTGGGCTATATCGGCAAAGCTGAGAGAGGGGTCTGGTCATCTGCGCCCCAGGAAGGTCACTTCGGTGCTACTAACGCAACAAAAACGACGGAGGAGGCAGCAGTTGCGAGTTACTGGTCTCTGCAGCCACAGCTGGTGCTGTGATTCTCCGGCGATGTGGCTTCACGCCCTGGAGGCACACTCCGCCGTCTCTTGAGACAGGCAGATGTCAACAAGAGGTCCGGAGGGTGGCAACACAAGGGCCTTCTCTGCAGTGGCTCCCCATCTGTGGAATGTTCTCCCCAAAGAAATTGGCCTGGCACTTCATTATACACCTTTAGGCACCAGGCAAAAACGTTGCTTCTTAACCAGGCCTTGGGCTGACCTGATCAGCATCCCATAACCTTTTAAAATGTGGCTCTTTTGGGGGGCGGCGTAATTATTGGGTTAGTGCTTTTTATTTTATATACCGTGATCCTTTTATGTGAACTGCCCTAAGACCTCCGAGTATAGGGCAATATATAAATTCTTTTTAAAAAAATAGTTTTTATTAAGAATTTCAACATAACAAATTGTCAAAACATATTATCTCCTTTTCATCCCCGCCCCCAATTTTTCCCCTTCCCTCCCCCCTGAGACTTCCCTCAGCTCCTCTCTCTGATTTTTCAACACATATTATTCTCTGCATATTATCAAATTGTCAAGATCCTTAGATCATCTGTCTATTATGTTAACAATCAATAAATTTGTGTTTATTCAAAACCTGCCAAGGAGTCCAATTCGTTTTTTGTTTTTTGTTTTAGTAATTTGTAAAAAGTTCCCATTCTTCTTTAAAGTCACAGTTGTCCTTATCTCGAAGGCAATACAGTGGTACCTCGGGTTAAGTTCCGGAGGTCCATTCCAGAGGTCCTGAAACTGTTCTTAACCTGAAGCACCACTTTAGCTAATGGGGCCTCCTGCTGCTGCCGCGCCGCCGGAGCAAGATTTCTGTTCTTATCCTGAAGCAAAGTTCTTAACCTGAAGCACTATTTCTGGGTTAGTGGAGTCTGTAACCTGAAGCATATGTCACGCGAGGTACCACCATATATAAATTCAATAAACAACAACAACAAAATTGCCCCTCAGTGCCAGCCCCACGGGGTAGGCTAGGCTGAAAGAGAATAACAACTTTCTTAGCCTCCCCCAGTGAGTTCCATGGCCGAGTGAGGGACTTGGCCCCTGCTTTGGATCTGGGCCCTCTTGAGCCCCCTAACCCAGAGATAGCCAATGTGCTCTCTTCCAGAGACTGTTGGGTTCCAACTCCCCTTGGCCCCAGCCAGCATGACCAATGGTCAGGGATGATGGGAGCCCAAGAAGATTTGGAGGCCACCACATGGACCATGCCTGGTCTGGTCCCGAGGACTCGGCCAGCCAAGTCCCTCTTTGGCAGGTGAGGTAGCTGCACACCGACATACCTGCCAGCTGCTGAACGGCTCCACCTTGAAGGAAGCCAAGCTGCAAAGGCCCGCGATGAAACACAGCCACTTCTGCTTAACGAGCGAGACGGTGTAGATGACCAAGCAGTGGGACAGGACGATCATCAGGTAAGTGCTGCCCATTGTTCCCAGCACGGCCAGCAGCCCGTACGCCATGTAAACCACAGACCTGTGCTGTGAAAAAACGAAATAACCTTTTGTCTACTTTTGTCACAGGCCTTTGTGGTCCGTTCTCTTCTGTTCATGGTCTGTGGTGCTAGAATACCTTCCTTCGCAGATGTCCGTTTAAGCTGCACCTTCAGATCTCATCTCATGTTCCTGGCTGCGTGGAAGCCTCGCTTCCCATGGGGAGTTCCCCTTTCTCCCCCAAAAACAGATTCCTAAGGGGGGACAACCACACATTTCTGGAGATGGAGGAGAAATTGGGCTTGGTCTGCACTCCTTCAAGTTCTCCAACCAAAAATGTATACAAAATTAAGTGTACATTTTAGTGAAAATAGTGTGCAAACACACACACACACTTCCAGTATACCTGAAGGAGCATCTCCACCCCCATCGATCATCCCAGACACTGAGGTCCAGCGCTGAGGGCCTTCTGGCGGTTCCCTCCCTGTGAGAAGTGAGTTTACAGGGAACCAGGCAGAGGGCCTTCTCGGTAGTGGTGCCCACCCTGTGGAACGCCCTCCCAGTAGATGTCAAGGCAATAAGCAACTATCTTACTTTTAAAAGACATCTGAATGCAACCCTGTTTAGGGAAGTTTTTAATGTTTGATGTTTTAGCAGAGACATTACCTTACCAACAAAGGCCTGTATAGTTAAAGCTAAGGTTTTCCCAGTAGCGATGTATGGAAGTGAGAGCTGGACCATAAAGAAGGCTGATCGCCGAAGAATGGATGCTTTTGAATTGTGGTGCTGGAGGAGACTCTTGAGAGTTCCGTGGACTGCAAGAAGATCAAACCAATCCATTCTGAAGGAAATCAGCCCTGAGTGCTCACTGGAAGGACAGATCCTGAAGCTGAGGCTCCAAGACTTTGGCCACCTCATGAGAAGGGAAGACTCCCTGGAAAAGACGTTGGGAAAAATGGAGGGCACAAGGAAAAGGGGACGACAGAGGACGAGATGGTTGGCCAGTGTTCTCGAAGCTACCAGCATGAGTTTGACCAAACTGCGGGAGGCAGTGGAAGACAGAAGTGCCTGGCGTGCTCTGGTCCATGGGGTCATGAAGAGTTGGACACGACTAAACGACTAAACAACAACAACAATATTCTGTTGGGAGCCACCCAGAGTGGCTGGGGAAACCCATCCAAATGGGCGGGGTAGAAATAATAAATTGTTATTCTTCCATGTGCTCCAAATACCAGGTTGCACACCTAGGATTCTGGGATAAAGAAGCACTGCTTTTTCATTTCTCCTGGTTCCCCTCAACCTCTGCTTCAGGGGTCTGGAATCTTTGCCTCCTCCCAGATCATGCTCGGCTGCAGCTCCCATCTGCCCCAGCCAACATGGGGATGCTGGGAGCAACATCTAGGAAGCCAGAGGTTCTGCACACCTGTTCTGATTTCTGTAGAATCTTTTCTTGTGGAGAGTTCTGGAGAACTTGGGAAGCCTGCCACACTTTGAGGACATTGGTGTATTAACTTATGGTCTCTGTGTGTGGTTTGGGAGCTGCACGGTCAGGGGAAAAACAATGTTGTCCAGGGTTGTAAAGACTGCGGAGAGAATAATTGGGTGCACTCTTCCCACCTTGGATCAAATCTGTGCTTCCAGGTGCCATAAGAAAGCTGCAGAGATAGCGCAGGATAGTGCGCACCCTGGAAATGATCTCTTTCAGCTTCTGCCTTCTGGAAGAAGGTACAGGGTTATAAAGACTAGGACTAGCCACCAGAGAAACAGTTTCTATCCAAATGCGACTTTGGTTTTAAACACAGTGTAAGGTAGTCTCTATGGGAGTATATTGTATTTAATTATGGGGTATCAGAGTTTTTAGGGGGCTAACCAGGCTGGGATAGCTGGGATAGCAGGCTTGTTGGTTTCTGAATGTCTGATGTAGATTTTCAATTTTGTTGTTCTGTATGGGACAATGACAATGAAGATTATAGTAATGTTTAGGTCCCTCCACTGCCCAGCCATGAACATTTGTGGTTTATAGTTTTTTGCATGGATCAGAATGGCTACATTTTGCATGCCTTGAAGTAATACAGGAGAATATGTAGACAGCAAAGATGCATCATGTCAGAGTCGGGGCTTCCAATGCATTCACAGGGGCTTTCCTCCCTGGTAAATTGAGTTAGGATTGCAGCCTTATCCCACGGGATCTTGACTCACTCAAGGCTTCCTATTCCCCACCCACCTCAAATTGCTCACTATATGACTAGTTTCTAGGTGTATTCAGTGCAATGATCCTCAGGTCCATTTCTGCGACTGATCACATTGCTTGTTCAATTGCTGCTAAAGCAAATTTATTTTGGCTGCTCGAAATTAATTCACTAGATAGCTCTGGTGTATGTGTGCCTATTTAACTATCATAGGAGAGTTTAAGTTGACCAGTTTTGATCAATATGTTCAACACATTTAGACAGGCTTGAGTCAACATTATTATATTTACATGAATATATTTATATGTTGTTTCTACAGCATCCACCATTGATTCTAACCCATGCCTTTTCCCCCAGTTCTTATTTCCACCCCCCTCATTTCCAGCTTTCTTTTAATTTCCACTGATGTGTCTTCATATAATTTTTCTTGACCTTGGTTACGATCCAGCCACAGATGAAACACTTTTCAGAGGTAAGCATTCGATCCAATTGCTTGTAACAGAAACCTGCCAGCAGGTGGTGCTGTAAGACTTACTTAGCGTTAAAGGGCCAGAGTACTGTACTTGCTTACTTGAGGAGTCGTCATGGAGCAGATCTTGGCAAAGAGAACATGCCCAGAGAGGGCAAAGATGATGAAGTTTCTGAAGGAAGTGAACCACATGGCCCATTCAAAGTCAGCTGCATCCTGCAAGGACAGAGAACTGAACCAGTAAGATCACAGAAGCTCAGATTTTCTGCTTTCACAAGCCCTGCCTCACACACAATCAACACGGCAGCCGGTCCTGTTTGCCGGGAAAAAAGTTGAACCAACTTTCTGGTTTATTCCAAATAGGTGTTTATTTTGGGATCAGTGCAGGTTATTCACACAAGTTTTTCTGGTCATTCACACGGCATCACAAGCATCAAAATGTGATCCTTTAACCCACCCGTCCTGTCCATTTTCTCTCGATTTACCCTTCCCCTGTCTGGAAGAAGCAACCATGTCCCTGGTTGCTGTGGAGATGCATGGAAATGTGCAAACAAGGGTTCAAATGGCAGGCAAAACTAAGTGCATTGCATAGGCTTAATAGGGCCAGCCCAATCATTAGGCAGAGTGGGGTTGCTGCCTCAGGCAGGTTTGGTGGCAGCAGTGAACCACCACTTGTGTTTTTAATATTTTATTGGGAGCCACCCAGAGTAGCTGGGGAAACCCAGCCAGGTGGGTGGGGTATAAATAACATATTATTATTATTATTATTATTATTATTATTGCATAAGGACCCCAGGGTGGGGAAAGAGTACATGATAGGGCTTGCTGATCAGAAGATCGCGGTTCGAATCCCCGTGACGGGGTGAGCTCCCGTTGCTCTGTCCCTGCTCCTGCCAACCTAGCAGTTCGAAAGCACATCAAAGTGCAAGTAGATAAATAGGCGGGAAGGTAAACGGCGTTTCCGTGCGCTGCTCTGGTTCGCCAGAAGCGGCTTGGTCATGCTGGCCACATGACCCGGAAGCTGTACGCCGGCTCCCTCGGCCAGTAAAGCGAGATGAGCGCCACAACCCCAGAGTCGTCCGCGACTGGACCTAATGGTCAGGGGTCCCTTTACCTTTTACCTGCATATTTATCAATACCAGCATCATAGATGCCAAGCGTGTGGGGCTGTGTGCGCTCCAGCCCCCATAACATTCCCCATGAAGGGGCCACGCACAATGTCAGCACACCCAACGGCAGAGCATATGCTTCCACCAAGCGTGCCTCTGAGGGAGCCCGCTGCACCCGGCCTGGCTGGGCACGCTGCCCAACTGAGGAGATGAGCGGCAATGCTGCCCCGACTTTCTTCTCTCCACCTCCCGGGTCAGACCTGACACAGGAGTGGAGCTGAGGCTGGAATGAGGGAACTGGCTGCTCCCTCGTGGGGGCAGCCCAGTGCCTCTCCTCCGCTCTGTCCACCCCTGGATCATATTTGACCTGAGAGTAGAGCTCCAGCTGCGTGCCAGAACCACACCCTAATGAGAAGAAGAAGCAGAAGAGTTTGGTTTTGATATCCCGCTTTATAACTACCCGAAGGAGTCTCAAAGCGGCTAACAATCTCCTTTCCCTTCCTCCCCCACAACAAACACTCTGTGAGGTGAGTGGGGCTGAGACACTTCAGAGAAGTGTGACTAGCCCAAGGTCACCCAGCAGCTGCATGTGGAGGAGCGGGGAAGCGAACCCAGTTCACCAGATTACGAGTCTACTGCTCTTAACCACTACACTACGCTGGCTGAGGGAGCCCGTGTGGGGTCGCCCAGTCACACTCCCTCCCAAGAATGCGCCCTGGCCATGGCAGGCATGCTGACATCAGACGCATGCATGCATATGATCCTGGGCACCCACTGACCTGGGTCCAAGCCAGCAGGCCTGGCCAGTTTTCACTGCCCTCCATGCTGGGTTTTGGGATGTTTTTCAGTGACAGGCGGTGATGCTGCTTTTGAAGAAGAGTGAACATCTGTACTAGCTGTGGCCCCATAGATCATGGGAAGTTACTGACTTCATAGATGCCCTGGCCCATAGATCTATGATTTCATGGTCGTGGCAGGACTATAGCGCTAGATTCATGAGGCAGGATCCTGCACCCAATCATATTTTGTACACCCACCCAGATGACTTAACCATATGTCTCCCAGTCTTCATCTCTGCCTACACAATTCACACATACTCCACCCACATCCCTCCTCCATGCAAATTCACTGAACAGCCCCTCCGACAGCTCTGGAGGCAAAGGGAAATTTTGGCAAATTTTAAACAGGTGTGAATATTCATTGCAGCCTGAACCGGCCCAGCCCCCTTCTAAGCAGCGACTGGCTAAAGATGGCCCCGAAAATTGTACCGCTCACCATTTTCCTGCCAAAGTAATGCCATCCTGGTTTAATGTTCTCCCGGAAAGCTTTTCGGTTCATGCTTTCTGAAAGAGAAAATGTGTTACTTGTTGGGGGAAGCACTGGGTCGCATCGAGG
This sequence comes from Podarcis siculus, assembly GCA_034642415.1. Taxonomy (NCBI): domain Eukaryota; kingdom Metazoa; phylum Chordata; class Lepidosauria; order Squamata; family Lacertidae; genus Podarcis; species Podarcis siculus. The sequence continues at coordinate 3,186,224 of JAXCMG010000017.1, read as the reverse complement.
AAACACCTTGGCTTGGCCAATCTAGTTCCCTCCAGGCATTCTGAACTACAACTCTGTTATGTACTGAGTTGAATAGGATCAAATTACAGCAGTCTGATTGGTCCTAGAACAATAGGATTCAGAATGCAGCAGTCTGATTGGTCCTAGAACAATAGGATCCAGAATGCAGCAGTCTGATTGGTCCACAGGAGCCATCCAATCCAACTCCAGGTGGAAGTGAAGCCGCAACCTGATTGGTCTACAGGAGAATCCCAGAATTAGCCAATTGCGTGGCACCCATTGTGTAAATAATGTATATAAAGCAGACATTTCGGGGGAACTTGCATTCCTCACTACTATGAGCTGAATAAAGAGCATGAAATCCACACTCGAATTCGAGTATATTTCATGTACTGAGCTGAATCTTAGAAAAATAGGATCCAGAATGCAGCAGTCTGATTGGTCTGCAGGAGCCACCCAATCCAACTCCAGGTGGAAGTGAATCAGTGACCTGATTGGCCTGCAGGAGCAACCAATCAGGCTTCTGGAGGAGGTGAATCCTCAACCTGATTGGCCTACAGGAGCAGCCCGGAATTAGCCAATCACGCGGGGACCATTGTGTAAATAATGTATATATAGCCAGACGTTTTGGGGGAAGTTTCATTCATTGCTACTATGAGCTGAATAAAGAGCATGAAATTCACACTCAACTCCAAGTATATTTCAAACTCCCACTGCGTCAATCACCTGGCATCCTCCTGACCAGAGTTATTGCACCATCCCAGGATGGAGGGGAGGGGAAAGGCAAGGCAGTGGCAAGATTGGTGGAAACACCTTGGCAGGACCACCAGATTGGCTCCACTGGCATGTGTGCACCATGCCCATCTCTCCACTGCACCCTTCCTTTTCCCCATGTTGGTATGCTGCAAAAACTCAGCCAGATGGTATACTGCGGTGACTCGGCGACTCGCCACAATGTCCGCTGCCCTTATTTGGTCACTGGGGGAAAAAGCCATGTCCACAATCTGTTACGGTCATTTGGTGGTACACAACTGCATGCTCTGGGTAGCTTCTGGTACCTGGCACAGACAAAGGGTGGAACCAGGGGTAAGTCAGGGGATGAGCTGCACAGGTACGAAAGTGGCACATCGCCATGTTGCTACGGCAACATGCCATCAACTCCAACTCAACTTGGCACAACAGAGGCGATGGGTTGGCGGGGAATGAGCCACACACAGAGGCCTGCATCCTTGTGTGCAACATCTGTGCAATGGCGCACTGGGGCTGAGCTTAGGAACCCGCCACCGTACTGCGCATGCCCTGGCGACTCCAGGGAGCCTACGCAGGTGCCAAAATGCTGACCTTTACTCCAAGTGTTATGGAGCAACTTCAAAACTTCTGGCCAAATGCTTGGCTTTGGCTCAACAGGCTGTGTCCTTCCGTTTTACCCTCTTAATCCCCCTTCCCAAATGCAGCCAAACTTTAAGTTGGCGTGACAGCGCTGCCTTCCCAGCCTCCCTGTATCCTTGCACCACTGTCTGTGTTAAATATCAAGGCTCATGTAGCTCTTTAAGGAGCACAGGGTGCTAATAGCACAGTGTAACTAATCATACAATGAAAACTATTGGTTTTCATTGAAATGATGAAATGATTTTAGAATGTTGTTTTATTTTACTGTTGTTAGCCTCTCTGAGCCCGGATTTGGCTGGGGAGGGTGGGATATAAATAAAATTTTATTATTATTATTATTATTATTATTATTATTATTATTATGTTGTTGTTGTTGTTAAAAAGCAAGGGGCTATATTTTCCCTTGCTGTGGGCAGGCTTAAGGCTTCTCCAGACTGATGGGGGTGGGGCTGAGGGTCCATCCCCCCTGCTACATGTCATTGATGCAATCAGTGTCATTAATAATAATAATAATTTATTATTTATACCCCGCCCATCTGGCTTGGTTTCCCTAGCCACTCTGGGCGGCTTCAAACAGAACACTAAAATATAATAACCTATAAAACATTAAAAGCTTCCCTAAACAGGCCTGCCTTCAGATGACTTCTAAAAGTCTGTTAGTTTCCCCCCTCTTTGACATCTGATGGGAGGGCGTTCCACAGGGCAGGTGCCACTACCGAGAAGGCCCTCTGCCTGGTTCCCTGTAACTTGGCGTCTCACAGGGAGGGAACCGCCAGAAGGCCCTCGGCGCTGGACCTCAGTGTCTGGGCAGAATGATGGGGGTGGAGATGCTCCTTCAGGTCTACTGGGCTGAGGCCGTTTAAGCTTTAAAGGTCAGCACCAACACTTTGAATTGTGCTCGGAAACGTACTGGGAGCCAATGCAGATCTCTCAGGACTAGTGTTACATGGTCTTGGTGGCCACTCCCAGTCACCAGCCTAGCTGCCGCATTCTGTTGTAGTTGTAGTTTCCAGGTCACCTTCAAAGGTAGCCCCACGTAGAATGCATTGCAGTAGTCCAAGAGAGAGATCCACCTCAGTGGCGGATTTGCACCAGACTGTCCACACACCGTTCGACTTTATTTGCGGTTCTGCAATGCTTCCCGTTATTTCATTTACAGTGGTACCTCTGGTTAAGAACTTAATTCGTTCCGAGGTCCGTTCTTAACCTGAAACTGTTCTTAACCTGAGGTACCACTTTAGCTAATGGGGCCTCCCATCACTGCACCGCCGCTATGCGATTTCTGTACAGTGGTAATAATAATAATAATAATAATAATAATAATAATAATAATAATAAATTTTATTTATATCCCGCCCTCCCCTGCCGAAGCTGGGCTCAGGGCGGCTAACAACATTCTAAAACATTCATTATAAAATTAATCAAATCAAATTAAAGTCAAATTAATGGCAACCATCAAGCAAAATTCTGTGCAGATTGCCGATTGCCAGAGGAGGGGGTCAGGCTGCGCCCTGACCAAAGGCCTGGTGGAACAGCTCTGTCTTGCAGGCCCTGCGGAAGGATGTCAGGTCCTGCAGGGCCCTAGTCTCTTGTGACAGAGCGTTCCACCAAATTGGAGCCGCGGCCGAGAAGGCCCTGGCTCTAGTTGAGGCCAGCCTAACCTCTCTGTGGCCTGGGATCTTTAGGATGTTTTTATTTGCAGACCGTAGATTTCTCTGTGGGACATACCAGGAGAGGCGGTCCCGTAGGTACGAGGGTCCTAGGCCGTATAGGGCTTTAAAGGTTAAAACCAGCACCTTAAATCTGATCCTGTACTCCACCGGGAGCCAGTGCAGCTGGTATAATACCGGATGGATATGATCTCGTAGCGAAGACCCCGTAAGGAGTCTCGCCGCGGCATTCTGCACCCGCTGGAGTTTCTGGGTCAGTCTCAAGGGCAGCCCCACGTAGAGCGAGTTACAATAATCCAGTCTGGAGGTGACCGTCGCATGGATCACAGTGGCTAGGTCAGGGCGAGAGAGATAAGGAGCCAACTGCCTAGCCTGGCGGAGATGAAAAAATGCCGCCTTTGTTATAGCTGCAATCTGCGCCTCCATAGAGATGGAGGTATCGAAGATTACACCCAAACTCTTAACGGACGATGTTGGCACTAATTGCACCCCCGCAAGAGATGGGAGTTGCCTCCTCAATCCCAAATCGCTCCGTCCCAGCCAGAGGACCTCTGTCTTCGAAGGATTTAACTTCAACCGGCTCCCACGAAACCATCTAGCCACAGCTTCCAGACATCTGGTCAGTGTATCTGGGGCCGAGTCAGGATGGCCGTCCATCAACAGATAGAGTTGGGTGTCATCGGCATACTGATGGCAACCCAGCCCAAAACTCCGGACAAGCTGGGCGAGGGGGCGCATAAAGATGTTAAAAAGCATCGGGGAGAGAATCGCACCCTGAGGCACTCCACACACCAGGGAGTGACGCGATGACAATTCCCCCCAAGCGCCACCCTCTGTCCCCGACCAGAGAGAAACGAGCACAGCCATTGAAGGACTGTGCCCTGGATCCCCACGTCGGCAAGGCGGTGGTCCAGGAGTTCGTGATCGACCATGTCGAAGGCTGCTGACAGGTCTAGAAGAATCAGCAGCCCCGACCCGCCTCGATCCAGCTGCCTGCGGAGATCATCTGTTAGGGCGACCAGAGCCGTCTCGGTCCCATGGCCAGCGCGGAAGCCGGACTGGAATGGATCGAGAGCCGATGTTTCATCCAGAAACCTACCAAGCTGTTCAGCAACCGCTCTCTCAATCACCTTACCCAGGAATGGAAGATTCGAAACCGGGCGGTAATTGGATAGATCTAAAGGATCTAATGATGTTTTCTTTAAGAGCGGACGCACCACTGCCTCCTTCAGTTCCCCTGGGAATATCCCGGTGCCAAGGGACAAATTGATGATATCACCCAGGGGGGCCCGCACCTCGTCTGGACATGCTCTAATCAGCCAAGACGGGCACGGGTCCAGAGGACAGGTGGTGGGCTTTCCAGCTTGGAGGAGTCTGTCCACATCGGCTGGGGATATCCGGTCAAAGTGGTCCAATACTGGACCCGAGGACAGTCGAGGGGCCTCCAGTTCCTTTATTGTATCCAAATTGGCAGGGAGGTCATGGCGGAGCAACAGGACCTTCTCCGCAAAAAAGCTCGCAAATGCCTCACAGCTGTGTGTCAAATTGTTATTTAAATTTGGCTGTCCTTCAAGGGACGTTAAAGACCTAATTATACTAAATAATTGCGCCGGGCGAGAGCTAGCGGAGGCAATGGAGGCCGAGAAGTAGGACTTCTTAGCGGCCTTCACTGCCATCTCATAGGTTTTCATAAAAACCCTATAAGATGTTCTTGAGGCTCCGTCACGGGCACCCCGCCATATTCGCTCTAGCCGTCTGAGGTCCCGCTTCATTTTCCGAAGCTCCTCGGTAAACCAGGGAGCCCGGTTTCTGCGGGGTCGCAGAGGGCGCCTAGGTGCGATCTCATCGATGGCTGCTAGGAGCTGGATATTCCAGCCCTCAACAAGCTCAGTCAATGAGTCGCCAGGGGGAGTAAGGTCCCGCAAGGCCTGATGGAATCTATCAGGGTCCATCAGCCTCTGCAGGCGAGCCCAAATTGGCTCACCACCTAAGCAGGGTGGGGGTGGAAAATCAATCCTGGCTTTCAGTGCGTAGTGATCAGACCATGGCACCTTCATTGAAGGAGACATGATCACATCTATACCGGCGCCAAAGATCAAATCCAGCGTGTGGCCTGCTTGATGTGTGGGGCCCGACACAAACTGGGAGAGCCCTAGTGTCGCCATGGAAGACACCAGGTCCAGTGCCTGTGAGGAGGGAATGGCATCAGCATGGATGTTGAAGTCCCCCAATACCAATAGGTTAGGGAACTCCAAGGCCCAGCCGGCCACCACCTCCAGCAGGCCTGACAGGGTGGCTGCTGGTGCGCTAGGTGGCCGGTACACCAGCCAGACAGCCAAGCTCACCTCGGAGCCCCACACTAGGCCAACACATTCAATGCCGGGGATCGATGGCGATGGTAGAGCCCTGAAAGAACAGTCTTCTCGGATTAATAATGCCACCCCTCCCCCCCGGCCCACAGTCCGCGACTGGTGGAGGACGGAGAAACCCGGGGGCGCCATCTCTCGTAAGGTAACAGTATCCCCTTCGCGCATCCAGGTCTCCGTCACACAAGCCAGGTCGACCCCCTGCGAGATGAAGAAGTCTCGCAGGGTGGCGGTTTTGTTGCCTATAGACCTGGTACCTCTGGTTAAGTACTTAATTCGTTCTGGAGGTCCGTACTTAACCTGAAACTGTTCTTAACCTGAAGCACCACTTTAGCTAATGAGGCCTCCTGCTGCTGCCGCGCTGCCAGAGCAGAATTTCTGTTCTCATTCTGAAGCAAAGTTCTTAACCTGAAGCACTATTTCTGGGTTAGCGGAGTCTGTAACCTGAAGTGTATGTAACCTGAAGCGTATGTAACCTGAGGTACCACTGTACTCATCCTGAGGTAAAGTTCTTAAGCCGAGGTACTACTTCCGGGTCAGCTGAGTCTGTAACCTGAAGCGTTTGTAACCCGAGGTACCACTGTATATATCCCACCTTTCTTTCGAGGAACTCAAGGCAGCCTACAGAGTTCTCCTCTTTCCCATTTTATCTTTTCAGCAACCCTTTGACATAAGTTAGGCTGAGAGTAAATATCTCTCCAACGGTCCCCCAGCTAGCTTCATGGCTGAGTGGGGAATTCGAACCCGGGTCTCCCAGGCCCTGGTCCAGCACTCTAACTGCTGCGCCACACTGGCTCTCAATATGTTTTGTTTATATGTTTATTTATAAAATCATCTCTCTGCCTGGTTCTCAGGAGTCTACCCAGGCCATGCCCCTTACCAGACCACACCCCTTCCTGAGCCACGCCCACATCCTGCCTTGCACCCTCGTTGGCTGTTTTTGCCCAGCTATAATGCACCCTTGACCTCTGATAGAACTTCAAGCCTGCCTTGATGGACAATAGAGAGGGAGGTGGAAGCAAATTAGGATTTGTTGCTCCACCCACTTTGGCTTATGCCCCGCCCACCCTGGCATGTGGCCCCAAGAAGCTTGCCCAGGAGAGAATGTGGCCCTCAGCTGCAGAAGAAAAAAAGGCTCTCCGCCCTTGTTTTATAGGACAAGTGGGAAAAGGGAGATGTCCTCTCCTCTGGCCCAGCTGATTCAAAGTCCCATTCTCTTGGCCTTGGCTGGACGGAAAGACTTACCTCTGGAGCTTTCGAAGATCTCCTGCCCGCTGTAAACGATGGCACCTGCCACGACCAGAGCGTAGAGCCCCAGCTCGTAAGTGGGCAACTGCGCTTTAATGCCCATGTTGGAGGGTCGCTGCTGCCACAGAAGCCAACTCCAAGGAGATCCAGATCTGCAGAGGGAAGGAAGCAGGGGGAGATACCTTCACATTTCATGAGTTGGTTGTGGGCTCCAAGGCATCGCGGGAGTTATTCTGCCCACAGAGCTGTCTTCATTCATACATGCACAGGGTGAATATTCCCAGCACAATATTCAGCTGTCCCTAGTCTACTGGGTATTGGTGGCGCTGTGGGTTAAACCACAGAGCCTAGGGCTTGCCGGTCAGAAGGTCGGCGGTTCGAATCCCTGCGACGGGGTGAGCTCCTGTTGCTCGGCCCCTGCTCCTGCCAACCTAGCAGTTTGAAAGCACGTCAAAGTTCAAGTAGATAAATAGGTATCGCTCCAGCAGGAAGATAAACGGCATTTCCGTGCGCTGCTCTGGTTCGCCAGAAGCAGTTTAGTCATGCTGGCCACATGACCCGGAAGCTGTCTGCGGACAAACACCGGCTCCTTCGGCCTATAGAGCGAGATGGGCGCGCAACCCCAGAGTTGGCCCCGACTGGACCTAATGGTCAGGGGTCCCTTTACCTTTACTTTACTACACCCACCCAGCCACACCTTGGCCAGTTCCTGCACCCTTAACAGAAGCTTTTTCAGCCTTGGCCCCGATCTGGTGGAACGCTCTGTCCCAAGAGACTAGGACCCTGCGGGACTTGACATCTTTCCGCAGGGCCTGCAAGACAGAGCTGTTCCACTGCCACCTATGCACATCCAGCTCTGGCTGAAATATCCTACCCACAACTGTATCTGGCCTCGAACTCGCTGCTATCAGCTGCCCACAGTAGTCCCGGCTGCTATTATCTTCCCATAGAGTTAATAACTTAATGGAAGCCCACACCCAGCTCCAGCCTCCATGCAGACAGGCAACATCCCAAAGTATGACCAAGCAGATGTTCTTGAGGTGTCCTACAAACTTCGTGCTCCCAAGGGAGCCAGTCCTGTTGGGTTCTGCTCGTTCTTTGGACTGAACAGCACAGTCAGCACAGAAAGGAATAAAAAGGAATAACATGGGAGTGACTCCAGAGCAGAATTGGCCCTGGACCGCAAAAAGCAATGATACTGGTGATCAGGGCCAGCCCGCCCATGAGACAGACTGAGGCAGCTGCCTCAGGTGGCAAAATCTCAAGGGGAGGCCCCTGTCACCACCATTGGAAAAGCAAGGAGAAGCAGCAATGGCTTCCAGGCAGATCTTGCGGCGCTATAGTGAGATCTCACAACCACTTCTCCAGGGCTGAGCCTAGTAAGTGAGGTTTCAGCAGGTGTGGGGCAGCAGGGGGAAAATGGCAAAATGGGATGGGCCACCCCTGCTATGAATGCAGCTCAGAATGGGAATCACTGCATTCTTGAGCCCACAGTTATTTTTTAGGATATTTTAAAATAAATAAATTATAAGTTGCGTGTCCTCAAGTTGCTTGTTCTCAATTTGATCCTTTTACATGGTTTTGTATGTTTTGTGGAATTTTGTGCATGGTGATTTGCTGTTTTTTTTAATTGATTATAGGTTGGCAATTCTTTATTTCAATTGATAAGTGTAAACTGTTTAATTATTATTTGCCGTCCTTTAATTTTACTGTTTACTATTGGACTCTAATGGATTGAATGTTTCTTTATTTGATATGTTGTTTATTTTAAAGTTATTGTGATTTTCTTTATATACAGTGGTACCTCGGTTTAAGAACAGCCCTGTTTACGAACTATTTGGTATATGAACTCTGCAAAACCGGAAGTAGTGTTCCGGTTAGCGAAATTTACCTCAGTCTACGAACGGAATCCGAACGGTGGAAGGGCACCGGCGGTGGGAGGCCTCATTAGGGAAAGCACACCTCAGTTTAAGAATGGCTTTGGTTTAAGAACAGACTTCCGGAACGGATTAAGTTCGTAAACCAAGGTACCACTGTATCAGATTGTTACTATTAATGTTTGATTTTTATGATGTTTTTATATGTATTGGAAGCCGCCCAGAGTGTCTGGGGCAACCCAGCCAGATGGGTGGGGTATAAATATATGATATAGTAGCAGTAGCAGTAGTAGTAGTAGTAGTATTTGCACACTAGGCAGCTGCCTTCCAGTACAGTGGCATCTGTTAGAATTCCTGCTCCATGACTGCAGTCATGGGATTTTTGTCTATCACATGACGGTGTATGTTTTGACTCCACAGAGTGGGAAGTGACGGAGACAGGATGTTTGCGTTACTGTGTTCCGTGAAGTGGGACTATTGTCCTTTGTCCTTTTCCTCTTTGCTGTCTGATGCTAGAGAGAGAGGGAGCCATGTTGCAGTGCTCTGTGTGTGTTTATATGTAAATAAAGTAGATTAGCCAAAATGCTGAGTTGCTGAGGTCTGTCACGCAAGCTGCGAAGACTCTGTGGATCCCTAAGTGTGCCGGTGTCGGTTGGCATCGGTTGCTGTGATGTTCGGGCTGAAGAAAGCTTTTAAAGCTCCCGAACGATCGACCAGGAGGGAGAGAACATGCCAGTCGGGTATGTGTCTCTGCCAGGGTCCTACTCGAATGTGGGGACAAGCTCTCCTGCCAGCCGGGGCAGCTCTTTGTACTGTACGATTGCATCTTAGGTGCGTTTAACTTGTATGATTTGAACCATAAGCAGCTGAAGGCAGACTGGTTTAAATTGTGTGTGTGAAATCCAAAGAAATAAGAGATCTTAAATGTTCTTCATGGGCCAGGCTCACTTGAGGTTGTTGTTGTTGTTGTTTAGTCGTTTAGTCATGTCCGACTCTTCGTGACCCCATGGACCAGAGCACTCCAGGCACTCCTGTCTTCCACTGCCTCCCGCAGTTTGGTCAAACTCATGCTAGTAGCTTCGAGAACACTGTCCCACCATCTCGTCTTCTGTCGTCCCCTTCTCCTTGTGCCCTCCATCTTTCCAGGGAGTATTCTCTTCTCATGAGGTGGCCAAAGTATTGGAGCCTCAGCTTCAGGATCTTCCAGTGAGCACTCAGGGCTGATTTCCTTCAGAATGGAGAGGTTTGATCTTCTTGCAGTCCATGGGACTCTCAAGAGTCTCCTCCAGCACCAGAATTCAAAAGCATCGATTCTTCAGCGATCAGCCTTCTTTATGGTCCAGCTCTCACTTCCATACATCACTACTGACACTTGAGGTTACTCAGCACGTAAAGAGCTATTAAGTTCTCCACCCTTGCGGGGCGCCTGCTCAGTGCGCCGCCTCTCATGTGAGCCCCCCAAAACCTGCTCTCTATGCGCCGGGTAGCTGGAGCAAGGAAGAGGTTTTAAAATCTCCAACTTGCTTGCTGGGCAAGGTGAGCTTGGCTCTAGGAGCTGGGCATGGGGTTCTCTCCCTGCCGCACTTCACCTACAAGGGCAGTTCCAAGGGATTGGGAATCCACAATTTCTGCGCACACACAGAACCCTTGGATCCAAACCACCCATGTAAGATTTGCTTGTACTGTACATGGGGAAATGTGTCAATCTGTCTTTTGCTTCAGGCAGCAAAATGTCTTAGGCTAGCCCTGGGGTAGGGGAGGAGATAATCCCATAATAATCAGTGCCGGATTTACGTATAAACTAAACAAGCTATAGCTTAGGGCCCCACTCTCTTCGGGCCCCCCAAAAAAATTTAAAGGGGAAAAAACTGGATGTACATTTCCAAAATATAAGGAAAAAAACCCAAAAACCTACATACAGCAACAGTGTTTTGTGTTGTGTTGGCTTCTAGGATGTAAGTCATGGGCCCCACCTGCTAGCCTGCTCCCTAAATCATCACTGGTTTAGATACCTATTAGGTCCATAAATTACCACATAGCACAAAAAAACAGTGACAATTTGTTGTTGACAAAGGACAGCTGGACATAGAAGGGGCCCCATTACCTTTAGTAGCTTAGGGCCTCATCAAACCTAAACCCAGTCCTAATACTACTAATAATAACCCAGATCCTATAGCTTTTAACACCAGCCTGACACTCTGAAATCTACATGCTATTGATTTCAGTGGGATACAACAAGAGGTGGAGAACCCACAGCCCTCCAGATGTTCCTGAACTCCAATTTGCATCAGCCCCAGCCGGCAGGACCAGTGGTTAGACTTTGGAATGATGGGAGTTGTAGTTTGAGAACACCTAGGAGCGCCACAGGTCCTCCATACCTGGGACAGAGCCAGCCATGCACTCTGTTCTTTGACTGAACACAATGCTGCTACTTAAGGGTGCTTTAACTTCTGGCTGGATCGGGGCCATAAATTTTTTTTAGCAGGCCCTTGGAACCACACACACAACTTTTTGTCATGCCTTCACGGATATGGTATATTGTAGTGCGCAGAGGATGAAGCTCTAATAATAATAATAATAAATTTATCTATACCCCGCCCATCTGGCTGAGTTTCCCCAGCCACTCTGGGTGGCTCCCAATCGAGTATTAAAAACAATACAGCATTAAAAATTAAAAACTTCCCTGAACAAAGCTGCCTTCAGATGTGTTTTAAAGATAGGATAGCTGCTTATTTCCTTCACATCTGAAGGAAGGGTGTTCCACAGGGCGGGCGCCACTAGCGAGAAGGCCCTCTGTCTGGTAACCTCACTTTTCACAATGAGGGAACCGCCAGAAGGCCCTCGGCGCTGCATCTCAGTGTGTGGGCTGAATGATGGGGGTGGAGACGCTCCTTCAGGTATACTGGGCCAGGCTCATTTGGGGCTTTAAAGGTCAGCACCAACACTTTGAATTGTGCTCAGAAACGTACTGGAAGCCAATGCAGATCTCTCAGGACCGGTGTTATGTGGTCCCGGTGGCCGCTCCCAGTCACCAGTCTGGCTGCTGCATTCTGGGTTAATTGCAGTTTCCGGGTCACCTTCAAAGGTAGCCCCACGTAGAACGCATTGCAGTAGTCCAAGTGGGAGATAATCAGAGCATGCACCACTGTGGCGAGACAGTCCGTGGGCAGGTAGGGTCTCATCCTGCATACCAGGTGGAGCTGGTAGACAGCTGCCCTGGACACAGAATTGACCTGCGCCTCCATGGACAGCTGTGAGTCCAGAATGACTCACAGGCTGTGCACCTGGTCCTTCAGGGGCACAGTTACCCCATTCAGGACCAGGGAGTCCCCCACCCCCGCCTACCCCCTGTCCCCCAAAAACAGTACTTCTGTCTTGTCAGGCTTCAACCTCAATCTGTTAACAGGAAGCTCACAATGGTTAGAGCTACGGGTTGTTGCAGCTCCTAGTCTTTACGGTTAATTTCTGCTTCTGCATAGGGGTTACCATCAGAGAATATCTTTGAAGCAAGAAAGGTCCCTGCTTAACAGAACTACAGCCCCTCCAAGTGTCCCTATTTTCCAGGGACAGTCTAGGATTTACAGAAGCCATCCTGGTTTCTGATCTGATCCTGGAATGTCCCACTTTCCCTTAGGACGTCCCTATTTTCGCTGGAGAAATTGTGGAGGGTATGAAGTTATGTGGCCCCTGAGCCGAGGAGATAAGTAACTAGACAACCTTTAGAAGACACTGGAAGGCAGCCCTGCATAGGAAAGTTTTGTAATGTTTAATGCTTTATTATGTTTTTGTATATGTTGGAAGCTGCCCAGAGTGGCTGGGGCAACCCTGTCAGATATGTGGAGTAATAGTAGTAGTAGTTAAGGTAAAGGGACCCCTGACCATTAGGTCCAGTCGTTGTCGTTGTCATAATAATAATAATAATAATAATAATAATAATAAATACAGTGGATGCTCGGGTTGGGAAACGTGATCCATGCGGAATGCACATTTGCAACCTGCAGTGTTCGCAACCTATGCCTGCGCACGTGCGGGTTGCAATTCAGCACTTCTGCGCATGCGCAAAGGGCGGTTTAGCGCTTCTGTGCATGCGCGACTGCCGAACCCCGGAAGTAACCCATTCCGGTACTTCCGGGTTTCGGCGGTCCGCAACCTGAAAAAACGCAACCTGAAGCGTCTGTAACCTGAGGTATGGCTGTATTGAAAATGAGGTACCTAAATTCATCAAAGGAAAACTGGAGGGTGTGGAACAAGTTAGAAGGTGCCCTCAATGCAGCAGAGGTGGCTTGCCACATTTTTTAAGTTAAATAATTCCTTCTAAAGAGGTCTAACCCCCCCCCCGCCTGCACAGACACATATACGGCCCCAGTAAGGCCAGAGGTTAGAATGACCTAATTGCACCCCTGCCTTTGCATCAATTAAAAAAAACCCAACCCACTGTTCTTTGGTCCTGGAAGAAACTATCAGGTGTGTTAATTCTACTGGCTCTATCCTGCATCAATTACGCCGAATGTTTTTTTAAAGGGAAGCTGCATTATTGATCACGGTGGTGAGGGAGGGAGACAGTTAATGGAGCCTGGGTCTTAAATAGCATAAGGCAGGCAATGACACCGTAGCTGGGGTGAGGCGGGGCGGAGAGGGAAATCATCTGCAAAGCAGCCGTCCTGTCCAATTTTAGCTTAGTAATTGCTCTATCTGCAGCCGGCGGCGCAATGTGATAGCAGAGGCGATCGTTTTCCTGGGGCAGCCTCTGACAGGCGCTCGGAGATGCACCGAGCGTGGAAGTTTCACGGCCCTTTCGGACGAGCTTTCTTTGCCTGACTCTTTTGCTGTTGTTTCTCCAGTGAACACACCTGCATGTGACATCCCAAGGACCTCTCAATGTTGCAATGCCAGTATATCGATATCGAAGCTTCTGCACCGTGGACGAATGCCATGGCCAGAAGCAGTTCCCTCTGACTTGCCCTCTGCACACCTCTCTCCTTCCAGCTGAGCGCACATGCCGTTTAACCCTTCGCTAGCCGGCAGCTGTGCCACTAGCGAATCCCACATAGAAGCGGCAGCGGCGGCGGCTGCAGGGGGCAACCGGCTGGCGACTTAAACCACGCGCCAGATTTTGCCCTACCCAAACCCCCTTGGCAGCATGCAGATCCCCTCTCACTGACCTTGAGAAACAAGCTGGCCGAGTTCAGCACCACTAGCAGCCTGGAGAATAAAGGATTCTCTTATCTAGGATAAGAGGAGGAAGAGGAGGAGGCCAGGGTAACCTCTGTTTGAAAGTCCCAAGTTTAGATAGACATGAATGAAGGAAAGAGAGAGAAAAAGTCCTTCTGTAAAAAGCACCTGGTCCAGTGGTTTTTGTTTGTGTGTTTGTTTTAAAGGAGTGATCGGCCGGTGGGTGCCGCCCCCCCTCCTTGGCAGGTCCCTGGTGTCAGTTTAGCAAAGAGTGGAAGGTGGCCGGCTGCAGATATTTTTATTTTGGAGGATCACTGCAGAGAGAGGGGCTGGCCCAGGAGCTGCCTGTCAAAAGGACTGCTGAAGACAGCCCAAAACAGCAGCAGGAGCAGCAGCGGGAGCAGCCAAAGTTAATTCAGGACAATGTGAGAGGGGAGGACAGAGGAGCAAGGCGAAGCCGGCAGCCCCAAGGTGCACAGATATCAGCTCGCTCACAGTGCTGCTACCTGGCTGCTGCTGCTGCTGCAAGTCCCAGGCCAGCAGGATTGAGTTGCTTCCCTGGATTGCGCTTTGCTGCTGCCCGTAAGTGTCGGAGGCAGTAAATCAGGGCCGCTAGACACCATCCCTGAATATGCAGCTAGGGAAATGCAGGAGGGCGCCTGCCTCCAGCGCGACTGTCATTATTTTGCAGGAGGGGCTCAGGCGCAAATGCCAGAACCTTAGCCATGCGCTGCTGAATTGGATGAAAGGGTTTTGCTGCGCTAGCGCAACAAATCCACTTTACAATAAAGCCCGGGGCTTTTTGTGGTTCAGAAATGCACTGAAGCAGGATACACAGCAGGGTGAATGGTTCAGTGTCTCCCCATTAAGTAACCGGAAGAATTTATGTTATTTTATTTATTAATATCCCACCTCCTCTCCCCCCCCCCCGCCCCCGGGTCTGGGGCTCAAGGCGGTTTACACAGATTAATAATAATAATAATAATAATAATAAATTTTATTTATACCCCACCCTTCCTGGCCAGAGTTGGGCTCAGGGCAGCTAACACCAGTAAAATTACAGTAAAAACAAAATGGGGGGGGGGGGGACCAATTTAAAATACAGGTTAAAATACAATTTAAAATGCAGCCTCATTTTAAAAGTAGCCCATAGAAGGGGAGGGAAACATAAGGGTCAGACTGAGTCTAAACCAAAGGCCAGGCAGAACAGCTCTGTCTTGCAGGCCCTGCAGAAAGATGTCAAGTCCCGCAGGGCCCTAGTCTCTTGTGACAAAGTGTTCCACCAAGTCGGGGCCAGTACTGAAGAGGCCCTGGCCCTAGTTGAGACCACTCTAACCACCTTGTGACTTGGGACCTCCAAAATGTTGTCATTTGTGGACCTTAAGGTCCTCCACGGGGCATACCAGGAGAGGCGGTCCCGTAGGTACATGGGTCCTAAGCCGCACATGAAACAAGCTAGTGAAACAAGCTGAGAAGCATAGAGAAGACCATCATTAAAATGTCATTAAACACTGATAGAATTGAAATAGTATAAAAAGATCCATTCGAAACGCAGACAATAAGAATAACGACATCATGGCATCAGCCCTTTCCTTAAAAAGGAAAAGAAAAACATCAGTTTCCAAAGGTCTGTTGGCAAAGAAAGGTCTTTACCTGCTGGCAGAAGGACAGAAAGGAGGGAGCCAGCCTAGCTTCTATAGCAGGGAGTTCCAAAGTCTGGGAGCAGCCACCACCGAGAAGGCCCTGTCTTGCATCC
The DNA here is from genome assembly GCA_034642415.1 of Podarcis siculus. Lineage (NCBI taxonomy): Eukaryota > Metazoa > Chordata > Lepidosauria > Squamata > Lacertidae > Podarcis > Podarcis siculus. Next base: position 3,170,746 of record JAXCMG010000017.1, on the reverse strand, counting down.
CCACCAAGCGTGGCTGTGAGAGTGGTGGAACTGAAAGAAAGGCCTCCCCCAGAGATCTCAGAGCCTGGGCAGGTTTGTATGAGGAAATAGGAACTTTCAGATAGTCTCCTAACAACTCTCAGCACCCTTTATAAACTACACTTCCCATGATTCTTTAGGAGAAGCCATGGGTGTTTAAAGTGGTATTACAGTGCTTTAAAGGGACGTGGGTGGCGCTGTGGGTTAAACCACTGAGCCTCTTGGGCTTGCCGATCAGAAGATCGGTGGTTCGAATCCCTGCGACAGGGTGAGCTTCCGTTGCTCGGTCCTTGCTCCTGCCAACCTAGCAGTTCAAAGGCACATCAAAGTGCAAGTAGATAAATAGGTACCTCTCCAGCGGGAAGGTAAACAGTGTTTCCGTGTGCTGCTCTGGTTCGCCAGAAGTGGCTTAGTCATGCTGGCCACATGACCCGGAAGCTGTATGCTGGCTCCCTTGGCCCATAAAGTGAGATGAGTGCCGCAACCCCAGAGTCGGCCACGACTGGACCTAATGGTCAGGGGTCCCTTTACCTTTACAGCGCTTTAAATGCATGGGGTGGATGCGCTCATAGTCTAAAAGCTTTGTGGAAGAAAAGGAAGCTTCGCAAAATTCAGCTTTGTGGATGAATGCTGAATCAAGAGGTCATGCGGTGGAGCTATATAAAATCTACTAGATCTACTAAAAACATACAATCACAACAAAAACAGCATGGCGCTAGCCCCCTCACTAAAAGCAGTCACTTCCCAAAAGTCTGTTGAGACAAGAAGGTCTTCTCCTGTCAGCAGAAGAACAGCAAGGAGAGAACCAGTCACCAGCTTCTCCAGGGAGGGAGTTCCAAAGTCTGGGAGCCACCACCGAGAAGGCCCTCTCCTGCGTCCCCACCTAGCATGTCTGCGAGGGTGGCAGGACCTTCCCTGAATGTGCCCCTCAGGCTGCAAAATGCTCTCCAGCCTTAGATTTAATTCTGAGCTATGGCTTTTAGACACAGGCAGCCACTGACCTATTGTATCTAAGCCAGTTTGGGACCTGGGTGGAAGAAAGGTGCAAAGGAGTAAAATTTAAACAATGCGCTTTGGAATGGGGGAACGGTGAGCACTTACCCTCAAGTTCCTGCTATTGTTAACGCCCCCCCAGGCACAGAGAAGGAAAACTCATTACTCCTTCTTTAAAGGGAAGCGAGATCTAGTCCTTGGCTCTGCAGTGCAGCAAAAAGAGGCCTGGGGGGTGGCGAGGAACCCATGCAGGGACGTGAGCAAAATGGGCAGCAGAAAACTCTTGGCTCGCTCCCTCTCTCTTCCTGCCAGCCTAAGGCTGAGGTAGGAGCTGGTGCAGAGCCTGAGTGAACCCAAAAGACTCTAAAGGCTTAAAGGGAAAGTGTGTGGTTTGTCTCTGATTGCTCAGAACAGCCTTTGCCAACCCGGTGCCCTCCCATCAAGTCCCAGCCAGGATCCCCAAACATTTGGAGGAGGGCTCCAGGTCGGGGGACGCTGGCTTAGAAAAATTATAGCCCGCTTTTCTCATAAAGTGGCATATTAAACCGTACTTTTCCATGTATAAGACTAGGGTTGTTGTTTTTTAAACTTTAAAATAAGGTTAAAAATCTGGGGGCGTCTTTAAATTTAAAGACTATTTAGTTAAATATGTTAAGTTAAATTAATTGGAGAAGCTTGCAAATACCACATAGACTTAGGATTTAAATATGTAATGTGATGAATTCATATGTTTAATGTTGAACTGGAAAGAAAGAAAGATGTTAAGTGATCAAGTTATTTTTTTAAGAATATTGGATTTGGAAAACCGTTAAAATGATATACATTGAAATTCAACCAGGGGGACACAAAGAAGTCACTTAACAATGTAACTACAGTGGTGCCTCGCAAGACGAAATTAATTCATTCTGCGAGTTTCTTCGTCTTGCGGATTTTTCGTCTTGCGAAGCACGGCTATTAACGGCTATTAACGGCTATTAACGGCTATTAACGGCTATTAACGGCTATTAACAGTACTTAGCGGCTTTAAGAAAAAGGAAACACACTCGCAATTAAGAAAAAGGAAACAAACTCGCTATTAACGGTACTTAGCGGCTTTAAGAAAAAGGAAACAAACTCGCAAGAACTCTCAAGACGTTTTCGTCTTGTGAAGCAAGCCCATAGGGAAATTCGTCTTGCGAAGCGACTCAAAAAACGGAAAACTCCTTTGTCTTGCGCGTTTTTCGTCTTGCGAGGCATTCGTCTTGCGAGGTACCACTGTAAGTTCAATTTAATACGGTGGAGATTTATTTTTGTTTGTTTATTTGTTTGAAAAATAAAATCTGGGGGCGTCTTAACATGGACAGTGCATATGCCCATTTTGTAAATTTGGGGTTCCCAAAAGTAGGGAGCATCTTATACATTGGGGGGTCTTATACATGGAAAAATACAGTAACTACAACAAATGAAGCATTAATAATAACAATAATAACAACAACAATCATAATTTTATTTATACTCCGCCCTCCCCAGCCAAGACCGGGCTCACGGTGGCTAACACCCGATATAAAACAATTGATCAAAATACAATTTAAAAAACAACATTAAAATACAACATTAAAACATTAAAAAACATTAAAATGCAGCCTCCTTTCAGTGGAAACTCAAATCAAAAACTTTTTGGGGAATAAAAACGTCAAGCCTTCACCAAGGCTATAGTGTAAATTGACTCAGAATGAGCCTCTTCATTTAAAATCTACAGCTAGGGATTATCATATCGGAACATTTTTGAATGTGAGCAATACTCTGCGGTTGGAATTTGGTGAAGTGCTAAATGTCAGCAAGTGGTGGATGCTTTAACATGTTGATGGATTAAAAAGTTGATGCATACGCTTTGCTCTGCAGATGAATTCATTTTTATATGCCACGACTGCAGCGAGTATATTAAAATACACAAAAATGGCGAGATGCGGTGGTATCTACTAAAGAGGATCGGCAGCTGAAAATGATGGAACAGGCAAGTTTAACAGGCAAAATTAGAGAGCAGGATGAGGCTGACTTTAAGGAGGAGTGGGAAATGTTTGTAGACTGGTTTTAAAAAAACAACTATTGTAAACATGTTAAAACGTGTGGGCTTTGAATGAGAACAGCAGTAAAATCATATCTGAGAAAATTGTGGTGGGATTAACTATAATATGCAGCAATATTCGAAAATTTGAGGAAACCATGGAGGGGTGGAGGGGAAGTCCAATGATAATTGACTATTAATTGGAAAATGTTATACAGTGGTACCTTGGTTTAAGAACAGCTTAGTTTATGAACAACTTGGATCAAGAACTCTGCAAACCTGGAAGTTGGTGTTTTGGTTTGCGAACTTTGCCTTGGAAACAGAACATGTTTCGTGTTAAGTTGTGTGGGTGAACATATCAGACGACACAGCGATTCTTCAGACAGCTCTTGTTTATTCACAGGCCAGAACAGAGCTGGGCTCAAGGGTTCAGCCAACCTGCTTATATAGAGCTCAACTACAAAGCAACAGTAACAACTTTCTGAAACTATCCAATCACTGAACATCACTTTCAATTCCTTATTTGCATATGTGGACCTGAGTGAAAACTATCTACAGTATCCCCCTGCTGGCCCAGGGTGAGAACTTCAGTACATAACATTTCACTTCCTGTTGAGTGTGTTCCATTTGTAAATCGAGCCCGCCGCTGCTATGGGAAAGCACGCCTTGGTTTAAGAATGCTTTGGTTTAAGAACAGACTTCCGGAACAGATTAAGTTCATAAACCAAGGTACCACTGTATTAATTATTTTTGTTTGAAATTTATAAGTGAGTCCCAATGTATGCAATGCCTTGGAACGTAACCCACGTGTAACCTGCATTGTTTGCAATGATATTGATTTAGATATTGAGTCTTACTTTACTGTAATATTCAGGGCCCACCCATGAGGCAAGATGAGGTGACTGTCTCAGGCAGCAGGATCCAAGCAGAAAAAAGGCTGAACTGCCGTTTCGGATGTATAAGTCAAATGTATAAGACTGAGAGTGAAGGAAGCAGTAAGTTTCAGATGCTGGGCAGGTGAGAAATTAACCATTCGTGGATATCAAATTGAGATTCTGGCTGCTGTCCCCCCAGAAATAGGGATGGATGAATACCTCATTTTAAAATTTCCCTCAGTTTCTTAATGTTCCAAGCTTAAGATCATTTTTCCACATCAATTTGCATTAAAAAAGAGCTCTCACGAAAATTCATCAGCGAATTTCTCTCAGTATTCATATGTGTGTATGCAATTTTGCCTATGATGAACATGTTTGCGAAAACATCCCCCTAAAATAATACATTTTATGACACTTTCACCAATAGATGCATTTCCACGCACACTTTACCCCAGTACATGGATGTTTGTAAATGTTACTTGGCTGGAGAACGACATTGCAAAATTCAGAGAGGCGCGAATTTTGAAGAATAGCTATTTTTCAGTTCGTACACTTGTTTTTTTTTGAAAGTGTGAATTGTTGAGCTTGCCTTTAAATGAAACTGGATCAAATTTCTCCCCAATCCTTACCCCAGACACATTAGTCAAGAAAATGGAACTCAGATTTCAAACGCAAACCGTGAGACAAACGAAAATAGGGGAGGGGGAGGGGCGACAATGTTTAAAAATAGTATGTCAAATAATACGAGCAATAGTGGGAAGCATTGTGGTCAAAATGAGGAACCAGAGTAAAGAACTATTAGATGAAAGTTCACACACTGAAACTCAACAAAGGAATTCCACCACAGTGTGGAAACGGAGGTAGCTACTGAGAAGAATAACTTATCACCATTGCAGAGAAGAAATCACAAAATAGATAAAGGGAATTTTGTGAACAGTGGAACGGCTTTCTAGTTTTGTCAGATAATGTTAATTTTTCAGAAGCCGAATGCAAAGGGGTTGAACTCTCCATTTAGGTAGTGCAAAAGCACAACAGGTCTAAGAGGAGAAATCACAGGCTTCGTACACTAATACCGGCAATAGCGGAAAGCTTCCGAAAAGCTTTTAAAAACTCACCAGGGGTTTACACTTGGCAGGACTCTCAAGACGTAAACACAAGCAAACAAAGAAAGATGTGACTATATTCCTATATATCTGTTCATAACTCCTGTTTCAGAATGGACTCCTATTCAGTCTCTCCTGGTTTAGCATTGCTAGACTAGATGGGCCTTTGGTTCCATCCAGCAGAACTTGTTTCCATAAATGTCTGGCGAGACACAATACATGGCTTGGTGGGTCTGCTCAAAGTGCTCTCAAACATACCTTGAAATCTCCAAATCAGTCTTGCCTCCTGGTTTGACCCAATCCCTCTTCCTTCTTCTCCTGTTGCCTCTGTTGCCCCCCAAGTCTTGCTTTGCTTCCAGAGCTAAAGGACCAGAGATCTGTCTGGTGACTAACTGAGCTCAGGTGAACCTCCCATCTCGACTCTGGTTTCAACCTGCCTTTTAGCTTCTGGCCCATCCACAACCTATTTGGCAAGGATGCCACAGGTAGGGTCTTTGTGGGCCTGGAGGGGGTCAGCACATTTCCCCCTCCTGCTAAATGTTTGGGACAAAATTGCCTTCGCAGGTACGTTACATAGCAAGGCCGCTTGTGGAATAGCAGGTGAATTTAAGCAGAGCCTGGGGGAGCTGGAGGAAAACAGGATGAACAGTGTTGTTGTAACCCAACCGAGCTGGTTCTTCTGCAGCCAAAAGGCACAATTGGGTGCATTGTGAAGACGGGGACATCTGGAAGATGATACAAATGCAAGGAACAGCCAGAGTGGGAGCGAAGCGGCCAAGAAACTGCCTTGGAAATCAATGGCAAATCAGACCTTTTGTCTTGAAAGAAAGGACCCTTATTGTGGCCACAAAAGTGGGGATCATGGCCCTACCGAACTTCTGGAGTTCACTGCTTCATTGGAGCAAAGAACAACAAGGAATTCACCTTGGATCCTGCCCTCTCCCCCATCCTTCCTATGTTAGAACTCAGGCCTAGAACTTTGTGGTTTTTCTTGAGACAATGGACAGGAGGGGAAAAGTTCACTAGGGCACAGCAGTCGATTTATTGATTTACTGATTTACTTGCAGTGGGCCTGTAACTAATACGCGATTGCAGCTTTGCGTGGGTGGCAGGAAAATAGCTAACACTGGGAAACAATTTTTTTGTTGCATTGACACCTGCAGTTGTTCTAACCTAATTTCGATGTGCTGATTTCATATCTGAAGTTGGTTTTGTTTTGTAAGCTCTAGGGGTTTTTTTGCAATTCATGTTTTTCATGGTCCGATCTGGAAAAATACAAATATTTAGGTTACAGAACTATAAAAATAAAGAAAAATTAAGATTGCAAAACAATAATTGCCATGTGGTTAGGGTAGATCAACGTGTCAGTGTCCACTTAAAAGATAAAGGTAAAGGTACCCCTGACCATTAGGTCCAGTCGTGGACGACTCTGGGGTTGCGGCGCTCATCTCGCTCTATAGGCCGAGGGAGCTGGCGTTTGTCTGCAGACAGTTTCTGGGTCATGTGGCCAGCATAACTAAGCCGCTTCTGGCAAAGCAGAGCAGCGCATGGAAAGGCCATTCACCTTCCCGCCAGAGCGGTACCTATTTATCTACTTGCACTTTGACGTGCTTTCGAACTACTAGGTTGGCAGGAGCAGGGACCGAGCAACGGGAGCCCACCCTGTCGTGGGGATTCGAACCGCCAACCTTCTGATCGGCAAGCCCTAGGCTCAGTGGTTTAGACCACAGCCCCACCCGCATCCCCAGTGTCCACTTATCCCCAGTGTAAATATGACATATCGGCAAAAGTCGGAAATTGAAAGATAACTATAGCATGTACACGAAAATCGATTTCGGACTTGAAATCAGCATTGAAAGAACATGTAAGAACAGTTGAAAAATCAGGTCGGAGTGAAAGAGTATAAATTAAGGGCATTTGCAGATGACTTAGTCTTAACATTACAGCAGCCGAACACTAGTACAAAAAGAGTTTTAGAACTGATAAAAATATTTGGTCAAGTTGCAGGATTTAAATTGAACAAACAAAAAACCAAAGTGCTGGAGCTGGAGAAAAACTTAACAAATGAGGAAAAAGAGGCATTCCAAAAGGAAACAGGTTTGGGGTTAACTAAAAAAGTTAAGTATCTGGGGGTGAACTTGACATCGAAAAATGTGAACTTATTTAAAGACAATTATGATAAATGTTGGTCAGAAGTTAAGAAAGATCTAGACACATGGTCAAGTTTGAAACTTTCTTTGTTAGGAAGAATTGCCGCTGTTAAAATGAATGTATTGCCTAGAATGTTATTTTTGTTTCAGACCTTACAAATAATAGACAAGATGGACTGTTTCAAGAGGTGGCAGAAAGACATATCCAAGTTTGTCTGGCAGGGCAAAAAGCCTAGAATAAAATTTAAGACTTTAACAGATGCTAAAGATAGAGGAGGCTTTGCCCTGCCAGACCTAAAACTGTATTATGAATCAGCAGCGTTTTGCTGGTTGAAAGACTGGCTGCTCCTCGAGAATACAGACACGTTGGATCTTGAAGGATTTGATAATAGATTTGGTTGGCATGCATATATATGGTATGACAAGGTAAAATCGCACAAAGGTTTTAAGAATCATGTTGTCAGGAAAGCTTTGTATAATGTCTGGATACGGTATAAAGATTTGCTTGAAAGTAAAACCCCCAGGTGGTTGTCACCTATGGAAGCCAAAGAGGTGAAAAAATTGAATATGGGGCCATACTGGCCTAAATATTTTGAAATTATAGTACAGGATGGTGAAAAATTGAAACTGAAAAGTTTTGAGGAGTTGAAAGATAAAGTGAGAGACTGGCTACACTACCGACAAATAAATGAAGTATTTAAACAGGACAGAAAGTTAGGCTTCCAGATGGAGAGATCTAAACTAGAAACAGAATTGCTAGAACCCAATACTAAAAATCTATCAAGAATGTACAATTTGCTGTTGAGGTGGAATACTCAAGATGAAGTGGTGAGACCTTGTATGATCAAATGGGCACAGGATATTGGACATGATATCGAGCTTGCTGACTGGGAGCAATTGTGGACCACCGGTATCAAATTCACGGCATGTAATGCCTTAAAAGAAAACATTATGAAAATGATTTACAGGTGGTACATGACTCCTGCCAAGTTAGCGAGGATTTATCATTTGCCCAATAACAAATGTTGGAAATGTAATGAAATGGAGGGAACCTTCTATCACCTTTGGTGGACCTGCCCGAAGATTAAGGCTTTCTGGGAAATGATCTATAATGAAATAAAAAAAGTTCTGAAGAGAACCTTTGCAAAAAAGCCAGAGGCCTTTCTCTTGGGTATGGTGGGCCAAATGGTGCCAAAGAAGGACAAGTCCTTTTTTATGTACGCCACAACAGCAGCAAGAATTCTTCTAGCAAAGTATTGGAAGACACCAGAACTACCCACGTTGGAAGAATGGCAGACGAAGGTGATCGACTACATGGGACTGGCAGAGATGACTGGCAGAATTTGAGACCGGGGAAAAGAGGCGGTGGAGGAAGAATGGAGTAAATTTAAAGTTTATCTTAAAAGATGTTGTAATTTGGCTGAAAATTAGAGGTTCAGGGAAATAAGAGACAAAGAACTGCAGTTGTTTAATAATCCAAACAAGTTGAATTTATGACATTTAAATTATGTGTATATTGAAGAAGTTGCTGAAAAAATCTTGAAATAAGGATGCAGAAAAGGGGTGGTATGGGGAAGTCGATTTTGTGTTTGTTTGTCTTTTTTCTTTTCTAGGCATTGTCTTTTTTGTGTTTATTGGAAACTGTATTTTGATGTTGTGAAATTAATAAAAAAATTATTTAAAAAAAGAAAAGAAAAATCTCATGCAACAGAATACGAAAAAAAAAAAGTTCCCCAGTGTAATGGCGAACTGGGGGAAAACAGTCAGGAGGGGCCACCTGAGATCTCATGAGATCTTCCCAGAGCCCAGTAAGCAAGGCTTAGAAAGCTCTTTCTGCGCTGAGTTTTCCTGCCACAGGACAGCGGCGGTGCCTGAAAGTTGAAGGGAAATGGTGGCTGTGGAATCTGCTCCTCCACATATTCCCCCGGCTCCACCCTTTGCTTGCATTTGCCCTGTGCCATTCTTGTGAAAATAAGGAGGTATAAATAGGTGTCCAGGCAGATCACCCGCTGGGCACAGGATTGCGACCACAGCTGCTCTCTCAATCCCTTGTTTGCAAGGACGGCATTCTTTCCTTCGAAAAGGCACAGGCTGCGCTGGGGTCCGGTTTCAAAGGCTTAAGAGGGTGCTGCTCAGAGGCAGACAGCCTGCGCACGTTTCCAGCAATGCTCAGTGTTCAGGGACTTTGCCTGCTCTCTGCAGACCTCGCCCAATGATGTGCCTGCAGGCATTTACATGATGGCAATGTGGTTGCCGGGGTCAGTTTTCACACATCTAACATATCACACTTGTGTTTCGGACACCCTGCTCTTGGTTTTGTTTTTTTTAATATATTTTTACTTTCAAATTTATACATTTCACCAATTTTACAATCATCTTAACATTTCAAAACTTGACTTCCTTCCCCCTCTTTCCGCTGTTCCTTAAATTTATTTTTAACCTCTCTTGCATATCCAAATCAACTTAATTTGCTTATTTATTCATCCACTTTGAATACAGTGGTACCTCGGGTTAAGTACTTAATTCGTTCCGGAGGTCCGTTCTTAACCTGAAACTGTTCTTAACCTGAAGCGCCACTTTCGCAAATCGGGCCTCCTGCTGCCACCGGGCTGCCAGAGCACGATTTCTGTTCTCATCCTGAAGCAAAGTTCTTAACCCGAGGTACTATTTCTGGGTTAGCGGAGTCTGTAACCTGAAGCGTATGTAACCTGAAGCGTATGTAACCCGAGGTACCACTGTATATGCTCTTATAATACAGCAGGTTATTACAATAATCCTTCCAATTTTCTTATCTGTTTACAATTTAACTGTAAATATTCAATAAACCATTTCCATTGTTTTATAAAAAGTTTGTTATCTTGATTTATCGGGTCCTCCCTTAAAGAGGGCACATGTTGCAGTGAGACCGGGCAACCAAACCTGTGTTGTGGGTGGGCAAGATTGCTCAGCCACAGCACCCGATTGGTAGGTCCCTTGATGCCAGGTTTAATCAGGCCAATGGGATGCAGGCTAAATGGATCAAGGGACCTATGCACATGACCCAGAGCTTCCTCTTTCGGAGCTTGCATTCAGAACACCCACCCACCTCTCCCTGCTTTTAGGGCTTTGCGCTTGACCTTGCTATGCCGTTGTATGTCGTCTGTCATTGGGACAGATGCACGGCAGGCTGATGATTTGCACAAAATTTGGGGTGTTCAAAGTTACACAGGGATGGCCCTTGCTTTCACCTACTGTGATGGCCTGGGAATCGGATTCAGAGGCTGAACCTGAGGATTCCCAGCCTGCACAGGAGTCCCCGCCTCCAGGGCCGGCTGAGGCGGGGCTGGGGCTTGAACCTGAAGGGCCCTCACCTGTGCCAGATCCTCAGGAGCAGACACCAGCTGAATCCGCTCTGGCTTCTGAGGTGATGGAGGACCCATTGCCTGCAGGTGCGCCTCTCTCAGCCCTGTCAGGGGAAGGTGAGGTTGCCTCTGGGTCCGGTAACCCTCCAGCCTCTCCTGAGCTGCAGAGGCTCAGGGCAGAGAGGCGGAGGGAACTAAGTTCTCACAGGAGGAATGCTCGCCTTAAGGCCAAGAGAGGTGAGTCACCTGTGGGCCGGGACCGCCCCAGGCCTCAGAGGAGATAAAGGCCAGTCAGCCCAGTCCCAGGACACTGACCTGCTCTCCCTGAGTTCCTGACCATGCCCGGCCACTTGCCTTGGACCCCGCTTCACCCTCAATGGACAGCCTCCAGACCCTTGACCCAGGACCGGACTCAGACCACGCCACATGGTAACCCCCCCCGGACCAGCACACAATGAAACGATGGACAGTCTGAGATGTGCTCACATCAAAGCATCTGGCACTTAAATAGGATGGAGGGAGGGAAAGTCTTCTGTTGTGCTTTTGCCATACCCAAACCGCACACCCAAATCGTGGCCTCTGATAACTTGCAGAGAGAGAGAGAGGTATGCCATCTCTTTAATGGGCCGCACTTTGAGGTCTCGCCAACACGAGAAACTTTGCTGCGATGTCACATAGAGGGTCATTTGTTCCCATCAGCAGAAAGTCAGAGGGGTTGTCGCCCTTCCAAATCCCCTGGGGAGGGATGTGGGATCCAGGCAGCACTAAACGGAGCTGGGCGAAGGTGTCCCCTGGGAGGTAAAAAAAAGGCTGTCATGGCAAAAGGCAGAGAGGAGAGAAATACGATCCGCCTCTTGGCCTGGCCGTGGCTTAATTTAGAGCTCCAGCAGAAGTCGCTGCACTCTTCCAGTTGGCTCTCCCCAAAAGGAGCTGCTATCGTAGCAGCACTGGGTGGAGGGGGGCAGAAAGTGCCGCCAGAATCTTGCTGCTAAAAACCACAGGTGTTTGTAGCTGTGCACATGGGACGTGGGTGACGCTGTGGTCTAAACCACTGAGCCTCTTGGGCTTGCTGATCAGAAGGTCGGTGGTTCGAATCCCTACGACAAAGTGAGCTCCCATTGCTCTGTCTCAGCTCCCGCCAACCTAGCAATTCGAAAGCAGGCCAGTGCAAGTAGATAAATAGGTACCATTTCGGCGGGAAGGTAAATGGCGTTTCTGTGCACTCTGGTTTCCGTCACGGTGTCCTGTTGCACCAGAAACAGTTTAGTCATGCTGGCCACATGACCTGGAGAGCTTTCTGTGGACGAACGCCGGATCCCTCAGCCTGAAAGTGAGATGAGCGCTGCAACCCCATAGTCGCCTTTGACTGGACTTAACCGTCCAGGGGTCCTTTACCTTTAGACCCATAGAATTGTAGAGTTGGAAGGGACCCCAAGGTCCAGCCCCCTGCAATGAAGCAATCATAGCTAAAGCATCCATGGCAGATGGCCACCCAAACCTCCAAGGAAGGAGAGTCCACCGCCTTCCATTCTACTGTGCAATAACTCTTACTGCCAGAAAGTATTTCCTAATGATTAGCAGGAATCTCCTTTCTTGCGATCTTGAATCCACTGTTTGCCTGCTTGCCTCTGACTTGCACCCAGTCCAGGCGGGGCCACTGCTTGCCATCTTCCTCGGCGTCAGTGTTGCCTCTGTCGTTGTTTTTTTAAAATTGGAATTTTATTTACAACAAAACACAACCCCCCAATACACAAATCCACCCTCATTAAACGTGAACATAACATACAGTGAGCATAACATACAGCAATACAAACAACCAAATAAATGACTTCCTTTATCCTGTATCTGGCTTCCTTATTTACTTCTTATAATCTGTTTCCTTTATGAATAATTATTAAGATTTTTCTAATTATAACTTAAATATCCACAAAGTCTCCTGCAGACATTAATCGAAACAAGTCCAGGTATGTATTTTAGGGCACTGTTTTGTGAAGGATTCTCTGCATTTTCCCCATGCTTTTTGAAACTCTTGTCTAGTGTGATCTCTAATTGCCTCTGTTAATCTAGCCAGTTCAATATACTCTAACAGTTTGTCTTGCCATTCCTTTTTTGTTGGCACAGTTTCTTTTTTCCAGTTTTTAGCAATTAGGATCCTTGCCGCTCCTGTGGAATAGAGGAATATTTTCTGATCTTCTCTTGCTATACCTGTGTCCGTTTTCCCTAGTAGAAAAGCTTCTGTATTTTTCATAGAGTTATACTTAAACATTTTTTTAAGCTCGTCATATACTGTGTTCCAGAAGCTTTTGACTTTTTCACAGGTCCACCAAACATGTATAAGTGCCCCCTCTGTTTTACCACACCTCCAGCACAGATTTCTTTTTGTCTTATGCATTTTAGCTATTTTGGTAGGTGTTAAGTACCACCTAAAAGGGACGCGGGTGGCGCTGTGGGTTAAACCACAGAGCCTAGGGCTTGCCGATCAGAAGGTCAGCAGTTTGAATCCCCGCGATGGGGTGAGCTCCCGTTGCTCAGTCCCTCCTCCTGCCAACCTAGCAGCTTGAAAGCATGTCAAAGTGCAAGTAGATAAATAGGTACCACTCTGGCGGGAAGGTAAATGGCATTTCTGTACACTGCTCTGGTTCGCCAGAAGCGGCTTAGTCATGCTGGCCACATGACCCGGAAGCTGTACGCTGGCTCCCTCGGCCAATAAAGCGAGATGAGCGCCGCAACCCCAGAGTTGGTCACGACTGGACCCCTTTACCCTTTACCTTTTAAGTACCACCTATAAAACATCTTGATTAGGTTTTCCCTCAATACTTCAGTGTTGCCTCTATCAGACTCAACAGGGAAGAGCAGAGAGGCAAAACCAGAATGAGTTAGCTGTGTCTCTCATCGACTCTCTGGCACCACCACCTGGCAGCCGCCCTGCCTTTCGCCCCAGGAAGAAAGAACGAAAGAAGTATTGTTAGCCCAAAAATGGAAGCAAGAAGAAATTCTGAAGAAAGAAGAATGGCAGACAAAATTAATGGACTACGCAGAATTAGATAAAATGACAGGAAGGATTCAAAACCTGCGGGACCAGAGATTCACAGAAGATTGGAAGAAATATACAAACTATTTGAAGAGCAATTATAATCAACAAATTGCGCTAGTAGGACTACAAGAAGTTTTGTAAAGAAGAATATATGAAACATTGCAAAATAGAGAAAGATGAGAGATATTAGTTATGAGATTTAAATGTAATAGTGAAAATAAGAAATGTATATTAAGTGATTATTTCAGATGTGATGATGGAAGTAAAAAAAATTGTAAAGTATGTTTAATTAGGCTGTGCATATAGGCTGTAGGGTTAGAAGTAGAAGATAGTGTATTTTAAAATAATATTATTTGTAAGCGATAAAATGTGAAGTTACAGTGGTACCTCAGGTTAAGTACTTAATTCGTTCCGGAGGTCCGTTCTTAACCTGAAACTGTTCTTAACCTGAAGCACCACTTTAGCTAATGGGGCCTCCTGCTGCTGCCGTGCCGCCAGAGCACGATTTCTGTTCTCATCCTGAAGCAAAGTTCTTAACCTGAAGCACTATTTCTGGGTTAGCGGAGTCTGTAACCTGAAGCGTATGTAACCTGAAGCATATGTAACCCGAGGTAACACTGTATTTTAAATGTGATAAAAAAAAAAGATGGTTGGAACTATGATATATGTAAACTGCTAAAGATGAAGTAAAATGAAAATCAGATAGGTGGGACTTGGGGAAGCCCACTTAACAATGTTTAGAAAAAATAAGGATAAGACAAGAATTTGTTTGTATTGTTTGTTTTTTTGTTTGTGTTGTTTATTTGTGTTATAAAATGAATAAAAAAAAATTTGGGGAAAAATTGTTATACATAATTTTCCCATAAAAAAACACCTCGTCTTATACACTGAAAAATACGGTGCATTTCTTGAGTTGCTCTAAAACAACTTCCAGCATACGATTCCTCGCCACGCTTTCTCTTTCTGTCGCACACAGCGCTTGACAAACGTCCAAATCTGCTGAAGTGGTTGGAGGAAACAGGCGAGATAGACAAAAGGGTCACTTGGCATTCTCCATGGCGATGCAGCGCCTCTTGGCTTCGCTGAGTTCGGTGTTGGCATCCTGCCCTGCCTGGAGCCATGGCCTGAATGGCAAGGGACAATTGGTTTGCAGCAGACGTCACCTGCTTCGTTGACCAAGGAGCTAGGTTTCATCAGGACAGGCTACTCATTACAAGCAAAAGTGTGCCACAGAGCGGCCTGGCAGAATGACTTCAATTCATGTTTTTCTTATTTATTTATTTATTTTTTCCTTCAAAATGTTTTTATTCATTTTGTAACACAAATAAAGAACACAAACAGCAAAACAAAGAATACAAACAATTTCTTGTCATATCCTTATTTTTGTAAACATTGTTAATTGGGCTTCTCCAAGTCCCACCTATCTGATTTTCATTTTACTTCGTCGTTAGCCGTTTACATATATCATAGTTTCTAACCATCTTTTTTAAAAATCACATTTAAAATAACTTCACATTTTATCGCTTACAAGTAATATTATTTTTAAAATACGCTATCTTCTACTTCTAACCCTACAGCCCATATCTACTTCCAAAGCTATTCTAAGATTTAAATATTAACATCGCTCTTAACCACTACACCACACTGGCTCTGGAAACATCATCTGAATTGCCCCTCACTGTGCTGGTGGTTCGAATCCCCGCAACAGAGTGAGCTCCTTTTGCTCTGTCCCAGCTTCTTCAACCTAGCAGTTCAAAAGCACGCCAGTGCAAGCAGATAAATAGGTACCACTGCAGTTGGAAGGTAAACGCTGTTTCCCTGCGCTCTGGTGTCCATCACGGTGTCCTGTTGCACCAGAAGCGGTTTAGTCCTGCCGGCCACAGGACCCAGAAAGCTGTCTGTGGACAAACGCCGGCTCCCTCGGCCTGAAAGCGAGATGAGCGCCGCAATCCCATAGTCGCTTTGACTGGACTTAACTGTCCAGGGGTCCTTTACCTTTTTATTCTGTGTTTATTCTGTGCTACCAAAGAAAAGTGTGTTTTTGGCAATTGCAAAAGAAAAAGAGAGAGAGAGAGAGAGAGAGAGAGAGAGAGAGAGAGAGAAGAATTCAAGATGCTATAATGCCCCCCAGAGTGAAAAGAAGTGGAAGTTTTAGAATTTAATGTTAGGTAATAAATCATCAATGGGACGTGGGTGGCGCTGTGGTCTAAACCACAGAGCCTAGGGCTTGCCAATCAGAAGGTCGGCAGTTCGAATCCCCATGACGGGGTGAGCTCCCGTTGTTCGGTCCCAGCTCCTGCCAACCTAGCAGTTCAGAAGCACATCAAAGTGCAAGTAGATAAATAGGTACCGCTCCAGCGGGAAGGTAAATGGTGTTTCCGTGCGCTGCTCTGGTTCGCCAGAAGTGGCTCAGTCATGGTGGCCACATGACCTGGAAAAACTGTCTGTGGACAAACACCGGCTCCCTTGGCCAGTAAAGCGAGATGAGTGCCGCAACCCCAGAGTAGTCCACAACTGGACTTAACGGTCAGGGGTACCTTTACCTTTAATAAATCATCATCATCATCATTTTCATTATAATCACCATCGTAATTTTATTATTTATACCACGCCCATCTGGCTGGGTTTCCCCAGCCACTCTGGGGAGCTTAAAGCATATACAAAAACATAGCAAAGCATCAAACATTAAAAACTAAATAAAGATTAAACTATTTGTTGTTGTTGTTGTTTAGTCGTTTAGTCGTGTCCGACTCTTCGTGACCCCATGGACCAGAACACGCCAGGCCCTCCTGTCTTCCACTGCCTCCCGCAGTTTGGTCAAACCCATGCTGGTAACCTCGAAAACACTATCCAACCATCTTGTCCTCTGTCGCCCCCTTCTCCTTGTGCCCTCCATCTTTCCCAACATCAGGGTCTTCTCCAGGGAGTCTTCTCTTCTCATGAGGTGGCCAAAGTACTGGAGCCTCAGCTTCACGATCTGTCCTTCCAGTGAGCACTCAGGGCTGATTTCCTTCAGAATGGATGCGTTTGATCTTCTTGCAGTCCATGGGACTCTCAAGAGTCTTCTCCAGCACCATAATTCAAAAGCATCAATTCTTCGGCGATCAGCCTTCTTAATGGTCCAGCTCTCACTTCCATACATCACTACTGGGAAAACCATGGCTTTAACTATACAGACCTTTGTTGGCAAGGTGACATCTCTACTTCTCAAGATGCTGTCTAGGCCTGTCATTGCCCTTCTCCCAAGAAGCAGGCGTCTTTTAATTTCGTGGCTGCTGTCACCATCTGCAGTGATCATGGAGCCCAAGAAAGTAAAATCTCTCACTACCTCCATTTCTTCCCCTTCTATTTGCCAGGAGGTGATGGGACCAGTGGCCATGATCTTCGTTTTTTTGATGTTGAGCTTCAGACCATATTTTGCGCTCTCCTCTTTCACCCTCATTAAAAGGTTCTTTAATTCCTCCTCACTTTCTGCCATCAAGGTTGTGTCATCTGCATATCTGAGGTTGTTGATATTTCTTCCAGCAATCTTAATTCCAGCTTGGGATTCATCCAGCCCAGCCTTTCGCATTATGTATTCTGCATATAAATTAAATAAGCAGGGAGACAAAATACAGCCTTGTCGTACTCCTTTCCCAATTTTGAACCAATCAGTTGTTCCATATCCAGTCCTAACTGTAGCTTCTTGTCCCACATAGAGATTTCTCAGGAGACAGATGAGGTGATCAGGCACTCCCATTTCTTTAAGAACTTGCCATAGTTTGCTGTGGTCGACACAGTCAAAGGCTTTTGCATAGTCAATGAAGCAGAAGTAGATGTCTTTCTGGAACTCTCTAGCTTTCTCCATAATCCAGCGCATGTTTGCAATTTGGTCTCTGGTTCCTCTGCCTCTTCTAAATCCAGCTTGCACTTCTGGGAGTTCTCGATCCACATACTGCTTGAGCCTTCCTTGTAGAATTTTAAGCATAACCTTGCTAGCGTGTGAATTAAACTATTTACAATCTGCTATTTAAGGCTCACATCATAAGGGTTAATCTTCCACCACAATTGTTTCAAATTCAGAGCTAAGAGAGGTTGACCACCTATCTCTTAAACAGGCAAGGCACCAACACAGGAATATCCTTCACTTTGTTGCTTTGCTTGTTCACAACCAAGAGGAGCAACCTCTGAAGAGGAAACACTGGATTTCTAAGCCACAGAGTGCCTTTGTGTCAGGTAGGCTTAGTGAAAAAGGGTTGTGAAAATTTATCAATTGATGGTCTCACTCAAGAGAGAGAGAGAGGAACCACTTTTGCTGCCAACAACCTAATGCACAGCCACACTGGCAGCGTAGAGTTTAACACTGTGCATGAGATTGTGCAAAGTTCTTATTATTGCAGCGCCATTTCCGAGTGAGGTCTTTCTCTAGGGTACATAAGAACTCTGGACAGGCTTCAATTGACCGCTTCCTAGGGCTTGGGCTTCACCCAGTATTCTTGATACATGGAATAAATGACACCTGGGAGAGAGAGAGAGAAAAATGTGTGTTAGATAGGAGGGTTTGAGTTCAAAGCCATCTTTCTTTGACTGGGGAAAGAGATGGCAACAAAAACTACATCCTTGCTGGAAGACCTATCCCAAACAGTGGGACCAACGAAGTCAGATTTAACAGTGTGATCTGTTGTGTATTCTTACTATGTGGGACATGCATCTTGTAAGGTAAAATCAGGGCAGGTGGGGGGGAGGTCCAGAACACTTTGCCAGGGATCAGTTTGTCTGTTTCTATTTCTGTGTAATGGGTGCAGAGGAAGCAGCTTGAGAACCATCATGGGAAGAAGGCTCAGAGCTCGGGGAGTGATGGTGGGGCAGTGTTGAGTGGTCAGAGGGAGCAGAGGGAGAAGACTGGGACTGGAGGAGGAGGTGTTGAAAGCTGAAGAGGTAATGGGGCTTAGTGAGCAGGGGAATTTGTGGTAGAGAGAAGTCCAGAATCAGAGGCAGAGACGGAAGCAGGAGAGGAGGGATTCCAAGAGGCAGAGATGAGTCAGGCTGGTGAAGAGTCACGGGTATTTCCACCTCCTGCTGCAACAAGCTCCGCCCCCCTCTGATTCCCAGAACCAGAAGCGGCATGAAAAGGGCAGAGGAGAGCTTAGCTGCACAGAGGCATAGTCTCCAATTGCTTGGGAAAAGCCCTGGATGGGGAGGGAACTTACCGTATCTTTTGCTCTATAAGATGCACCTTTTTTCTCCTAAAAAGTAAGGGGAAATGTGTGTGCGTCTTATGGAGCGAATGCAGGCTGCGCAGCTATCCCAGAAGCCAGAACAGCAAGAGGGATTACTGTGCAGCGATCCCGCTGGCTGTTCTGGCTTCTGGGATTCAGAATATTTTTTTCTTGTTTTCCTCCTCCAAAAACTAGGTGCGTCTTATGGTCTGGTGCGTCTTATAGAGCGAAAAATACGGTAGATGGCTGTGGGAAGGCAGAGACTTTCAGTCTCAGCAGCTGATTCATGGGGCCAGACCTACCGAGGGTGACCTGCTGTGCTCATTAGACCCGATAGCCAAGTCTGTGAATATCATGTTTTTGCTAATGAAGAGCTGACTGCAACTTTGAACGGCGATCCTCCACCTGATAGAAGGCTCTTGCCACTTAGATCACAGGAAACAGTCAGCACAGCACAAGAGCAGCCCAGATCAATTCACCCTCTCACAGGTAGTTTGGTAAGCTGAAACAAAGTTTTTCAGGGAAAGGCTATTTGCCGCTTATCAGATCAAGGCACAGGAGTCTCACGTTTCAGTACGTACCACAGGTCATGGCCCCCACAACGAAGCCCTGCGCTGCGACACGCATATGAATCAGGTGGACGGACATTTTGGTGTCCCCTCTGTGCTTCAGCTTGTACAGCCCATAGGCCACCACCGCTGCAAAACCTGAAATACCTAGAATAGGGGAACAGAGGGTGAGAAGTGCGCTGTAGGTTTTTGAATTCCTTGTTTGCCAGCCATGGAAGATAGGAAGTGCCTACAGAGGGTGGTGAATACAGCACAAGATATTATGGGCTGTCCCATGAATCCACTGGATGAAATAGCGGAAGAACGTTGCCCCAGGAGAGTGAGGAAAATTCTCAGGGATGATTCACACCCTGGCTGGCACTTTCTTGATCTCCTGCCCATCTTCTGTCTAAGATATGGAAGCATGATTAGTCGCACCAACAGGGTAAAGAACAGCTTCTATCCGTGGGCTGTTAGGCTGCTGAATGAAAAGATAACAACAGGGCAACTGACTTTCGGGTTTGGTGGGTGTGCGTCAGTAAACGAGGGGAATTAAGACAAAAAGAGCTGAGTGGGGGATGCTCGTGTAATCTCACTGTATACAAGTTGTACAAGTGACAATAAAGTATTTCAATTCAATTCAAATTTCAATTCAGTTCTACTGTACTGGGTACAACAGGGAAGCAACATTTCAAGGGAATTTCCTGACTGCCCAAGACTTTGTTTACACCCACTGCCTAAGAGGGAAATTGTGTTTCTTCCCTAGATCACAAAAGGAGGGCGATGGCGAAATGTTTCTGTGTCAGAGCAACTTACCAATTGGGACAAACGGAGACTCCCGGGACTTTCTGATCAGCTTTGAGGTTTGGCTGTCGTCCGTCTCGTAGCTAGGGAGAGGATTTTCTGAACCGGACGCCATGTTAACTGCAAGGAAGGAAGTGAGAAAAGATGAAAGATACTTATTCCTAACCTACCTGAAAAAAATTCCAGATTTTCCCCTGAAGAAGGTATCATAGAAGGGACCACTAGGGTCATCTAGTCCGACCCCCTGCAATGCAGAAAACTTTTGCCCCATGTGGGGCTCGAACCCGTGACCTTCAGATTAAGAGTCTCACGCTCTGCCGACTGAGCTATCCCAGCTACGTTTACTTTCTAATTTTGTTGTAATAAACTACACAAATGCATGAACATTTCACATGGTATTTCAAACCTAGACAGACAGAACAATAATACAAATATTGATACCAGCAACCCAGGAAATAATATCACAGGTCAAAGATACAGTCTAACAAGACAAAAGCATTAAAGGAGAGCAGTGAGGGGGTGTTGCCTAGGGAGTTCCAAGGGCCAAATGGAGAAGTGTTGGGGGCCGCCAGGCCTGAGGTTCCTCAGCTCCACTATAGAAGGAACATTATTTTAACCGCTCCCAATACACTAGGTGAATTATATTCCTGTTACAGAGAAGTTACTTGGACTGTGGGGAAAAGTTTGGAGGAAGAAATTTGTTTGCAGAACCAAACATGTCCCTCAATCTAATCATACAACACCTGATCCATAGATATGCTTGCCTAATTCTTCCAGGGATTTGCAAGACCATGGTTACCATAAAAGGTAAAGGGACCCCTGACCATTAGGTCCAGTCGTGGCCGACTCTGGGGTTGCGGCGCTCATCTCGCTTTACTGGCCAAGGGAGCCGGCGTACAGCTTCCGGGTCATGTGGCCAGCATGACTAAGCCGCTTCTGGCATACCAGAGTAGCACACGGAAACGCCGTTTACCTTCCCGCCAGAGCGGTACCTATTTATCTACTTGTACTGGTGTGTTTTCGAACTGCTAGGTTGGGAGGAGCAGCAACCAAGCAACGGGAGCTCACCCCATCGCGGGGATTTGAACCGCCAACCTTCTGATCAGCAAGCCTAGGCTCTGTGGTTTAACCCACAGCGCCACCGCATCCGCGTCTATGGGTTACCATAGAAGATACCAAATCTGTGACTATTTTATAGGGATGCCTTATTGCATACCAGGCCCCTTCATCACAGCCTATCCTCTCACACGGAGAAAGCTTGCGTAGCCCCACGGAGCGCTTGAAAATGGAATGCAAACGTTTGCATGAATGGGGAGGAGCAATATGGCGCCCACCGTATTTAATTCATAAGCAGAAACTGGGCAGAGTTAATTTGAATACAATACTAGCTATTGGGTAGGATAAATGAAGCAGGCAGCGCCAGATTTAGGGCGGTTCCCCCGCAAAGGGTGCCGAGCTGAGGGGGCGCAAAATTGAGAAGACCCGTAATTGAGAAGATCCATGTGGGGGCGCCCAATTTTGGGTGCCATATTGTGAAAGATTGCTGGGCTGCAAGGAAAACCAGATTGTTGCTGGTCCCCTGGTCACCTCAGTGCTCAGGGAAGCAGCACGAAAAGAAACAGAGGATATTTTGGGTTGGGGGACACAAGTGAGGTCACGGCAGCAGAGGAGTCAAGGTGAATGTGGAACATCAAAGAACAAGGGTTCCAAAACTCATCCCCCTACCCTACTAAAATATTTTTTTTATCCACAACAGCATCCTGCACAACCCGCTAAGGAAGATAATAACCCAATAAAATTCAAGGCAGTGGCAATTAATTGCACATTTATTCAAAACTCAGTTGGAATTGTGTATTTAGTTTAATCAATTCAGCAAAATTTGGGAACTTGATTCAGTGGTACCGTCTGTTCAAAGCCAGATAGACATTTATACATCCACTGCCTCACTTTTCTCTTAGTGACCTCCTGGGTCAGACATGTCCAGGTCTGCTTTGGGGACCTAATCCGGCCTGCCGGTCGATTTAATCCGTCCCCCGTGGCAGTATAGGGGTAAAATCCTAAATAAAGATCCCCTGGCAGTTTACAATATACACCTTGCAATATAAATCTTATTTTTTTTATTGATAAGTGGCTGGGAGTACAACTCCATCGAACGCTTTAGGACTTTATTTTTTCAGCAAACCCTCTCCTTCCTCAAAACAGTTTGCCTGAGGATATAAATGCGCCATTGCACTGTTCTGCTATAGACGGCTTCCCTTCCTAAGCATTTCGCATAATATAAAACATTTCCCAAGAGGAACGGAGCCAAGCCGTTGCATTGCAGAATGATCTAATGAAAGGACCGTTTAAAAAAATAATAAATACCTTTTTGGGCCAGCGGGTGGCACCAAAGAAAGAACATGCATTTAAACCACCTAAGACACACGGCAGCATGTGGAATGATATTTTTTAAACCAGCAACTGTAGAAATAATTTATTATTTGATTATATTACTAATGTAATTACCTGGACGTAGTTGGAGCTGTTTTTTTTTTTGGGGGGGGGGTTAGGGGAAAACTGTATTTGATTGCATGTATTTGATTATACAGCATCTTAAAAGACAGAGACATCACCTTGCCAACAAAGGTCCTCATAGTTAAAGCTATGGTTTTCCCAGTCGTGATGTATGGAAGTGAGAGATGAACCATAAAGAAGGCTGATCGCCAAAGAATGGATGCTTCTGAATTGAAGTCCCATGGACTGCAAGAAGATCAAACCTCTCCATTCTGAAGGAAATCAGCCCTGAGTGCTCAGTGGAAGGACAGATCCTGAAGCTGAGGCTCCAAGACTTTGGCCACCTCATGAGAAGAGAAGACTCTCTGGAAAATACCCTGATGCTGGGAAAGATGGAGGGCACAAGGAGAAGGGGACGACAGAGGACGAGATGGTTGGACAGTGTTCTCGAAGCTACCAGCATGAGTTTGAGCAAACTGCGGGAGGCAGTGGAAGACAGGAGTGCCTGGTGTGCTCTGGTCCATGGGGTCACGAAGAGTCGGACATGACTAAACGACTAAACAACAAACAGGGCTGCTTTCAGATGTCTTTGAAAAGTCAGATAGTTGTTTATTTCCTTCACATCTGGTGGGCTGGCGTTCCACAGGGCGGGGGACTAAACAACAACAACAACATCTGATTATATGTTGTTCTTATATTCAACTAATAAAATACCCCCCCCCCCCAAAAAAAAAGGAGAAAGGAAAGATGGACTCCGCCTTTCTCACGACATCAGCGACTCAAAGAGAAACCCTTCGATTGCGCGATCAAGCGCAGCTGACAAGCGGCTGGAGGGCCGGACCCGGGTTCAAATCCGTGCAATGGCCATGACGCTCCCTGGGCGACCAGCAACACCTCGCCTACCTTGCAGGGCAGTTTTGCGAGGATTAAGGTGCAGATCCACATGCACGCAGCCTTGAGCAAAGTAGGGCATACGCGTAAAATAGGAATGCAATTAACGGAGTTCCCCCCAGTCATATAATCCCTGTTTTAAAAGCACCTGCCCGTTCTCTTTAAAACCTGCTTAAAAGGTATCCCCCCCAAACCCCCCCCCACTCACTTCTCCTTGGGGTTTAATTTCCCCCTTTGCACCCGAGTCTCACCCCAGCAGCCGTCCCGGTGCTCGGACGACGGAGCCCCCGGAGCTACTGCGCGCAGCGGTTCCCAACCTCCCAGATGTTGTTGGACTACAACTCCCATCATCCCCGAGCTCTGGCCTTGCTCGCTAGGGGTGATGGGAGTTGTAGTTCAACAACATCTGGGGACCCACGGGTTCCAGCCCTTCCCACCCTGAACGATGCAGAGGCTCCTGAAATGAAACGAAATGAAATACTTTATTGTCACTTGTGGAAACTACAACTCCCAGAAAGCATTGCGCTCCTAGAGAGCTTCCCCCTATTGGTGGGCCGGACGGGGTTTCCCTCCCTCCCCCGCTGCGCTTTTCAAATGTCGAGCACTGTATCCTGGCCAATCATAGCGAAGGAACCTAGCTAGCTGCCTTTTTTTCTGAATGAAATCGTCGGTCTATCTAGCCCAGTGTTGCCTACACGGACTGGCAGCATCTCTCCAGGCGGTTTTAGGCAGCGAGTCTTTCCCCGCCCTGCCTGCAGATGCCAGCAGGGCATGCCCGCTGGGCTATGGGCTTACCCCACTCCTCTGCTGGGTTTAAAGAAAGGTTTAAGGAAGGCTAGCTAGCTCTGCTGTTTTATTGGAAGTGAGATATTTATTAAGAAGGTGCAAGCCTTTATGTGAGAATAGGAGGGATGCTCTGCACGTGTAGCGTGAGCTAGTGCTGTGCAAGACCTTGATGGCCAGGGTTCAAAATCCACCCCCCCGGTCATTGATGCAGCAGAGCCATGTTCAAGTTACAAGAAATGACATTCCAACTAAAAGCAGGAATAACTTTCTGGCAGTAAGAGCTACCTTCCTCGGAGGTTTTTAAGCAGAGGATGGATGGCCACCTGCCATGGATGCTGTAGTTGTTGTTTAGTCCATAGCTGTCAACTTTCAGATTTGAAAATAAGGGATCAGCAGCCTCACCTGTCCGGGGGACAGTCTACAGGATATCTAACAATCTGGGATAGCAGCGGGAAGCAGCAGGAAACGGCGCTGGAATAAGGGAATTTCCCGCAAAAAAGGGGAAGGTTGACAGCTATGGTTTAGTCATGTCCGACTCTCCGTGACCCCATGGACCAGAGCACGCCAGTATAATGAAAATGATTTACAGGTGGTACATGACACCAGTCAAGCTTGCAAAAATCTATCACTTGCCCGATAATAAATGCTGGAAATGTAAAGAGTCTGAAGGTACATTCTTTCACCTTTGGTGGACATGCCCAAAGATCAAGACCTTCTGGGAAATCTATAATGAAATAAAAAAGGTATTTAAATATACCTTTTTGAAGAAACCAGAGGCCTTCCTCTTGGGCATGGTCGGCCAATTGGTGCTAAAGAAGGATAGAACTTTTTTTTATGCTACAACAGCAGCAAGAATACTGATAGCAAAATATTGGAAGACACAAGATCTACCCACCCGGGAAGAGTGGCAGATGAAGGTGATGGACTTTATGGAAATGGCCGAAATGACGGGCAGAATCCGGGACCAGGAAGAAGAGTTGGTGGAGGAAGATTGGAAGAAATTCAAGGCTTATTTACAAAAATATAGTAAAATTGAGGAAGTTTAGAGGGAGTCTGGAAAGAAACTATGTGACTTTTGTATAAATACTATAAAGGACTTAAGATAAATAGATTGTCGAAGGAATGAGGGAAAGTAAAATTATATTGTCAAGATAAATTATTGGTTAACAATTTGGAAAAGATGGAAAGAACTTGCTGAAATAATTAACTGAAGCAGAATACAAAAAAGGGAGGCGGGAGGAGGTCAAAGAAACAAGCCAATGAACTTAAGTTAATAAGGTTTAATTTATTTTTCTGTATTCCTTCCCCCCCTCTTTTTTGCTGTTTGATATGTTTGTTTGTTGTTCTTTTTTCTTTTTCCGTCTTGTTAAACTTCAATAAATATTATTATTATTAATTTTTTTAAAAAAAGGACCAGAGCACGCCAGGCACTCCTGTCTTCCACTGCCTCTTGCAGTTTGCTCAAACTCAAGTTAGTAGCCTTGAGAACACTGTCCAACCATCTCATCCTCTGTCGTCCCCTTCTCCTTGTCCACTTCTCCTCCATGGGACTCTCAAGAGTCTTCAACCTTTTTGAGTCCACGGCTCCTACATTCTTTCTGCGGCACCCATGTGAGGCTCAGGAGCCCAGTTATATGACCCCTTGCCTGCAGAGCTGGCGGCCTCACACCTTTTTTTTTGAACACCCTCCATTGTGGGGTGTCCCCTTAGCCCCCTCTCCCTCCGAGAGTGCAGCCGCAGCTGCCGCCCCTGATCTCTAAGCTGCCACCCCCTGTCCCAGAGGGACAGAGGTCAGCGTTGCCCATGGCACCCCTGACTATCATTCAAGGCACCCCACGGCACTCTGGAAGAAAACCACTGCTTTAGCTGATAATTCCTGCGTTGCAAAGGGTTGAATTAGAGGACCCCCCCGGGTCCATTCCATCTCTACAATTCTATTTATTTAGTTAGTTCTAAAGTTAATTAACTTTAAGTAAAAGAACCTCAACGGTGCCTTACATAAACACACCAGATTTGTGGCAAAAAACCCCCAACAACAGCCGGTGAGAAACAACAAAGGATCGTGGGAAAAGAATGTTTAATTCTAATTATGCTTTAGCTGATAATTATAGCAGGGGGTCGGACTGGATCAGGCACCCCCAAATTCAGCCATACAGCTGTTTTGAGACTACAACTCCCATCATCCCTAGCTAACAGGACCAGTGGTCAGGGATGATGGGAATTGTAGTCCCAAAACATCTGGAGGGCCGAGTTTGGGGAAGCCTGGACTAGATGATCTTTGGAGTCTACAATTCTATGATTCAAAGCAGTTTGCAAAAGAAGAAGAAGAAGTAAACATTAAAATTCTCAATAAAAGATGGATTTGAGAGCCAGAAATTTTATAAATATAAGCATGGGGATGAGGGAAGAAGCAGTCCTGGAGGCGCTGAATCACCTGCTGCTTTACTGCTGACTGAGAATAGCTGCTTGGCCTCAGTGCCAAGGGAAGGTGGCGCCATGGTGCCTTGAAGTGAGAGCAATTAGCTGCCCTGTTCTCTGTCAGCATTAGGGGAAGGCAGCACCTCGTGGCTCAGATAAGCAGTGTTATCGTGCGATATCAGCAGCGCCTTGAAATCAGCTGGCCTGCTCTCCCTCATGCAAGGAGCGATATATTGCTGTATATTGCCGGGTCAAAATCATTACAGTCATATCTCAGGTTACAGACGCTTCAGGTTGCGTTTTTTCGAGTTACGGACCGCCGAAAGCCGGAAGCACCGGAACGGGTTACTTCCGGGTTTCGGCGGTCATGCATGCGCAGAAGTGCTAAAACGCACTTTGCGCATGCACAGAAGCGCCGAATCGCAACCCACGTGTGCGCAGATGCGGGTTGCGAATGCTGTGGGTTGTGAATGTGCCTCCCGCACGGACATAGCTATCAACATTTCCCTTTTTTAAAGGAAATTCCCTTATTCCGAATAGGATTCCTCGGAAGAAAAGGGAAAAGTTGACAGTTATGCGCATGGATCACATTCGCAACCTGAGCGTCCACTGTATCGCGGTGTGATTTTAGAACCGATTTTGGCTGCTATATTGAAAAAAATCACACAGCGATAAAACAGACTGTAAAATGTGCAATCTTACCATGCAAAATGACAGAAATTTAGTTGGGGAAGGCAAGGGATGCAGCTGCGGACCCCCTAGGTGCATTTCTCAGACCCCCAGGGGTCCCCAGACCATTAATTGGGGACCACTGATTTAAGAGGTTTCCATCCCAATCCCAACTCTGATTTGTGCCAGTGCACAGACTATGGAGAACAGCAGCCAAATGCTCTCTGATCTTCCCTCCTCTGGAATCGCGTTCTAATTGGTTATCAGTGTTTACTTAGGTAGCCACCCCTATAAGCAAAGAGGCCGAACCATCACCCTCCCCCAAATTGATTCGACCCACCACCTGATGCTTGTTCTTCAGCAAACTGTTACACAACTGGGGAAACATAGGAGGCTGCAAAAGGCTGTCTGTGATTGCTTCACCTCACCTAGGTGACTTTGAGCTCTTACCTCTTCCTTGCCCCCAAAGGTTATGTCCGTTCGGACACTGGCAAAAAGTTTTGCAAAAGAAATTCTGTATGCCAGAGGTGACTGAAAGCCTTTCCCAGATGATTTTTTTTTTTGGGGGGGGGGAGCAGGAGAAAGCCTGAAAGTTTCGAGTCCCGTGTCATGTGTGTTGGGAGAATAAGGTAAATGAGTACAGTGGTACCTCGGGTTACATACGATTCAGGTTACATACGCTTCAGGTTACAGACTCCGCTAACCCAGAAATAGTGCCTCGGGTTAAGAACTTTGCTTCAGGATGAGAACAGAAATCGTCCGGTGGCGCGGCAGCAGCAGGAGGCCCCATTAGCTAAAGTGGTGCTTCAGGTTAAGAACAGTTTCAGGTTAAGAACGGACCTCTGGAACGAATTAAGTACTTAACCAGAGGTACCACTGTACTGCAAAGCTGCGAGGGGAAATGGGGCAAGGGAAAAAGAGAACAATTCACTGCATGAGGTGGTTCTGCAATAAAGTAGAAATGCAATTAGTGTTCACTGGGCTACCCCCTCCCCAAAAGTGATAAAATATTGCTGCAACAAGTGATGAAAAATGGACAAGTTTTACACTTAGAATCCATCCATGGGTTGTATCCCAGAATAGCCCTTCTCAGAGTAGACCCATTTATCTCTGAGGATAGCTCAGTTGGCACAGCATCTTAATCTCAAGGCCGTGGGTTCAAGATTCCTGCATTGCAGCAGGTTGGACTAAATGATCATTGACCCATTGATTCTATTATTCTGTGAAATTAACAGGCCTAAGTTAGCCACGTCCATTCATTTCAAGGAGTCTACCTGGAGCAGAGCCAGTTCTGGATTTAGATAAAGGTAAAGCGACCCTGATCATTAGGTCCAGTCGTGGACGACTCTGGGGTTGCGGCGCTCATCTCGCTTTATTGGCCGAGGGAGCCGGCATACAGCTTCCGGGTCATGTGGCCAGCATGGCTAAGCCACTTCTGGCAAACCAGAGCAGCACATGGAAACACCGTTTACCTTCCCGCTGGAGTGGTACCTATTTATCTACTTGCACTTTTGGGTGTGCTTTTGAACTGCTAGGTTGGCAGGAGCTGGGACCGTGCAACGGGAGCTCACCCCATCGTGGGGATTCGAACCGCCAACCTTCTTTGGTTGTGATTTAACCCACAGCGCCACCCACGTCCCTTACGTATAAGCTAAACAAGCTATAGCTTAGGGCCCCACTCCCTTGAGGGCCCCCAAAAAATTTAAAGGAAAAAACCCTGGATGTACATTTCCAAAATATAAGATAAAAGACAAATAAAATAAAACCTACATACAGCAACAGTGTCTTGTGTTGTGCAGTCTCCTATTAGCAAGAGATTAAAGAGGAAAGGACAGAGTTCAAAGCTGCGGCAGTTCGCTCTGTGCTCTTGTGAAATGTTGCAAGGTTCAGACAATATGTTATTTGCAGTTGCTTTCCTTTTCTTTTTTAAACTGAATCCAATTTCTGGGAGGCTGCAAGTTTGACTGGCAGAATGTCAGGGAGAAAAGAACGTAATGTTGCAAGCCACCACAGTCTCTGAGCGGTGCAGGATTCCAGGGGTTCCTGGCGCTTTGGAAGGGTTCATTTTCCTTGGAATGAGGGTTAGCAGAGACTGTGGTGTCTTTATGATATATGGTTTATTTAAACATCTATACAACTTGAGCCTGAGACGCTCACAGCATTAACACCCCCAAGAAGCTCTTGTTTCCTCCCAGCCTTGTATTCCAGCAGAAATCCAGCATGTCTCTCCCTCTTGGACATCTGCCTGCAGCCTGCTTCCAGCCCAGCATTCACACACCTCAACTCAACCTTTTGTCCTGGGCACCCATTTGCCCTCTGGCACAGAGCCACTTCCTTTGTTACCCGTAAAGGTAAAGAGACCCCTAACCGTTAGGTCCAGTCGTGGCCGACTCTGGGGTTGCGGCGCTCATCTCGCTTTATTGGCTGAGGGAGCAGGCATACAACTTCCGGGTCATGTGGCCAGCATGACTAAGCCGCTTCTGGCAAATCAGAGCAGTGCACGGAAACGCCGTTTACCTTCCCGCCAGAGTGGTACCTATTTATCTACTTACACTTTTGGGTGTGCTTTCGAACTGCTAGGTTGGCAGGAGCTGGGACCGTGCAACAGGAGCTCACCCCATCGTGGGGATTCGAACCACCAACCTTCTGATCAGCAAGTCCTAGGCTTTGTGGTTTAACCCACAGCGCCACCCACGTCCCTTACGTATAAGCTAAACAAGCTATAGCTTAGGGCCCCACTCCCTTGAGGGCCCCCAAAAAATTTAAAGGAAAAAAACCTGGATGTACTTTGCAAAATATAAGATAAAAGACAAATAAAATAAAACCTACATACAGCAACAGTGTTTTGTGTTGTGCAGGCACCTATTAGGTCCATAAATTGCCATATAGCATATATTCAACACTCAAAAAACAGAGACAATTTGTTGTTGACAAAGGACAGCTGGACATATAAAGGGCCCCATTACCTTCGGTAGCTTAGGGCCCCATCAAACCTAAACCCGGCCCCGAGCAGAACTAGCTTTACGTGCCATGGATTGTCACCATAAATTGACTTCTGAGTATTTGTGATAGCTTATCTCTGCAGTGCAATTATCATTTCACCCCAAAGGCGCTCCCTGCTTTACAGGTTGTAACTTTCTGCAGTGCTTTCAAGGTCAGTCTACAGATAGCAAGAGATTAAAGAGGAAAGGACAGAGTTCAAAGCTGCGGCAGTTCGCTCTGTGCTCTTGTGAAACGTTGCAAGGTTCAGACAATATGTTATTTGCAGTTGCTTTCCTTTTCTTTTTTAAACTGAATCCAATTTCTGGGAGGCTGCAAGTTTGACTGGCAGAATGTCAGGGAGAAAAGAACGTAATGTTGCAAGCCGAGCGGTGCAGGATTCCAGGGGTTCCTGGCGCTTTGCAGGGGTTCGTTTTCCTTGGAAGGAGGGTTAGCAGAGACTGTGGTGTCTTTATGATATATGGTTTACTTATACATCTATGCAACTTGAGCCTGAGACGCTCACAGCATTAACACCCCAAGAAGCTCTTGTTTCCTCCCAGCCTTGGATTCCAGCAGAAATCAAACATGTCTCTCCCTCTTGGACATCTGCCTGCAGCCTGCTTCCAGCCCAGCATTCACACACCTCAACTCAACCTTTTGTCCTGGGCTCCCATTTGCCCTCTGGCACAGAGCCACTTCCTTTGTTACCCATGAAGGTAAAGGGACCCCTGACCGTTAGGTCCAGTCGTGGCCGACTCAGGTGTTGCGGCGCTCATCTCGCTTTATTGGCCGAGGGAGCTGGCGTACAGCTTCCGGGTCATGTGGCCAGCATGACTAAGCCGCTTCTGGAGAACCAGAGAAGCACACGGAATCGCCGTTTACCTTCCCGCCAGAGTGGTACCTATTTATCTACTTGCACTTTGACGTGCTTTCAAACTGCTAGGTTGGCAGGAGCAGGGACCGAGCAACAGTAGCTCACCCCGTCGCGGGGATTTGAACCGCCGACCTTCTGATCGGCAAGTCCTAGGCTCTGTGGTTTAACCCACAGCGCCACCCGCGTCCCTTTTTTGTTGCCCATACTTAGGCCATAAACAAGAAGCTGAGCTCAGTATTCAAGCAATTGAACCCTGTTCTACTTGTGTTCCCCCAACAACTGATATTCTAAGGCAGGGGCGACAAACAAAAAAATCAGTATTAAGACGGTCCCTGCTCACAGGCTCACAAGCGAAAAAGGCACGACACACGAGGAAAGAAGGAATGGGAGGGAGGAGGGGAAAGCAAGCTCAAGCTCTTAAAGTTACCATTCTAAAGCTACAGAGAAAATGTCCAGTTCTGGCCATCTTGTTCTTGAGAAAGAGAAGCCCCCATTCCCACCCCGAAGCATTTTTAGCCTGCTTTCCCAATCAGAATTAGTAGCAGAGCTCATAACCCTGCCCAAACCTGGGTTGCCATTCTCAGAGTTGGCAACAGACTAGGAATAAAATGCTGGTTTCTTTAAAAAGCCAGTGTGTCTGCTAAAATAATCCAGCTTTTCCATTTCAGGCCAGTTGCCTTCTCAAATCTCAAGTATCTCTATTTCAGATGGGGTTGCATTTTTTTCCAATAGGGGGCTTTGCACTAGCAGAAACCACTTCTCTTTGTGCAAGACGAGGCCTTGTTTTTTTTAATGAACCCCGCTACCTACTGCAGCTGAGCATCACCACCCTGCCTTCTCCCAAAAAATATGTTTCCGAGAACTGGGGGTGAGGGTGGGGTGTCCCTTCTGGAATAGCATGGGTTATCGGGGGCTGCAGGAGGCAGGTATGTTGGGGGCTAGGGATGGAAAATGCATGTCCAGTCTTGCATGGGCATAACTGATTTCTGCTTGGTGCAAAACCACCACTGAATGCAGGCTAGAATTTCTCTGTTGACAGATTTTGGAGAGTGAAAAAGGAAGCTTCCCCTGAGTTCACACCTTCTATTTAGCTTACTAAAGTTGTTGGACGATGTTAATTGACCATTTCGTCTCTGTTAAGTTGTGGGTGAACATATCAGACGACACAGCGATTCTTCAAACAGCTCTTGTTTATTCAGAGGCCAGAATAGAACTGAACTGAAGGGTTCAGTCAGCCTGCTTATATCGAGCTCCAGTACAACGTTACTGTAGCAACTTTCTAAAACTATCCAATCACTGAACGTCACTTTCGATCCTTCATTTGCATAACTAGCTACAGTATCCCCCTGCTGACCCAGGGTGAGAACTTCAGTACATAACAGTCTCTGTGTGCAAAAATCTGCCCATCTGCACTAAAACGAGGACGGATTTGATGAGGACTTTTCTGTTTCCCAATCTTAAATTCAGTTCTCCACATTTCTACAGCAATTAACAACAACAACGAAATCCTCACAAACTTTCTCCAGGATTGTGGAGTGGATCTCTAATGAACAAACTTTTGTGTGTAGTTTTGTACCAATGTACACATCTTTGCAAGCAAGTTCTCCTCGTGCAATGTACTTTTGTGCGTTATTTTCACTAATACATCCGTTTTATGAATACTTTCTCCAAATATATGCAATTTTTTTGGCGCACTCTGATGGGATAACTGCATCGCAAAACTCAGGTGGGTGTGAATTTCAAAGAATGGCTGTGCTTTGATTTTCACACTGCTTTGCAAACGTTGAATTTCATAGGTTTGAAACACTGAACTGAAATTCTCCCCACTTCCTTACCCAGGAGTAGGGTCCCATTGAACTACAGCTGTGCAAGCATGCATAGGGTTGCACCGTGAAAATATCTATATGTATGATTTTTTTAGTTATATGTGGGTTTGTCTTGCACAGCCATCTCCGGTTTTACTCACCCATTTAGCTACTCTGTGCACAGCCTCTGACTTTTGGCTTGTAATCTCTCTCTCAAACAGCATTATTGCACATTATGACAGCAATGCAAGCTTGGGTTTATCTGGAGGTGGTTTCTGCAACCTCAGCAATAGCATCTCTCACCAGTAGGTGGTGTTGCTGTTGCTGTTTAGTCGTTTAGTCATGCCCGACTCTTTGTGCCCCCATGGACCAGAGCACGCCAGGCACTCCTGTCTTCCACTGCCTCCCGCAGTTTGGTCAAACTCATGTTAGTAGCTTTGAGAACACTATTCAACCATCTCATCCTCTGTCGTCCCCTTCTCCTTGTGCCCTCCATCTTTCCCATCATCAGGGTCTTTTCCAGGGAGTCTTCTCTTCTCCTGAGGTGGCCAAAGTATTGGAGCCTCAGCTTCAGGATCTATACTTCCAGTGAGCACTCAGGGCTGATTTCCTTCAGAATGGATACGTTTGATCTACTTGCAGTCTGGTAAAAAGGTAAAGGACCCCTGGATGGTTAAGTCCAGTCAAAGGTGACTATGGGGTTGCAGTGCTCATCTTGCTTTCAGGTTGAGGGAGCTGGCCTTTGTCCACAGACAGCGTTCCGGGTCCTGTGGCCAGCATGACTAAACCACTTCTGGCACAACAGAACATGGTGACAGAAGCCAGAACACATGGAAACACTGTTTACCTTCCCACCGCAGTGGTACCTATTTATCTACTTGCAGTGACGTGCTTTTAAACTGCTAGGTTGGCAGGAGCTGGTACAGAGCAACGGGAGCTCACCCCGTTGCGGGATTCGAACCGCCGACCTTCTGATCAGCAAGCCCAAGAGGCTCAGTGGTTTAGACCACAGCTCACCTGCGTCCCTGTAACTATATACTTGCCAAGGATACATGACTGAAAATGTGAACTAGGAACCTATAGACATTTAAAACAGTACCATGCCACTTTATACAGTCACGGCTTCGTCCTGCATATAATCTTGGGAACTGTGGTTTGTTCAAGGTGCTGAGAGTTGTTCGGAGACCCCTATTCTACAATTCCCAGAGTGATTTAAGAATCCATCCCTTCCCCCAGGGATTATAGGGGAATAGGGATCTATTCCCAGGATTCCCTTCCCAGGATTCTTGGGGGGAAGTGATGGCTGTTTAAAGTGTTGTGATATGACGGGGCTTCAATTTAACACCTTTAAAGGAAGCCCACATCAACTGCTTCTCACAGTTCAGTTCTTCCCCTTATTGAAGTTCCATATCATTCTTCCCCACCCCTTCATTTCTCCCTCTTTTAGCATTTTTAAAACTTAAGAAAACACAACTAGGAAAAGCCACATCTGATTGATAAACAAGTCTGCACAAACTGCAATAATAATAATAATAATAATAATAATAATAATAATATATCCCACTGCAGTTTCAGAATCAAATACAAGGCCAGCGATGAGGGTAAGGGATCCAGTCCCACTGGTATGGATCCACTCTGAACCACTAATTTAGTTGGCGAGGTTCAATCTACGCATGCTCCAACTAGGGATGTAAAAAAGCCACCAATTTCTGCTCCACCCCTGTATTTGTCACATGTAACGTCGTTTCTGTTCCACTGCAATTCAGCTCTTCTGACAGAAACTACATTATTCATCCCGCTGCCACTATGGCAAAATTTCATGTAACGTTATTCCATGCAAAGCGAACACAGTGCAAAGAAGAAATCAATTATGTACCATTTGTGGACTGAAAACAATAGCAGCAGCAGCAAATACAGTCCTGATTTCAATTGCTGGGTTTGTTTTCCATTCCGGACAAATACACAAACACCAGCAATCTCTGCCCCCGTTTTCGTCAGTGATATACGGAAAACCCACAGAGAGAGAGAGAGAGAGAGAGAGAGAGAGAGAGAGAAAGTAAGTGTCCAGTTAAGCTCTCTCCCACGCTCAAAGAACCTGTGTAGATCTTCCAAGGGCCCCTTGTGAGTATGGATGAAAGAGCCTGAGACCAAAATATCAGAAGCCGTATTTTCTTTATTAGGAAATACAGTTACAACAGGGTTCCCCCCGTGTCTCAAGCCGACAGGTAAGAGAACCCCGAACAAAGGACACGCTGTATCTTATCTACCCCTTTGGTGAAGGTGTTAGGTTTCCCTTGACCCCCTCACCTTGGTGTTGGACCTACACGTAAAGAAGGTGCCGTATTTTTTGCACCACAACACTCACTTTTTTCCTCCTAGAAAGTAAGGGGAAATGTCTGTGCGTGTTATGGAGGGAATGCCTACGGGTGGCATGCCTACGGATTTCCCTCCTCTAAAAACTACGTGTGTGTTATGGTCGGGTGCGTGTTACAGAGTGAAAAATACGGTAAGTCATGAATCGCCTGGGGCTTTGCAGATGGATGTTGGCATTACGTGGGTGTGAGAGATTGCGCCCTCCGGGTATGTCAAAGGTGAGCACAATCGAGGTGATCAAGCTAACATATCGCTTAATCCTTTCCCAGAGAAAAGGGATTAATCCTTTCCCACAGAAAAGGGATTAATCCTTTCCCAGAGAAAAGGGATTACCACAGGTGAATATTGCACGATACTGTTCTGAATTTTACCGTGCCAACAGGATTGGGTAATTTGGAATTGGACACTTGGGAATCATACTTTTGCGCAAGAAGGTTACATTTCCAGGAATGGTTTCCATTTCAACATAGGATATTCATTGTACACAAGGTAGCAGAGATGCATATAAAATGGTGCACGTGGCTTGATGTATCTGAGACTTCAGATAAAGTTTCATTAACTATATCCACTGCTTTTCTTTTTAACACCCCCCAAAATGAAGTTCTTTATTAATTAAGTTGCATTGTATGAGTCCCCTTCATGGATCACTGCCTTGCCGTGGTGAAGGGGCTTGAATAACTCAGAGAAGCTATGAGCTATGTCGTGCAGGGCCACCCAAGATGGGCAGGTCATAGTGGAGAGTTTTGACCAAACATGATCCACCTGGAGCAGGAACCGGCAAGCCACTCCAGTATCCCTGCCAAGAAAACTCCATGGACAAAGACAACAGGCATATAAAAGTTATGACGCTGGAAGATGAGCCCCTCGGGTCGGAAGGCGTCCAACATGCTACTGGAGAAGAGCGGAGGACAAGTACAAGTAGATTCAGAGCTGATGAAGCGGCTGGGCCAAAGCCGAAAGGTTGTTCAGTTGTGGATATGCCTGGAAGCGAACGGAAAGTCCAATGCTGTAAAGAAAAATATTGCATAGGAACCTGGAATGTAAGACGAGATGGTTGGACAGTGTTCTCGAAGCTACCAGCATGAGTTTGACCAAACTGCGGGAGGCAGTGAAAGACAGGAGTGCCTGGCATGCTCTGGTCCATGGGGTCACGAAGAGTTGGACACGACTAATCGACTAAAGAACAACAACAACTGTATGAGTGGTTATTTGCTGCTTCATATTTCACGAGTGGTAAAAATTCCCAAATCGGTCAGTATTCTCTGACATCCTTAGTCAGCAGCTTCACACTGGAAAAAACAAAACAAAAGGCAGCACCTGAGAGTGCTCTCCGCAGGTGTCATATTACCATGTATTTGCCTGCTTTGAACATGGTTAAATTGCTTGAGTTCACTTGCCAAAGCAGGAAAAATTCCCCAATCAGCCTGATCCAAGTTCTTCCATTTTCTCTGCGCCTATGTGCTGATTCCCAAGTTGACGGAACCACCATCTGCATTGCACATTAATGGCTCCCCCCTGCAAGGAATCCTGGGAACTGTAGTTTGTTAAGAGTGCTGAGAGTAGTCTCCACAGAAAGCTACAGTTTCCAGGATTTCCTAGGAAGAAGAGGGATTGTGTGTCAAGCCATTCCGGGAAATGTATGGAAAGTAAGCAAAGTTTTACCTATATGGGCATACTGGGTTGTTGTTGTTTTAAACAAATAGGAACCAGTTTGTTTACCTGCATGTATGGGTTATTTCCTTATTTTCTTTTTTGTATATAATTTTTTATTAGTTTTCCATTTTATAATATGCAGTCATATCATTGTTATCCACTTTACCTCTCTGGCTCTTTAGAGCCCATCGACTTCCTTCCCTCCCGCCTCATGGCTTTCAAAATCAACCTTTATATCATTGCATTTTATATCCATTTTCCAATTCTAGATTCACTCATTACAAAAATTTAGGTTAAATTTTTAGGTTAAAAATTTAGGTTAAATTTAGGTTAAAATAAAAAAGGAGAGAGCTTCTGGTTATGAGTCTTCAGACAACCCTGCTAGTGATGTTAATTGCTTGCAAGAATCTTTGAAATATCGTATAAATTTACTCCAGTCCTTTTGGAATACTCGATCACGCTGGTTTCGGATTTTTCCTGCCAGCTTCGCCAGTTCCGCAAAGTCCATCATTTTCATTTGCCACTCTTATTTCATTGGTACTTCTTGCTGTTTCCATTTTGGGGCTAAAAGGATTCTTGCCACTGTTGTGGCATACATAAACAGTCTTTTATCTTCCCTTGGTATCTCGTCACCCACTATACCCAATAAAAAGGCTTATGGTTTCTTAACAAAAGTAGCACCTATGGGTTATTTTGCCTCTATTATGTGTTTCATCACAGTATCCTATGATTTTAGAAGCATGTGCCTTGCAATTGCAGGACATAATGCTCCAGGCAGCAGAACTAAACAGCATTGGCCACAGGAGACCTGCTAATTAAAGAGCGGTGGTATAAGTGCCGGCTGATGCAATTTAAGAATGTAGCTAAGATGACACACATACTCCTAATTAGTGCTTACATAGACCAGTTGACCATGTTTAGTGTCTTCTATGAAAACGATGTGGCACAGGATTGAGGCCAATGCATAAAACTTCCAATAAACTGCTTCCTTAATTTCCTGATAAGGTTTGGCTGGGATTTTTAGGATAAAACTAAAACTAAAATATGTCTCTGGGCAGGAACAGGAAAACAAGAGGGCCATGTTGATCCATGTTGTCTGCCACATTTGCAGCCAGTCCACTTCAATCAAAGCCCAGAGGAAGACATCATGAGGCAGCTCCTCATTTGGGATGAAAACAGGGACAACGTTTCAGTATCAAACCAGATCCTGCCTGAGATCCTGTACCTGTCCTTGCCTGGTTTCCTGCCTCGGCCCTGTTGGACTGACTCCTAGCAGAATCTTCGGATTCTGGACCGGACCTGGACCTGAACTGCAGTTCTTGGGTTACCCCCGGGCCCAGCACACTTTAGTTGAAATTCCTGCATTGTAAGGGATTGGACTAGATGAATCTTGGGATCCCTTCCAACTCCACAATTCTATGATGGTGCCCACTGGACTAATGGGTGGGCCTTTCCTCCACCTCCCTCACTTAGCTGCTGGGTAGAACAATAGCCAGAGTAGTGGGCATGAGCTGAGCTGGAAGCAGGCTGGAAGGTGGAGACACAGAGACAAGCTTGCTCTGTGCTGGATCCACAGCTACGACCAGGCCCGCCCCACTGAGGAGGCAAGCTGAAGCGGCTGCCTCAAGTGGCAGAAGCAAAGGGTGCAGCGCCTGTCTTCTCTCTGCTGCCTGCAGCACTGGCAAAGCACCAGTTTCAGGTGAGATCTCGCCAAAATCTCTCAAGACATCCCACAGCACATGAGATCTTGTGAGGTTTCGGTGAGAGAGCGCCAGATCTCACTGGAAGCCGGTGCTCTCTGGACACCACCACAAAAATTAGAGAGGCGTGGGACCAGTGGTGAGGCCACAGAGATGGAGGGCAGCATGTTCCTGTTTCACGGCAAGCAGCAAAATGCGATACTCTGTCCCTGACTGTGACTAATGGAGAAGCAGGATATTTTGGGGTGCTAATTCCGTGAGTCTTTCCATCCTATGCTGAGGTTGTATGGTGTTATAGATTTAAGGGGGGACACTCTCTAAACCCTAGAAATTACCGTATTTTTCGCTCCATAAGACACACTTTTTTCCTCCTAAAAACAAGGGGAAATGTCTGTGTGTCTTATGGAGCGAATGTTTGGTCCCTGGAGCCCTGGCGCCCGAGTGCGGCACACGCCGTTGCCCCGCCCTCCCGGGTTGCCAGCGGCCTCCCCTCTACCCTGAAACCCCGGGAAGGTTTGGGAGCGGCGGGCAGGCTGTGCGCCGTTGCCCCACACTCCTGGGCTGATATTTGGGGGTGCGGATACTGCCGGGGAGATGGGGGCATCAGGCAGGCCCCCAGCTGGCTCCAGCCACCGGCCGGCAGCCGGGCGATCATTGGTCTCCCTTGGAACACCATCAAACAGCGACACAAGCCTCAGATACGCTCTATCAGCAGAGTGAATAAATCTTCTCACAATGGAAGTGGCGGGCAGAGACATGTGTAAGCATTATCTACAGGGGTTTATTCAGCATAGTTCAGGAACAAAGGAAAAAACATGTCTGCTTCCCTTTGTGTCCAGCAAAAAGCAGGAAAGCAAAAGCAATATACCGTATTTTTTGCTCTATAGGACACACTTTTTCCCCTTCAAAAATGAAGGGGAAATGTGTGTGCGTCCTATGGAGCGAAGAAGCCATAGCCCCGCGACCCTCTCCCGGCTGGAGAGGTGACGCACGGCTATGGCAGGAGCCTCTATAGCCGCGCGTCACCTCTCCAACCAGGAGAGCGTGCGCGGGGCTAAAAAAGCCCCCGCGACCCTCTCTCACCTGGAGAGGTGACGCGCAACTATGGCAGGAGCCTCTATAGCTGTGCGTCACCTCTCCAACCGGGAGAGCGCGCGGGGAGCTAAAGAAGCCCCCCACGACCCTCTCCCAGCTGGAGAGGTGACGCGCAGCTATGGCAGGAGCCTCTATAGCCACGTGTCCCCTCTCCAACCGGGAGAGCGCGCGCGGGGCTAAAGAAGCCCTGCTTACCCTCTCACGGCTGGAGAGGTGACGCGCGCCTGTGGCAGCAGCCTCTCCGCTGCGCGCCTTTCCGCTTCTCCCCAACCTGCTCTTTGGGGCTGGTGGTGGGCTTCCCCCCGCCAGCCCCAAGGAGCAAGTCGAAATAAACCTGAAGCCTGGAGAGGAGAGGGGTCGGCTGAATGCAACTGAACGCACCTTAAACGGCACCTTGTTTTAGAGGGGGAAAACAAAACAAGGTGCGTCCTATTGTCCGGTGCGTCCTATGGTGCGAAAAATACGGTACAAATGGAAGTTCCCAGCAAGCCTGTGCTGGAAGTAAACAGGCATGTGACACACAACAGTCATGCCTGTTCCCTTTGAAGGTGGAACGGAACTATATCCTAACAGGGTGGGGAGCCACACCGCTTTGCCGGCAGCCTCCCCTGAAGCCCTGGGAAGGTTTGGGAGCCACGGCTCCCGTCCATCCCTCCTCCACGGCTCGCTTTAAAGCAGCAAAGCGGACAGGATCCGTTGGCTTTGCTGCTTTAAAGTGAGCCACGGAGGAGGGAAGGAAGGGGAGCCATGGCGAGCCACGGAGGAGGGACAAACCATCTGTCCCCCCTCCGTGGCTCGCTTTAAAGCAGCAAATTGCCGTCTCTCAGTGCCTCCTAATTCAACTGCAAAGGCTTTTGCCTAACTGGATCCTGAGCTCCATTTGAAGTTTAAAAATATTAAGTCTGGGGATTTCTTCAAGTAGCAGTTTTGCAGAACTAGTCATAAATACATGCAAAGCGTCTCCACAAACCAGTAATAGTGAGCTCAGCTAAAACTGAGCAAGCATCTGGCTCAGTAACAGTTTAAACTGCACAACCATTTCCATATGATCAGTGCTATCTGGGCAAGATAGTAAATGAACTTTGGAGTTCAGTCAGATGTGATAACAATGCATTTTCTTGTTCAGGCATTGCAGGAAACTTTCCCCCCTTTGTGTTTCAAGTTAAGTTTAAACCAAACAGTGATATCTAGTGCATAAAAAAAGTTCAAACAGAAGATTGTTGGCTAACTTCCTCCACCCAGCTATTGCAGAATTAATTGTAACTGGACGTCCTGTGTGTTTGTTTGTGGACCATGTTCCTAGCAGCTAACCTTTATTGCTGAAAAGAGGCACTGATATTCCACTCCAAATCTATAATTCATTATACAAATTCTTACAAGTACAGTCCACCTATACCAGACCCAAAACCTTGTCTTCTCTTGGTATTGAATAGAAGCTATTTATCTGCCCTCTTTTCCACCTCTGTTCTTTGTTCAACCACTCCATTTCTCACTCTTTGAATCTTCCTTTCAAAACAACCATGCCTGTTTTGAGAAAACGCCACAGATTTAGGAACTGGAGCGCAATCATTTGATCTCTTTGCTGTTCCTCCATACGCCAAGCACTTCTCATTTGCACAGCCCTGGTTTCTCTCCCTGACTATTACCATTCTTGATTAATAACAGTAAAATGCTCAAAATTTAAGTTCATGTGACCGCTGCCAATACTAACTCCCAGTGATAATGAAAACAGCTACATTGTAATGGAATGTCTATCCTTTCCCCATTCTCTTCAGTACATACCGTGGCTCGCTTTGAAGCCGCAAAGTGGACAGGAGCCACCACTTTGCTGCTTTAAATAGTTGAGTACAACATTTGATTCAGATCCCCCCCCTTGTTTTCCTGCTCTAAAAACTAGGTGCGTCTTATGGCCAGGTGCGTCTTAGGGAGCGAAAAATACGGTAATAAATGCTAGGATTTTGATGAATTGTGATATGGATTAAAGTAAAAGCTGCAGAGCTATGCCAGACAGAAAATTCCTGGGCTGGTTTATGCAAACCAACCTGGCTGGTTTAGTTAAGATGCAAACCTGTTAAGATGACAAAAGGTGTTGATGGGCCATCAGGGAGGAATTATTTGGTCTGGAGAATCAATGTTACCAAGGGGATGGGGGGTTATGTTTGATGTGACAGAGAAAAGGAGTCTGGGAGCAAGGGTGATAGGGAAGAAGGAGCAGGAAGTGGAGCTGGGATCCATCTTGGGCAGGCTGGCTGAAGGCTGCCTGCACTTCTGAGGGACGCAAGCCCCTCTTGAAATGACCATGCTGTAAGATCTGGACTCCCTCCATGCAGACTGAAGGTGTAAATAGGTCACTAAACTATATTTCTTAAAGCCACGATAGTCTCTGCCACGTCTTCCATTCTCCAAAGGAACACAGACCTTGTGGGGGGTGTCCAGGACCCCAAGGGCTCTTGCCACCCGAGGTGCAAGCACCCGACTTTTGTAACAATATATTTGTAAGCAAAACCGTATTTCCTAAAGTCACAACACCTTCATTCCAAGGAAACAGAACCCCGAGAAAGCACTGGTATCTCACACTGCTCTGAGATTGGGGTTGCACTTAGCAATAAGGTTACCGTATTCCCCCCCCCCCCATGAATCTGGGGACACTTTTCAACTTCCTACTAAATAGATGTATTTTGTCAGGGGACTGATTTGTAAATCCGGGGACTGTCCCTGGGAAACGGGGACGTCTGGTAACCTTAGGTAAAGGGATCCCTGACCATTAGGTCCAGTTGTGGCTGACTCTGGGGTTGCGGCGCTCATCTCGCTTTGTTGGCAGAGGGAGCCGACGTACAGCTTCCTGGTCATGTGGCCAGCATGACTAAGCTGCTCCTGGCGAACTAGAGCAGTGCATGGAAACACCGTTTACCTTCACGCCTATTTATCTACTTGCACTTTGACGTGCTTTCGAACTGCTAGGTTGGGAGGAGCAGGGACCGAGCAACGGGAGTTCACCCCGTCGCCGGGATTCGAACCACCAACCTTCTGATCGGCAAATCCTAGGCTCAGTGGTTTAACCCACAGTGCCACCCGCATCCCTCTGGTAACCTTACTTAACAATATATTCTGCCCTGGCAGCAGAAAACCTTGTTGCTGGTAGAAAAGGATTCCAACAGGAGAATTCCAACCAATTGCTGTTATGGTTGTGGAGGCTGGGTGTTGCCTGTGTCCTCAAGGTGTTTACAACTATTTCCCCATGAACTGTGGTTTGTGGAATGTCATGTACCAGCCCCGGCCTGACCTTGCTCTTTGTGACAGAGCAGGCTTTGTGCTATTCAAATGATTTATGCAACACAATGTGCACTGTGCATTCAAAATAAGGACCTTTCCCAAAGAAAAGGTGGTTCCAGACCATTGTTCTCAGATTGGATTCGGTCACACACGGGCAAATTAAGGTTGCACAAATATTTTTGATCAGGAGGTCTTGTGTAACAAACCT
The DNA here is from genome assembly GCA_034642415.1 of Podarcis siculus. NCBI lineage: Eukaryota > Metazoa > Chordata > Lepidosauria > Squamata > Lacertidae > Podarcis > Podarcis siculus. The sequence continues at coordinate 3,127,418 of JAXCMG010000017.1, read as the reverse complement.
GCTCAAATCAGACTTTTTCAAAAAAGAAGAGCGCTGGAAAATGTGCTGGAAAATGAAGGACTACACCTGGTCTGTGTACACACCATACATGTGAGCAAATTCTACTCCCCAAAGAATCCTGGGAACTTTAATTTAGCCCTCACAAAGCTTCAGCTCCCAGCATCCGTAACAAACACAGTTCCTAAGATCCTCTTTTGTGGGGGTGGGGGCAGGCAGAATGCATTATAAATACACTTTATATGTGTATAGCTTGATTGACATGTTATCTAACTTCCTCCCCAAAGAATCAGAAACCACTGATCTTAGTTAAAATCAAAAACAATACCAGTATCACCACAATCCAGTTCAAAGGCCATAAAGGTAAAGGGACCCCTGACTGTTAGGTCCAGTCGCGGACGACTCTGGGGTTGTGGCACTCATCTCGCTTTATTGGCTGAGCTAGCCGGCGTCTAACTTCTGGGTCATGTGGCCATGACTAAGCTGCTTCTAGCGAACCAGAGCAGCACACGGAAACGCGTTTACCTTCCCGCCGGAGCGGTACCTATTTATCTACTTGCACTTTGACGTGCTTTCGAACTGCTAGGTTGGCAGGAGCAGGGACTGAGCAACGGGAGCTCACCCCGTCGTAGGGATTCGAATCGCCGACCTTCTGATCAGCAAGTCCTAGGCTCTGTGGTTTAACCCACAGCGCCACCTGCGCCCCTGGGTATGCTTATTGTTAAGCTGTGGGTGAACATATCAGACGACACAGCGATTCTTCAAACAGCTCTATTCACAGGCCAGAACAGAACTGAACTGAAGGGTTCTGCCAGCCTGCTTATATAGAGCTCCACTAGAATGCAACAGTAACCATTTTCTGTAAATATCCAATCACTGAACGTCACTTTCGATCCCTTATTTGCATATGTGAACCTGAACTATCTACAGTTGGCCCAGGGTGCGAACTTCAGTACAGTGGTGCCCCGCAAGACGAAATTAATTCGTTCCGCAAGTTTTGTCGTCTAGCGAATTTTTCGTCTTGCGAATCACGAAATCCCATAGGAATGCATTGAAAATCAATTAATGCGTTCCTATGGTCAAAAAAAGTCCAAACAAAGCCAAATTTGGTACAACAACAGTTTATTAACTGCTCTTTAAAGTCACACATACTGTAAAGAGCAGTTCAAAAATTGAAGGGAAAATAAATTAACTTTATAAACATGACAGAAAAACATTTAAAAATCACAAAAATTCCCAAAAAACCCCCACAAGCTCCCAGATTCCTGCAGAAACCTCTCCAACTGTTCCCCCAGCCAGCCAGCACTCAGAAATTCAAACTCAGAAAATCTTTCAAAAAACAACAACCTTGCCCAATGGTCACAGAAAATCACAAAAATTCCCAAAAAAACCCCACAAGCTCCCAGATTCCTGCAGAAACCTCTCCAACTGTTCCCCCAGCCACCCAGCCCACAGAAATTCAAATCCAGAATTTTTTTAAAAAAA
>JAXCMG010000017.1:3070160-3100936 GCA_034642415.1 Podarcis siculus | reverse complement strand
TCTGAACTCCCATCAGCCTAGCCTACCTCACAGGGCTGTCGTTAAGATAAAAAGAATTGTTTTTAAATTTATTGTTGTACATTGTTTTAATTGTTTCTTTTTCTTCTGCGACTGCACCCCCAGGTGTGTTTTATAAGCTGGTCTCTGACTATCTATCTAAAAAGAGGGGAGGGGGGGAACAATATACACAGCCTTGAACTCCTGTGAGGAAAATATACAAGCAATTAAAAAACAGGTGGAGTTTCACACACACAATAAAGCATTCTTGTGTTAAAAGCACTGTCTATAGGTATTTCTTGCTGCAGCTGTAATATTTTTGATTATTTTATGCTTATATTAGCCAATTCATTTTTGTATGTTTATTCATGATCACTGTGTGTATTAATAAATAACAGCCTGGTGATGACAAACAGACCAGTAGTGGCTGTGTGGACACATGGAAAATGGTGTCTACTGAAAGGTCACCAATTTTTTATCCGTAGGAGGGAAGCCTTATTTAGTTAAAGCATCTTTATTTCCAGGCAGAATATACCAAATATAAAATATGCCAAAGTTAGTCAGTTGTGCCTCATCCTGTAAAAGCAGCACACTTGGGAGAGAGGGTGAAATAACGTGGGTTTGGAAGAAGGTTTTTCACGTAAACCCCACTATGCAGGAAGGCTCTCTTCCTGGTAGTGTTAGCCTAACAGCAACCCAATACTTCTCCTGTTTTTTTCTGGTGCTGTGGGCAGCCTCTCTCCTGACACTTCTTACCTGGGAGTAAACCCCATTAAGCTTAAAGAGACTTACTTCTGAAGCAGAGAATTGTACAGGTGTCCCCCCCACTTATGCACAATCGACTTGTGTGCGAACACGTATACACCTGGTGCTGGGAAATAATTCAATTCATACCCGGAAATGGGGGGAGACAGCTAGAGAGTCCTTGTGGCTCGTGAGGAAACCCTCCCTGGAGCTGAAAAGGACATCGGTAAGGGTGGAGGACCAGTGGCACAGCAGGGCTTTGTTCAAGCTGCTCAGCTTCCCCGCCGAACAGCTGGTGTTCGGGGTAGCACAGCTGACGCTGCTTTCTTGAGGGTCCTCCAGTCTCCAGCCAGCCTCAGAGCTTGAATTCTAGTTGTGGATATTTCCTGATATTTTTGCGAGAGCTGCAGAGAGGGTGTTTAAAGGGTGTTTAGAGGGTGCTCCCCACTTTACACAATTTTACAAGTGAAATTAACCCCCGCATAAGTGGGGGGATGCCTGTACTGCAAATTAACTACTGTACACAGTGAATTCTCAGTGAGTGCCTGGTCTTTAGCTCCTGCCCGGCAAAAGACATGCCTAAATCTCTTTGCAAAGTCTTCACATTTTGCATTTGCTGTTTCACACACACACTGCCACCTACTGCCACTGACTAGGGTTGTCAAGGCAGGAGCATCTCAGACCTCGAGGTTTCAGGGCGCTACCCTAAAACCTAGGGGCAGCCCCAGTGATGCAATGTCATTAAGTGCAACACATTAAGTACTACAGTGGTACCTCTGTTTAAGAACAGACATGGAGCTTTCAAGTGCCAACTGTGACTGGAAAGGGATAAGGTAAAGTTAAGTGTGGATAAGCTGCAAGAGAGAGCTAGAAATTCTGGGCTTATCCACTTCTTGTCCCACTGCTTTCCCTTGGAGAAAACCGCTCTTTAGCACTCAGTTGGAGCAAATGGCAACCGGGCTTTCTGTAGATTACCATCTGTTCCTATTCAGAGTCTCTTAAAAATAATTGGAACAACCTCCTACAATAGCTGTTGGCAAAATGTTGGGGTTAGCAAATACCAGTGTGAACCAATTGGGTGTGTGCGCACTCCTAATACTCCTCGCCCACAAGAAAGTCGTTAAAAAAATAATGATATCTTGTGCTGCATCATGGACTCACAGTAGGCAATAGACTTGGCATGTGCCTGTGAATTTTATTATCATAAATCTCTGCCACCCTAGGCAGCCACCTAGCTCACCTAGTGGTTAAATCAGCTCTGAGTGTGGATCAACAAAACTCCACCCTCTGATTGAGGATGCAGAATTTCACTGAAGCACCCTGGGGAAAAGTACTGACTTAACTTTGTCAGAACATCAATTCTGGTGGCAAATAAAGTTGCAGTCCACAACCTACAGAGCTGGCAATAGCTTTGAAATAGTTTAAAGAGAATGGTGCAAAAACATGGTTACAAAGCACGGATCCACATGGATCCTCAGGATTTTTGCTTTGGGTCACCCCAAATTCACCATTAGATCACATAGCACGCCCATGGTTACAGCTTGCACCCAAAAACACACACATTCACTGTTTTGTGGGGCTGCAATGGCACAAAAACGTGATTACAAAGCACGGATCCACATGGATCCTCAGGATTTTTGCACTGGGCTACCCCAAACTCACCGTCAAATCACATGTCTGTGGCCACAGCAAGAACCACAAAAATCATACATCCACTGTTTCGTTCAGAATATTTTTTTCCTCCTCTAAAAACTAGGTGCGTCTTATGGAGCGAAAAATATGGTAAATTGGAATGGGCTGTCTTCTGCTGAAGCCAAGCAAGAAGTAAAGTAAGAAGCAAGACGCGTGAAGGATGTGTAGGGATGTGAGTGAGCTCAGGTTCTGATATTTTCTCTACCCTACCTGGAGTGCTAGGAGGTGCCAAGAATGGAAGGACCTTTAAAATAGTAAGCTCATCACTCTATCACTGAATAGCAAAGGTGAAAATGTGAATTTGAACTGTCAAATGCTAGAAAGGAAATAGGTTACATTAGTCAATACCTTGGCCCCAATTGTTAATTACAGGTTCAGCGGGAAAGGCGTTTTAGCTCTATAAATATTTTGTTGGGTGATGTTGGCATCACAAGAGTCCTAAAAAGGTTGGGGGATGCTGAGGCGGGGGTCAGTAATTGTAATCTAAGAATTTTGGGAACGGGGACGTCCTATGACTCAGTGCCCCCCCGCTGAAGCCTCCAGGGGGCGCCATTGAGGCTCCCAGCTAGTGTGTGTAAAGGTAAAGGTAAAGGTACCCCTGCCTGTACGGGCCAGTCTTGACAGACTCTAGGGTTGTGCGCTCATCTCACTCTATAGGCCGGGAGCCAGCGCTGTCCGGAGACACTTCCGGGTCACGTGGCCAGCGTGACGAAGCTGCATCTGGCGAGCCAGCGCAGCACACGGAACGCCATTTACCTTCCCACTAGTAAGCAGTCCCTATTTATCTACTTGCACCTGGGGGTGCTTTCGAACTGCTAGGTTGGCAGGCGCTGGGACCGAGCGACGGGAGCGGGGATCCGAACCGCCGACCTTTCGATCGGCAAGTCCTAGGCGCTGAGGCTTTAACCCACAGCACCACCCACGTCCCCCGCTAGTGTATGTATGCAAATGCACATGGTTTTTTTGTTTTTGCCAAAGTGGGTCTTTGACTTGGGTGAAATAAAGCCTGTTTTGTCCCTGTGAAAGGGAGATCTGGGAAGACATTTCCATCTGAAATTCTGGAGAGCCACGGATATTCGGTATTAACAACACTGCCCAACGACCAGGGGTAGTATTACAGGCCAGGTGATGGTACAGCCATCATTTATGAAAGGGCATCCACTACTGGGCACCCAAGGCTTTCTGGGACCTCCTTAATGATAAACTGTGGCTGGATAAATGGGCCCTTGCATTAATAAGAAGGCTGAGAATGAGAGGCAATCTTTCCACTTGGAATGAGTGATGTGTTGGGTTTGGCACTTTGGCTTGGAATGCTTGGAATCTAGAATCACTTTTTCAACATGTCACATTCCAGGGATCAACAACAACATTGCCAACACCCCCTCTTTTTCAGGAGGAGAATTTTTGCGGCATTGCACCAGGCGGGGTGCGCACCTTGGAACCATTGCCATGAGCACCCCTTGAACTTGCTCCACATTCAAGGCTGCTCTATTTGGGCAGGAATATGTAAAAACATAGGGACGCGGGTGGCGCTGTGGGTTAAACCACAGAGCCTAGGACTTGCCGATCAGAAGGTCAGCAGTTCAAATCCCCATGATGGGGTGAGCTCCCATTGCTCAGTCCCATTGCTCCTGCCAACCTAGCAGTTCGAAAGCACATCAAAGTGCAGGTAGATATATTGTTACTGCTCCGGCGGGAAGGTAAACGGCATCTCCGTGTGCTGCTCTAGTTTGTCAGAAGCAGCTTAGTCATGCTGGCCACATGACCCAGAAGCTTTACGCTGGCTCCCTCAGCCAATAAAGCGAGATGAGCGCCGCAACCCCAGAGTCGGCCACAACTGGACCTAATGGTCAGGGGTCCCTTTACCTATGTAATAACATATAGTTTTCCACAGTGATATCTAATGTGGCAGGGATGAGGGTGCTGCTGTGGGTTAAACCACAGAGCATAGGATTTGCCGATCAGAAGGTCGGCGGTTTGAATCCCCACGATGGGGTGAGCTCTTGTTGCTCGGTCCCTGCTCCTAGCACCTAGCAGTTCGAAAGCACGTCAAAGTGCAAGTAGATAAACAGGTATCGCTCCGGCGGGAAGGTAAACGGCGTTTCCGTGCGCTGCTCTGCTTCGCCAGAAGTGGCTTAGTCGTGCTGGCCACATGACCTGGAAGCTGTATGCTGGCTCCCTCGGCCAATAAAGCGACATGAGGGCCGCAACCCCAGAGTCGGCCATGACTGGACCTAATGGTCAGGGGTCCCTTTACCTATGTAATAACATATAGTTTTTCACAGTGATATCTAATGTGGCTCAGGGTTTTTGTTTTTCAAACAATGGGAGCAGTGGACATAAGGAAGGAGGGGCACATGAATACTGGGATGTCAGGAGCAAAAGCACAACTCCCTTTGACAGCCCAGAAATGGAATTAGACAGTTGTACAACCTGATCTGCCATCTGTTTGACTGCTTTATAAGTACGCCTCTTGTTCCATTTAACTTTACAGTGTTTCTTCCAGAGCACCAGGGATGAATTTCTGGGAGACTGCGCTTTGTGCATTCTTAGCTTCCCTCTTGGCAATCCTACTTGGTTGGCTCCATACAGTAGGAGCATTTCGCAAGAGGAGACCCAAAGAACCTCCGCTGGACAAAGGCTTCATTCCATGGCTAGGACATGCGATTAAATTCAAGAAAAACCCTGCTGAATTTCTGGAAGTGATGCGGAAGAAACATGGGGATATCTTCACACTGCTGGTTGGTGGCAATTATATACATTTTCTGGCGGATGCTGATTCCTATGAACCAATCCTGAAAGAATCACCTGACAAACTGGATTTTGATAAGTTTGGATCAATGATAGTTTTAAATGTTTTTGCTTTTCAACCAACTGACTCTCATCACCATATTTTGAAAAAAATAAGCAAGGAATATCTGAGAGGTAAGGGTCTGGCTGTCCTAAATCTGGTGATGATGGAGAAATTGAAGACTGTGATGTTCCACAGCCAGGATTCAGGTGAGCATAAGAGACACTGGCAGCAGGATGGACTCCTGTACTTTAGCTACAAAACAATATTCCAGGCTGCTTTTCTGGCTTTGTTTGGAACTGAGCTAGACAAGGAAAATGCTAAGGAGAATACGTTAACACAATGTGGAGAGTTCTTTGGGAATTTTCAGAAATTTGATCACTTATTTCCCCAAATGGCCCTCGGGATCCTGGACCCTCAGGGCAAAAAGGACACGGAAAGGCTGAGGAACTTCTTCTGGGACAAACTGTCGGTAGAAAAGATATGCAAGAAGGATAATATCAGCAAGTGGATAGCTGTGCAAGATCAACAAATGGCTGAGATTGGGATGACCGAAAAGATGAGGACACAATTTATGTTTCTTCTCCTCTGGGCATCTCAAGCCAACACTGGCCCAGCTGCCTTCTGGGTTCTTGTACATCTCCTGAAGTATCCAGAAGCAATGAAGGCAGTGAGGGAAGAAGTGGACCGAGTACTGAGAGAGACTGGTCAGGAAGTGAATCCTGGAAGCCCCATCATCGATGTGTCCCTGGAAACAATAAAGACTCCTCTTCTGGACAGTACAATAGAAGAAACACTGCGCTTGAAAGTGAGTCCATTCCTATTCAGAAGTGTGATGCAGGATACAGATCTTAAAATGTCTGATGGGAGGGAATATATTTTTCGCAAAGGAGACCAACTTCTTCTTTTCCCCTTCCTTGGACTGCATTTGGATCCAGAAATCCACCCTGATCCTCACACGTTCAAATACGACAGGTTCTTGAACCCAGATGGCACCAAAAGAGAGTTCTATAAGAATGGGAAAAAGCTCAAGCAATACACTATGCCTTTTGGCGGAGGGCCGTCTATTTGCCCTGGGCGATTCTTTGCTGTTAGTGAACTGAAGATGTTTGTGATCCTGATGCTCAGCTGCTTTGACATGGAACTGGTCAATGCAGAAGAGGAAATCCCACCAGTAGATGGAAGCCGCTGTGGCTTTGGAGCTACGCATCCTTCTCATGATATCAAGTTCAGATATCGGCTGCGGTTGTAAAGTGAAATACAGTGGTACCTCTGGTTATAGGCGCTTCAGGTTACATACGCTTCAGGTTACAGACTCTGCTAACGAAGAAACAGTACCTCGGGTTAAGAACTTTGCTTCAGGATGAGAACAGAAATTGCCTACAGCTTCTGGGTCATGTGGCCAGCATGACTAAGCCACTTCTGGCGAACCAGAGCAGCGCCTGGAAACGCCGTTTACCTTCCCACTGGAGTGGTACCTATTTATCTACTTGCTCTTTGACGTGCTTTCAAACTGGTAGGTTGGCAGGAGCAGGGACAGAGCAACGGGAGCTCACCCCATCGCGGGGATTCAAACCGCCGACCTTTCGATCGGCAAGCCCTAGGCTCTGTGGTTGCTTCCATCTTCCTTGAATATTTGAGGAGGGAGGGTGGCAGCTAATACGCTACGGAGTTTCCTGCCCAAACAGCTATGCTTTTCCAAACAGAACTTAAAAGTAGTGATTGCTGATCCATGGCTATTTGATGTACCTGTGGGGACAATTAATTTGCTGATGAAGAATCATCATTGAAACAGTTCATTATCCTGGAAGAACTATTCTGTTTGCTGCTGGGCTAAGAGCATCCTTTTGCATCGTCCAGAGCACCCATCATCTCAGGATATTGACTGTGGAAAGGCATTTTGCCTCCATTGTAGTGATTTTGGATAGTGATTTATCACTCCTACCATTCCTGTTTATGTAACATTTATTTGATTCTTAATTTGTGACTCCATGCACCTATTATATGTTTTCTGTGTATGAACTTTGAAACAGTATAGTACAGTGGTACCTCTGGTTGTGAACAGGATCTGTTCCAGAGGCCCGTTCGCAATATGAATAGAATGCAACCCGCAGTGGGGCGTCTGCGCACGCGCAGGTTGTGATTTGCCACTTCTGCGCATGCGCGTGACATCATTTTGCGCATCTGTGCATGCACGAGCGGCAAAACCCAGAAGTAACCCTTTCCGGTACTTCTGGGTTGTCGCAGGACGCAACCTGAAAAAACGTATCATGAAGCAAACGTAACATGAGATATGACTGCATTATAAAAATATTGTCAGTATATTAATAACCGACGTGTAGCTTCTTGTTTTTCAGAGTTTTCTGTTTTGCAACACAGGCGATTTTCTTTGGTGTACAAAGAAGTATGCTTGACATCTTCATTATATAGTTTTCACTGGATGCCCTAGGCTCTGTGGTTTAGACCACAGTGCCACCCGCATCCCTCTGCACTCCTATACATGTAGGATAATCTGCAATCCTATGCTGAGTAGACATGTATAGGATTGAATTATACCAGGATATATTTCATCATTTTAAGGACTGCACTCTTGGCTCCCAAGGCTACACTATCAGTGACAACCCACAAACATGCTCATTGTGACTTAATTTTACATGGATAGAAGTGAGTTTGTCTGCAATAACTGTGCACATCTACATGTCTGCTCAGAATTAAGCCACACTGAATTCCATGCAGCTTACTCCCTGACTTTGGCGAAAATAAATTAGTCTTAAAGGTGCTATGCAGGGACGCGGGTGGCGCTGTGGGTAAAAGCCTCAGCGCCAAGGACTTGCCGATCGAAAGGTCGGCGGTTCGAATCCCCGTGGCGGGGTGTGCTCCCGTTGCTCGGTCCCAGCGCCTGCCCACCTAGCAGTTCGAAAGCACCCCCGGGTGCAAGTAGATAAATAGGGACCGCTTACTGGCGGGAAGGTAAACAGCGTTTCCGTGTGCTGCGCTGGCTCGCCAGAGGCAGCTTTGTCACGCTGGCCACGTGACCCGGAAGTGTCTCCGGACAGCCCTGGCCTCTTAAGTGAGATGGGCGCACAACCCTAGAGTCTGTCAAGGCTGGCCCATATGGGCAGGGGTACCTTTACCTTTACCTTTAAAGGTGCTATGCAGGTCTCTGAACAAAGTACCTAATAAGCTTCCAGCCCACCTCCCAGCTTGTTCACATCTTCTTTTTCAAGGGTGTTGACTAAGGTAGAAGGGTATGAAGTGGATTAGGACTTGGGAGGCAAGGGCTCAAATGACCACATAGCCTAGAAGTTCACAGGTTGGCCTTGGACCAGTCACTGTGTCTCAGACCTCCACCTTGAGCAAAAGTGGTGTGTATATATATATATATATATATATATATATGTGATATATATATATATATATATATATATATGGTATACTTTTATATATATAAACTTTTATATATATATAAAAGTGATGTGTGTATATATATATGTATATATAATATTTTTTGCTCTATAAGACTCACCAGACCATAAGACGCACCTAGTTTTTGGAGGAGGAAAACAAGAAAAAAAATATTCTAAATCCCAGAAGCCAGAACAGCAAGATGGATCGCTGGGCAGTGAAAGCAGCAATCCCTCTTGCTGTTCTGGCTTCTGGGATAGCTGCGCAGCCTGCATTCGCTCCATAAGATGCACACACATTTCCCCTTACTTTTTAGGAGGGAAAAAGTGTGTCTTATAGAGCAAAAAATATGGTATATTGGGAAGCTGTTTGTCCATTTCTTCTCGATGTGTTCAGATGCTTCTCGTGAGATGGTTGCCAAATGGCATGAGGGTTCTCAATGTGGGGGCAGCAGTCTCTGTTTATGTTTGGCCCTTTATAATCAAGGTGGTGGACCAAAACGACACTTGGATGTGACTTCACATTTTCTGGGCGTAGGTTTAGCCACCCCTCAAGATATCATCAGGGACGCGGGTGGCGCTGTGGGTTAAAACACAGAGACTAGGACTTGCCGATCAGAAGGTCGGCGGTTCAAATCCCCGTGACGGGGTGAGCTCCCATTGCTCGGTCCCTGCTCCTGCCCACCTAGCAGTTCGAAAGCACGTCAAAGTGCAAGTAGATAAATAGGTACCACTCTGGCAGGAAGGTAAACGGCGTTTCCATGCGCTGCTCTGGTTTGCCAGAAGCGGCTTAGTCATGCTGGCCACATGACCCGGAAGCTGTATGCCGGCTCCCTCGGCCAATAAAGCGAGATGAGCGCCGCAACCCCAGAGCTGGCCACGACTGGACCTAATGGTCAGGGGTCCCTTTACTTTTACCTTACAAGATATCATCATCATCCTTTTTTATTAAATTCATATACTGCTCTTTATCCAAAGATCACAGGGCAATTTATGGCGTAAAAAAACAAAATGGAAACACAATATACATATCATAAGAACAAAAACATTGAAAACCCAAACCCCTCCCACAAAGGGTATAGATTGTTCAATCGCCCAAAGGACTGGTTAGAGAGGCCTGTTTTTGTCTGGCGTCTAAAGATAGATAGTGAAGGCACCAGGCGAGGGAGTGCAGCTGTGCAGTAGTGTCAAACCTAGGGTGATGCGGGCCCTTTGGATTCCTGCACCTTTGGCCCGTGCTCAACCTGGCTGGCAGCTACCCTTGGCAATAGGGACAGGTTAGGGCCGTGAAGAATTGTGCCACACATTGTACATGGATTGAGCCTTCTACCCCATCTTGTGGCAGACAGTGGCATCGCAATGAGGGAGCAGTGTGCCCCAGGTTCCATGTCTGCAGAGGTGACAAGAAGTCACCCTGCGGGGGCTCACAGCAGCGTGAGCAGTCATCGCGCTGCCGCAGCCGCGAGCAGAGGATCACGGCACCGTCCGCATGGCGCTGGAGTGGCGCCAGTGGCAAACCGCTATACAGTGCATGTGTGGCGTTGCTACATACAGTGCATGGGTCGTACGTAGCAATGCCGCACATGCGCCCTACATAGAGACGCCTGCCCCGGGTGCCACGACGCCTTCCTTCGCCCCAGTGGCAGAAATGTAGGGTCCTAACATTCAGATGGACCATAAAGAAGGCTGATCGCCAAAGAATGGATGCTTTTGAATTCTGGTGCTGGAGGAGACTCTTGAGAGTCCCATGGACTGCAAGAAGATCAAACCTCTCCATTCTGAAGGAAATCAGCCCTGAGTGCTCACTGGAAGGACAGATCCAGAAGCTGAGGCTCCAATACTTTGGCCCCTCATGAGAAGAGAAGACTCCCTGGAAAAGACCCTGATGTTGGGAAAGATGGAGGGCACAAGGAGAAGGGGACGACAGAGGACGAGATGGTTGGACAGCATTCTCGAAGCTACCAGCATGAGTTTGACCAAACTGCGGGAGGCAGTAGAAGACAGGAGTGCCTGGCGTACTCTGGTCCATGGGGTCACAAAGAGTCGGGCACGGCTAAATGACTAAATGACTAAATGACTAAATGACTAAACAACAACAATAATAACAACATTCAGATAATTGCAGCATATCCCGTGGGTTTGGGCTGCATTTACTGATGAGGAATTATTTATGCAGCTTTATTCTATCCCCACATGACTGCATCCTCCCATATACATACATACTTCCATAATGTTATTTGTATGCCGCCTTTCCACAGTTCAAACCATGCTGAAAGCGTCTTATAACATAGAGAATATGTAACTGCAACATAGCAAAAGTAGTCATAAAGACTAAATAAAACATGAGAAAATATACAACCAAACTGGACAATTTCCACAGGAATCACAACAAGAGCTAAAATAAAGAAAAAAGAAATGAGATTCACCTGGCATGATTAGTTTTTTACAAATCTGTGCTGTGTTTTAATAATCACATCATCCATTTCTAAGTGCTTTTCAAAGTGCCATGTGGTCCCATCACTATACATGGATGCTTTTAGTTAAACCTGCCTCTTTTAAATGCCGCTATTTCAACAATTTTAACAATTTATTGTAGGGAGCATTCATTTTGCACAAATGATCAAGAAGGGGGCACAATAGCAGGGAAACAGGTGTTTACCTCCCTGATCCAGCTTTGGGGAGTGAGTAGAAACTGCAGAACTGGTTCTCCTTTTGGAATTTCATTAGCTTAGAAACCCGTAATCAGAAATCCATAATAACATGTTTCTAAGGATTGTCATTTTGTGTTGCAAGAGACTTCGGATCCTCTTGAAGCTGGTGATGCCTCACAACTTTTCACGGGGATCATATTGCAGCCCTGATATTATTCTGACTGTTGTTGCTTTTGCATTAGTCACGCCTTGAAATTTTCAGCACTCACACACATAAACAAGATAGTTAAAATCAACCTCTAGTTGCTTTAGTTATTGCTGTAGTAATGATGATAGTAATTGTGATAATGATATCTGCTGCTTGTTATCCATGAAATTTGCCTGCCCCCCCCCCCGTAATTAGCATTTTTTTTACAACTTGTTAAGTTGGGGGAGTGCAGTCAAAAATTCAGAGAATCTTGAAGGATAACCACATTTCAGTTTGCAGTACAAATTACAGTGGTACCTCTGGTTGTGAACGGGATCCGTTCCGGAGCTCCGGTCATATCCCGAGGGATTCGCAACTGGAGGTGCTGCTTCTGCACATTCGCGTGGTGTGGTTTAGCTCTTCTGCGCATAGTGTGTAGAGTGCTTCTGCGCATGCATGTGGGGCAAAACCTGGAAAAATACTTCTGGGTTTGCCGCGTACGAATCCCAAAGAATACGTAACCAGAGGTGAACCTAAGTACAGTGGTACCTCAGGTTACATACGCTTCAGATCACATACGCTTCAGGTTACAGACTCCGCTAACCCAGAAATAGTGCTTCAGGTTAAGAACTTTGCTTCAGGATGAGAACAGAAATTGTGCTCCGGCGGCGCGGCAGCATCAGGAGGCCCCATTAGCTAAAGTGGTGCTTCAGGTTAAGAACAGTTTCAGGTTAAATACGGACCTCCGGAATGAATTAAGTACTTAACCTGAGGTACCACTGTAGAGGAACCACTGTACCGACCTAAATGGCTCCACTACCCCTAGTTTCAGCTACAGATAGGTAGCCGTGTTGGTCTGCCATAGTCAAAATTTTTTTTCCCTTCCAGTAGCACCTTAAAGACCAACTAAGTTAGTTCTTGGTATGAGCTTTTGTGTATCTGAAGAAGTGTGCATGCACACGAAAGCTCATACCAAGAACTAACTTAGTTGGTCCCTAGTTTCAGCGTTTTCCTAGGTTAGTTGCACACCCTAGCTAATATTAATTTCTTCCTGAGATTATATTTTCTTGGCTAAGATCTTCTCTCAGATCAGTGTTTATCTTCTTCTTAATCCTTTTATTGCATCATTGATATTAGCTTCCCACAGTCCTTTCGTCTTGCCGTGCTTTGAAGTTCTCGTGATGCACCCACATAAACAAGAGACTGATTGACACTCGTTTGGCATCCTATAGAATAGCATACAGTTTCTCCCTGTAAAGGTGATGGGCCAAATCAGATGACCTGTGCTCAGAAACTGATGAACCCTGATGTGTTATTGAATGCTCTGGGGGACTTTCCAGTGGGGACAGCTGATGACCTTGCTCTCCCTGTAGAACAGTGAGATGAAACAGGCCATTGAGTCCAAGCAACTTCTTGGCTCTCTGAAGAGCTCCAGGCTACGAAACAAGCTGGATGAAAGCTGGAGAGTAGGTGGCGCAAGTCTTGCCCTGAAGCCAACCGAACGTTGGTGAGAATTGGTAGGAATGTGCTGATCAGTGCAGGCAGCAGAAAAGGTTCGTTTTACAAGGGCTGTTCCTAGTCAAGGAATGCACACAGCTGAGAATTAAGTCCTTATTGTCAAAGTTGTAGGAGTGCAAATATCTAGAGTGTGGGGTCAGGTGGGATTACTATGAGGAATTATAAAATATGCATCAAGCCATTGTGTCCATGAAGAATGCATTGTGTTGACTGGGTTTGATCCATTGACAATAATTTCTTACCAGATCCCACAACCCTCTGCATCTCTGGCCATTTCCTCTACTGCCCATTTCTCTCTCTTCACAAGTCACATACACAGCCCAGTTGCTTCGCTAGGCAGGCTCCTGGGCCATAAAGATAGTGGGCAAGCTTCTTTGAAGTAGCCTTTCTGATATGTTAATCCCAGGATGTTAAACTTAGGGCCAAGAAACAGATCTCACATAAAGGTGATAATGATCGCTCTCTTCCTGGCCATCCTTCTTATCATGTATATTGCTTGTTTATCACCTCCCGGAGTTGCCAAATATACTCCTTTGTAGTTCTGTTCTTTGTTTAACCCGTGCTTAATTAGTTCTGGTAGTTTCACTTTGTCCCCACGTGGGTTTGTTGAAATGCTCAGAAGAAATCTGATTGGTTCTTACGAACACTCTGTAAAAAGTTCTTTTGTGAATAAAACGACCTGGGCCGAGGGGTGGAGGGGCAGAGATGATTATACGCACCCTTCCCAGAGTCTTGCTGGTTCAAGCCTCTGTGTGTATTCTTATTAATCAGAGTCCAATCCTTCCTTTACTTTGGGAACGCCTCAAAAGTCACTTCTGCAGCTCTGAAGACCCATGCCCACCAATCAGGCATCCAGGCACCTATTCCCAGGTCTGCAACATGGGACCCCTCCCCTTCCTCCAGTTTCTTCACCTTCTCCCAATGGGCTGCATGCATGTAGCCAGAGGCTACACTATCATGGGAGCTGCCCCTGCTCTTCCTGCTTCAGTTGTCTCCTGGTTCTTGGAGCCAGTGGTACAGGAATGAGTGGGGAAACACCCGGCCCTTCACTTGCCTGCCCTGCCTCTTCCTCCAGCTCTGAATCTTCACCTGCCTCTGATTCTTGCCTCCTGGCTAGTACAGGTCCTCACAAACCACTGCTCATCTCTCCCAAGTCGGACTCCAGTCCCCCTCCCCCTGGTCCATACTCTTCAGCATCCTGCCAGTCCCTGACACTCCAGAAGTTGGATGGTGGAGTTACCTCAGACAATCCGGAGGTTCCTGACTCCCATTGTTGGGGAAGGACCTCTTGAGGATGTTTCAGGTTAAGAACGGACCTCCAGAACGAATTAAGTTCTTAACCCGAGGTACCACTGTAGTTCCCTTTTCTGCCCATGTGCCAAGATGGAAGCTCCTGGTTTCTCTACTGCAGTCGTATATCAACTCGTTTCATATCATTCTATTGCAAGAAACTTGGGAGGAGGGTGAAATTGTCATAAACGGATTCGACCTACTATCCCTTCCAGCTTGCCCCTCCCAGAAAGGAGGACGGCGGAAAGGTGGTCTAGTAATTGGTATCTCACTGAAGCTGCATTTCAAATTTTCATTAGTTTTGACTGCTCCCCCTTATGCTTTATCCGGGTTGATGTCGGGGGGGAAAGTATCACTGCTAATTTCCAATGTCTACCTCCCGCCAGGGGGTTCGTCCCTTGAGCTGCATGATAGATGGGAAATATTAGAAGATCATTTAGTATCATGCTGTGTCAAATATTCCAATAGCCAATCCTTAATTGGTGGTGACTTTAACGCACGTATAGCAGCAAATTGGGTCGATTTAACTAAAGCTAAATGGTGGACTGCTCCATGCCTTGACAATTATGATTTGAGACATGCCTTAGGGAGAGCCTCAAAAGACTCTAAAGTAAACGAGGCTGGAGTACTTCTTTACCAAATGGCTATTCGCTTAAACCTAGTACCCCTGAATGGTTGCTGCCCTCCTGATATACCGGGGGAGTATACCCACCTAGGCATAAAATCAAACAGTGTACTAGATTACCTTTTAGCCTCGAGTGACCTGATTTCGAAAGCTCTCTCTTTTAAGATTGGCAATATTCAGTTCAGTGACCACCTTCCACTTGCTGCTACGTTTGACCTAGACTGGCATGGGGATGAGCACAGTCATCCAACTCAATTAGATACTAACACAGAAAACCCGGTAGAGGGTATTAATACGGCATTACGAGTGAAGGGTATAAAGTGGTCTGCAACGCAGGCTCAAAAATATTCTGAATTTTTTCAGCAGGAGATCATACAAACCTATTCAGCCCTTGGCATAACCTCATATGAACACGATCAAACTATTAATCTATTTGCCAATCTGTTGAATGACCTCACGTCATTCTTTACTGTCCCAACCCACCAGGCAAATTGGGCCCACTCCACGACAGGTGCACCGTGGTTTAACCGTAATTGCAAACAAGCCAAACAACATCTCTGTGCTATTTATAATGATTACAAATCCTCAGGGGCGACTACGCTTCCCAAGGAGTACTATCAGGCAAAATCAGCTTACAAATATGTGCAAAAAAAGGCCAAACAGGAATGGCAACTGAACCGCTGGCAAGCACTTATAGCTGCCTCAAATACCCGTAATTCCCGAAAATTCTGGCTGTTGGTTAACAGAAAATCTAAAAGATACCCCTTAACAGTTATTCCTGCCCCAGTTTGGGAATCCTTTCTAAGGAACTATTTTGCCTTACCAGACCTTAATATTAATACAATCGATGGATTCTATGAGCAGCTCCCTCTTTGGCCACCCAGTGACCCGGAAGAAATCTACGGACTCATTTCTAATCTTAAAATCGGAAAAGCCCCAGGTCCTGACCTAGTTCCGGTGGAAGCTATAAAACTTCATGCAGACTGGTGGGCGAAAATCCTGGCCGCTACTTTTGATGCCGTAAACAACAGTGGGAAGGTACCAAGAATATGGAAGGATGCGATTATTGTTCCAATTCATAAAAAGGGCTCAACAGATGATCCGGGAAATTACAGGAATATCAGTTTATTGTCATTAATTGGGAAAATATATGCACGGTTCTTGTTAACTAAGCTTACTAAGTGGGCCGAAGAGAACAACCTGATTGGGCCTGAACAGGCTGGTTTTAGACCGAATCAGTCAGTGGTTGATCATGTCTTAGTTTTATACCACCTTGCCCGGAAATATTCCTCCCCAAATAGAGGCCAACTTTGTGCGGCCTTTATTGATTTAAAGGCCGCTTTTGACAGCATCCCCAGAGGATTACTTTGGGGAAAATTAGCCCGATGGGGAATAGAGAAAAGACTTTTGTGGCTAATAACTAAATTGCATGACGGATCGGCCGCTAGGGTGAGAATCACTCCGGCCGGCGACCTCTCAAATTCAGTAACTATCAATAAAGGTGTTCGTCAAGGATGTATCCTTGCTCCGACCCTTTTTAATCTATTTATAAGTGATATGAGGGTGCCTCTGACAGATTCTCAAGAAACGATCCATGCCCCCCGTCTTGCCCAATATCGTTGCCCCCTTCTACTCTATGCAGACGACGCAGTGATCCTATCCTTCTCAAGAGTCGGCCTTAGGAGGGCATTAAAAATTTTCGATGTTTACTGCAAATCAAATTTTCTTACAATTAACCATGTTAAGTCCAAAGTCCTAATTTTCACCAAGAGTCGAAAAACCTATAACTGGAGAATAGACGGAAAAGCTATTGACCAAGTCTTTAAATTTCAATACTTGGGAGTCCTTCTCCAACACAACATGGGCTGGAAGGTCCATCTTGCATATGTATTAAACAGAGCTAAAGCCCTTTCCTTTGCACTACTGCGTTTTTTCTTTTCAGATGGGGCTTTCCATATTCCATCAGTGTTAAAAGTTTTCAAGGCAAAGGTGATTGCAACAATAGCATATGCAATCCCAATATGGGGGTCCTTTGTTAATTTAACCCATTTGGAGGTAATCCAAAACCAGCTTCTAAGAAGGTTGCTAAAATTACCCAGGTGTGTAAGCAATACTGCTATACGACTGGAACTAAATGTTACATCTCTAGAAACCACATTATGGAAATGCATCCTCTGTTACTGGTTGGCATTATGGCATAAACTTCCAAATCTCCACTTGATTCAGTGTCTCTGGAGAGATGACTTCCCTAGCCCTTGGGCAAAAATAATACATGGGAAACTTGTGTCCTTAGGACTATCTCCATCTGAACTATTAAAATTGGATTTAATCTCTGCCAAGAGAATTATAACTCACAAATTAGAGGAGATGGATTTACAATTTAATATTGCGACAGGTGGTGGCACCAGTTCGCCGATAAACCTTGGCTTAACACCACCAGCAAAACTTCCATCTTATTTAACTACCTTATCTGTGGTGACGCACAGGTATGCCTTTATAAAGGCTAGATTCAATGTTTTCCCATCAAACGTGTTGGGTAACAGACTCTCCAACGGACAGATCTCACTCCTCTGTGACTGTAAAAGTGGATCTATAGAATCGTTATATCATATAATCTTCTGTTGTCCATTACATTCGGCTTCACGGTCCAAGTTTCTGGCCACATATTTATCGAGAATTGCTGACGGACCTCAGGAAGCCCAAATAATATACTTATTAAACGACGAAGATACAAGTAGATCCCTTGCAGTCGCTAGATACCTGATTAATGTTTTATTTCAAAAGAGGAGAAATGGATCACTGTATGACTCTGACAGCTTAGCTAAACTTAAGAACCATCAATAAGTGCCAGAACTAAGACGCATACCCCCAAAAATCTGATGGATTTGAATTGCGGTTTACATAGAGGGCGCTTATTGTGTATAGTGTTTACTTAACTGAAGTAAACTTGGTTTTATATGGGTGTTTTAACTTGGAACTGTTTAAATTGTACTGTTTATGGATAAATTTTGATGTATTGTTTTCGATATGGGCCAATGGCCGCAATCTATCTATCTATCTATCTATCTACTTGCACTTTGATGTGCTTTCAAACTGCTAGGTTGGCAGGAGCAGGGACCGAGCAACGGGAGCTCACCCCGTCGCGGGGATTCGAACCGCCGACCTTCAGCAAGTCCTAGGCTCTGTGGTTTAACCCACAGCGCCACCCGCACCCCTTGGTTTAAAGGTATAGTGCTTACTTAAGCTCATGTGTCCCTGTTCCCACACCAAACAGGTAACTATTAGTGCTTCAACCCTTCTGTTGCCACCTATTACATTTCCCTGAACCAGCGCACCAGCGCACGACCATCTTATTCATGGTGGAATTGATGGCAGAAATCCCCCCTAGTACAGGGGTCAGCAACCTTTTTCAGCCGTGGGCCAGTCCACTGTCCCTCAGACCATGTGGTGGGCCGGACTATTTTTTTTTTGGGGGGGGATGAACAAATTCCTATGCCCCACAAATAACCCAGAGATGCATTTTAAATAAAAGGACACATTCTACTCATGTAAAAACACACTGATTCCTGGACCGTCCATGGGCCTGATTGAGAAGGCTATTGGGCCGCATCCGGCCCCCGGGCCTTAGTTTGCCTACCCCTGCCCTAGTACTTTCCTCCTGGTATCACTCACTCACTCACTCATTCTTACATTCAGATGCCACCTCTCCTCCCAGAATCTCATAGTGGCATACACATGTAGTTATCTCTCCTCCATGTCACATTGTTGAATGGAGGCTAGAACCTTGGTTTCCCAGATCCTAGCCTGACACCCTACCATACCACATTTTTGTATGTTACTTTCATGAATATATGCATTTTTATTCACACTACCCTTTTTTCTGCACATTAGCTGCCAGAAAACCTGCATTGCAAAATTTGGAAAAATGTGAGTTCCCAAGGACGGCTGTTTCTGTGTACATATAGCTTCAGGACATTCAAATTAAGTACCGTATTTTTCGCTCTATAAGATGCACCAGACCATAAGACACACCTAGTTTTTGGAGGAGGAAAACAAGAAAAAAAATATTCTGAATCCCAGAAGCCAGAACAGCAAGATGGATCACTGCGCAGTGAAAGCAGCAAGCCCTCTTTCTTTTCAGGAGGGGAAAAGTGTGTCTTATAGAGCGAAAAATACGGTAACTTAGCTTCCCCCTCCTTTATTTACAGCACCACCAGTCACTTCCAGATCACTCCTTTGCCGTGAACTTCTTACCTTATGTTTGATTCCATCCTGCAAAGTCATCCACATTTCCCCCTCCTCCCCTTGTTGCTTCCCCTTTTGTTCCAAAGTCACATCCATCTATTACAGAGTTAAATCTGCATTTCTATTGATTAAAAACAAAGAAATATTTAAAAGCTGTGTACTTTCAATCTACATTCAAAAAACAGAAACCACAACTGGAATTAAAAACATTTCCGTCTCTTACAAGCTCTAGTTCAGATATTATTTTAGTGCAAAGAAATTAACCTTAGCAAGGGTTAACCTTTGCTTGCTCTGCTTACTGGCTCCACCTAGATTAATGGCATGTGAAGCAACTTTTTATAACCACTTGTATTTTCTGCAAGAGCTGGCTTGTGCTTTGGCAGAGCTCTGAGAGATGGCTTTCTGGGTGATGGTCCTATGTGCCGTCCTGGCATGCATATTGGGGGGGCTCTATCTGGTGGGGGCATTCCGCCAGAGGAGAGCCAAAGAGCCCCCTTTAGATAAAGGCCTCATTCCGTGGCTTGGACATGCACTGCGCTACCGAAAGGACAGCGTTGCCTTCTTGCAAAGTATGCAGAAGAAGCATGGGGATATCTTCACGGTACTGTTTGCAGGATACTATTTCACTTTTGTGATGGACCCCCTCTCCTATGGAGCTATTGTGAAAGAAGCAAGAAGCAAGCTGGATTTCAACGCATATGCAACACAACTTGTGGCCCAAGTGTTTGGTTTTCAACCAGAAATGAGCACTCATAAGATAATAGAGACCGCCAGCATAAAGCACCTCAAGGGCAATGGGCTCGTGGTGATGACCCAGGCCATGATGGACAGCTTGCACAGAGTGATGGGCCACAGCCTGAGTTCAACAGGAGGGCAGAATTCCTGGAAACAGGATGGATTGTTCCACTTCAGCTATAACATGGTATTTAGGGCTGGCTATCTAGCCCTGTATGGAAATACAACCTGCAAAGGTGAAAAGAACAAAGAAGATGCTGAGAGGTGTGACGTAACTCGCTCTGAAGAAGTGTTTGTAGAGTTTCGCAAATATGATAAGCTCTTCCCAGGTTTTGCTTCTTCCACACTGTCTCATGGAGAGAGAAAAGAGGCTGAGTCTCTGAAGAGACTGTTCTGGAAACTCATGTCTGTGAAGGATGTATATGAGAGGAGCAATATCAGTGGTTGGATAACTGACCAGCAAGAGCAACTGGCTGAGTCTGGAATGCCTGAATACATGAGGGATAGATTTCTGTTTCTGCTCCTGTGGGCGGCTCAAGGGAATACTGGACCAGCTTCCTTCTGGCTTCTTGCCTACCTGATGAAAAATCCCAAGGCGATGGATGAGGTGAGGAAGGAAGTGGACAGAGTGGTGGGAGAATCTGGCCAGGAAGTGAGGGCAGGGGGTGCAGTGCTTAATGTCACC
Organism: Podarcis siculus; assembly: GCA_034642415.1. NCBI lineage: Eukaryota > Metazoa > Chordata > Lepidosauria > Squamata > Lacertidae > Podarcis > Podarcis siculus. The sequence continues at coordinate 3,080,372 of JAXCMG010000017.1, read as the reverse complement.
AAGGAAATGTTAGACAAGACCCCCATCTTGGACAGTGCTGTGGAAGAGACTCTGAGACTGGCAGCAGCCCCTATGCTGATCAGGGCTGTGTTAGTGGATCTAGAACTCAAGATGAACGATGGGAGAAAATACCTTCTGCGCAAAGGAGACAGAGTTGCCCTTTTCCCCTTTGTGGCAGCACATATGGATCCAGAAATCCACCCAGATCCACATGTTTTCAAATATGACCGGTTCCTCAGCCTAGACGGCAGGAAAAAAGAATTCTATAAGAATGGAGAAAAAGTGAAATATTTCACCATGCCATGGGGTGCAGGGACGTCCATGTGCCCTGGGCGATACTTTGCTACCAATGAGGTGAAACTCTTTGCCTTCCTGATGCTGACATACTTTGATATGCAGCTGGTGAACATGGAGGAAGAAATCCCTCCCGTAATCAAGAACCGCTATGGGTTTGGTGTGATGCAGCCCACACACGATGTTCAGTTCAGATATCGACTTCGCCACTGAAGGTAGGAGGCAGAGGAAGCAACCTGGTATCACATGCCTGTGAATCTTCAGGCCAAAATAAGTTTTAAAAGAGATCAAATGTATGTTTCTGGATGTGGGTAAAAGCTTGTGGGAGAAATTAGCGCTTGCATAGAATGTTTGGTAGAAGCCATTATCATTTAACAAGTCATTTTATCCTAGAGTTGTATTTCCCCATTGTTATGGAATGAAGTGGAGGCTGTGAGCCTTATAACTTTTTAAAGTGTGGTAGAATGGATAGCATGTAAGCTAATATTCTGTGCTAACATTTATCTATCTAAGGCACCAAGCTCAGGCCTGCTGCTTTCAAAGCAGTGGAGTTAAGGGTTAGCAGAAAAGTAGTATTGGGTGGCGGTGGGGTGCTTGATCATTCTCACACTAAGATACTTTCATCTGCAACTCCTTCTTCCGGTTAAGGACTTTTAATCCTTAGTGCTGAAAGCTGAGGACCCCAGTTAGAATCTCATCTCAGCTATGAACTCACTAGGTGGCCTTGGGCAAGCCAGGTGTATCTCATTGTCGTTGGGCTTGTACACAATTCCATTTGTCCTGTGCCTAGAAAGCATGGGTCTGAATTGTTTCCCCATTGTTAATTTTTTCCCAGGGAAAACCCACTCCTTGGCTGTAAATCAGAACAAACATCAATCTGCAGAAAACCCAATTGCCGTTTGCTCCAATTGAGCACTAAAGAGTGGCTTTCCCCAGGGAAAGCAGCAGGACAAGACAAAGTGTGGATAAGCCCTCTGTCTCTAACCCCAATCTGAAGTGAGAGGTGTGGTTTTTGTGTGTGTGTGTGTGTGTGTGTGTGTGTGTGTAGAACTAGGCACTGTGTTCCTCCCTTGCTCTGTGCACTATGAACCCCATGGAATGTCCTAACTTTAGAATTCAAAAGCTTCACCCGGACACTTTTTCCTACCCAGCACACAACACACATCCTGCCTAGTAAGCACACTTACAGGAGATTTCACCCAAAAGACCAAGCATACAAGCAAAAAACCCACAAACCTTTACTGCTCCCTCCCTCCCGCCACACAAACGTTTAGGTCCTAAACTGTTCTTCTTCCCATTTAATGGTACTATGCAATGTCAGCCTTTTCCCTCAGAAAGGCTTGAACTGAATTGAATTGCCCTTTGCTCCAGTTCAGCAGCAAAGAACAGGTTTTTGTGGGGAAAGCATGGGGGGGTGGGGAGAAAAAGAGAGAGAGAAATGCTCAGACACGATGCTTTAGAGTGCAGAATTGAGCCTAGAAACGCGGCACAAAAGGAAGTCTGGATGTGACCTAAAATAGGAATATAGAGGAAACTGCTGTCATCCCAAGCAACTCATTTCCCAGTAGCTTCACTCTGCAGTGGACATTAGGAAGTGGAATGGGCCTGCACCAAATAAGGGCACAAGCTATTTTGTACACTATGTACCTTTCATAACATGTACAGGACTTTGGCTCATTATTTACAAGGTGCAAGAGTTCAAGGTATGTGTCAACATTCATCTTTGCATGTGCCATCAACTTTATCTCTTTTATGTATTGTTGTGCAAGACAAGGTCCCTGGGACAAGCTGTGATTCTGGCTCCAATATCTTGAGTATCTTGAATATCTATTGATGTCATGAGTACTCTTAGGTGTAAAGGCTTAAGCGTAATTAAGAATGCATGCTTTTAATTGCTTTTATTTCCCCCACATCATCTGCTCTCAACTTGTATGGAAAATACCACCTCTGTGCTGCTCCTATGTTTTGTAATTTTGATTGGTATTATTTTGTTTGTCTGTACCTTTGTTTCTACACGAATGTAAAACCTTTAAAACTGAAAAGAAATACTTACGGGAAATGAATGGAATATGAGCAAACAATAAAGTTAAAGCAACTGTGTTGGGCAGGTTGCTTAGACATGCAATAAAAGGAGCTGCGTCGTGCAAAGTGATTTGCTAACTGGTTATTTCAACTGTGCATTAATTTTCATCCTAAGAAACCCTTTCAATTTCTCATAACATAGCACCAACAACTCTGGCATAAAATCTTTATTAAAATAATTTATTTAACAAAACAGCTCAATATTCATAAATATTTTTAGTTGTGCTCAAAATGCATGCAAATAGGAAAAGAGGTAAGTCACTTCATTCACATCATATACATAAGAAAATATGCTGTTAGTCCAGATGTTGCTAGCAGAATAAAAATACAAACCTACATTAAAATACCTTCCTCCTCAAATGATGTTTACCTCCACAGATCAACTAAAACTTCAAACCAATTAAAGCCATGACAAACTTGAAGAAGTGTGCATGCACACGAAAGCTCATACCAAGAACTAACTTAGTTGGTCTTTAAGGTGCTACTGGAAGGGAAAAATTTTTTTGTTTGTTTTGACTATGGCAGACCAACACGGCTACCTATCTGTAACTGTTCAAAAAAGGAGCCAGCTTGCAAGCCAAGACCTTTCCTCCCTGTGAACTCTTAGGTCAGCTCACCTTTCATGTAGGTTATTTTACAGAAGAAAACTTCTGACAGCAGAAATAATTTTCTTCGTGAATTCTCAACATTCAGACTCTCTGCACTAACACTTCAGAATTTAAAGCTCAGTGGTCTGTTCTTGTTTGCTTGATTAAAGTTCCTCTAAAGACATTAAGGCAAAGTGGCTTGCTCAGGAAAAGTTCTTCGTTTGCTATCTTAAGGCCTAGTTCTTTCACCCAAGTCCATGGATTTCTGCTAGTACTTAACAGCTCACAACTGTTTAAGAATCAGTCTGGTTCACAACCAGTTACATTTTTACAGCCTTGGTAAAGGTAAAGGATCCCTGGACAGTTAGGTTTGGCCTCTTGCATGTGCGTGCGGAATCAAAAGGTCAGAAATAATTCAGCTTCTTTGTTCCAGTGGCATATTCAAAAATTTCAACAATATAAGGCATATAGTTTGCCAGTCAAACTGGTTGAAAACAACAGGCTTCCAAGGCAGCGCATAAATTTGGTTGTTCCAGAAGAAATACCACATCAAGTCTAGCTAGCACAGCAAAAGGGGGAGTATATTGATGGCAACTGAGATTACAGTTGTGCCAAACAAGGAATAACTTAGCCAGATAACAGAAACTGATGTCTTTGCTTGGAAGTCATCCTGGACTGCGAGGCTGCATGCAGCCCACTACTTGTGCTACAGTAAAAGACCTCAAATACACTCGCAGATAAGACTATGAAATATTCTCATATATGGACAAAACTCTTTGCATGCGAAAATGATGCACTTATGTGACATCTTTGACTCTCCAGCTGCTTATAATTAATGGGATAATCAAGCAATGATTCATAGCCAATAGGGTGCTAGAATTACTTTTGCGGACCTGTTGGGAGTCCCTAGAGAAGTACAAGGCGATCTGTATTAACATATCTTATTTTATTGTACCCACAGCAGATTAATTCCTGTGTTTCAGTGATAGGTTTCATTATTCCTGCAGGCTAGCACATTTCTCTCACATATCTGGTCACAATCACCATATTTGTTCTGCTAGGTTATCATTCAGGGACTAACTACACCCTCACCAAATCCGAAGTTAATTAACCACAGAGAACAAGCTAATGGTTCCATTACTGCAGAGCTTTCCAAACTGTGTGTTGCAACATGTTAGTGTGTCAGCTGCAGTGTGTAGCTGTGTTGCATGAAGACTTCCAGCGCTCCTCCTAGGGCTGGAAAGGGGTTAGTGTAACCTCCAATTTGCTAGTAAAACTGTGTCGTGAAATGATGCTTGTCTGAAAAGTGTCAACAACATGAAATGTTTGGAAAGCTCTGCTTTACTGAAATAATGTTTCTCTGAAATATAGCACAGATAGCTTGTAAAGGGACCCCTGACCATTAGGTCCAGTCGTGGCCGACTCTGGGGTTGCGGTGCTCATCTCACTTTATTGGCCGAGGGAGCCGGCGTCCAGCTTCCGGGTCATGTGGCCAGTAGGACGAAGCCGCTTCTGGCGAACCAAAGCAGCGCACAGAAACGCCGTTTACCTTCCCACCGGGGTGGTACCTATTTATCTACTTGCACTTTGATATGCTTTCGAACTGCTAGGTTGGCAGGAGCAGGGACCGAGCAACGGGAGCTCACCCCGTCGCGGGGATTCGAACCGCCGACCTTCTGATCGGCAAGCCCTAGGCTTCTGTGGTTTAACCCACAGCGCCACCTAGAGAGCTATACAAAGTACTATAAAGGCCATAAAGACTGACAACCCAATCAGTTGAAAACAACAGGTTTTGAATGACGTTTGAAGCAGCACAGTATCAAGTCAGGCTTCCACAGCAAAATGGGAGGGGGATTTGATTACAGCTTAGATTATAATAACATTCAATAAGAAATCCATTTCCTGAACTGTCAAAACAAGTTTCTTAGCGAGACAGTCATTCTGGCCAACATTACTCCAAGCCCCAAAGGAGATTGCATCGAAAGATCACAGCTTTCTCGTATTTTACAGACTCCTGTTGGCAAATCAATTGTATGCTTTGCAACATTCTCTTCTTCTTTAGCTGCTGAGCACCAGTGTTCTGCTTAGCTCAGAGAGTTTATAAAATTGTGTTCCTAGGAACCCATGAGTTACCTTGGAAAACATTTTTCAAGGCCTTTCTTACATTTTCAGATTGGAGCATCCAAAACTGACAAGTACACAATCACCAAAGGAGGAGATTCCAGACGTTAGTCATAGATTCCAACACTGAACTGTTCTTGAGAGACAGGAAATTTCCCACAATGTTTCATCTAACCCATTATTATTGCCTCCCACCACAATTGTTCCGCTTCATAATGACATCTTCAGAGAAACAATATTGTAGGATAAATGAAAGATATGCATGACCCGTGACTTGGTATCCATTCACGAAAATACAGATTATGATTACTGTGGATACATAAATATGCAGGTGAGCAGCAATCCTTTGACTCACACCTACTTGTGACCATTCCTTTTCAGTCCAGAAGCCAGAAATTATAATAAAACATTCCTAGGTGTGAGTAGGATCATGTGGAGATGGAAGTCTGAGAGTGATTCTCTCTGAAAGTGTTTCACTACACGGTCATCACGCCATACTTGGAACAGAGTAGAGCCCTTTTTCTTTCCCGCTCAGCTAGAAAGTTCCTCAGTTTAGTGGTGGAGAAAGTAACTGTTGCTTGTTGCCTCTCATCCAAACCTGTTTCCTGCAGCCATGGAGACTGAAGGCATTCAGATGCTGTTGGCCGCCTCCTAAGTAGAGAAAAAGAATGACAAGTCCTAATTCTGCTAGTTTCTCACCTGCTCGCAGTCATGGGATGGACTCTATATAGTGAGCCCAAATAGGCTCACCACCCAAGCGGGGTGGGGGCGGGAAGTCAGTCCTGGCTTTCAGAGCGTAGTGATCAGACCATGGCACTTCCACAAGTGAGGACATGATCACATCTCTAAAGGTAAAGGTAAAGGTACCCCTGCCCGTACGGGCCAGTCTTGACAGACTCTGGGGTTGGTGCGCCCATCTCACTCTATAGGCCGGGGGCCAGCGCTGTCCGGAGACACTTCCGGGTCACGTGGCCAGCGTGACATCGCTGCTCTGGCGAGCCAGAGCCGCACACGGAAACGCCGTTTACCTTCCCGCTAGAAAGCGGTCCCTATTTATCTACTTGCACCCGGGGGTGCTTTCGAACTGCTAGGTTGGCAGGCGCTGGGACCGAGCAACGGGAGCGCACCCCGCCGCGGGGATTCGAACTGCCGACCTTTCGATCGGCAAGCCCTAGGCGCTGAGGCTTTAACCCACAGCGCCACCCGCGTCCCATCACATCTCTACCCGCACCAAAAATCAAATCCAGCGTGTGGCCTGCTTGGTGTGTGGGACCCAAAACAAACTCATGTCGCCATGTCACCATGGAAGACACCAGGTCCAGAGCCCGTGAGGAGGGGGTGGCATCAGCATGGACGTTGAAGTCCCCCAAAACCAGTAGGTTGGGGAACTCCAAGGCCCAGCCTGCCACCACATCCAGCAGGCCTGACAGGGTGGCTTCTGGTGCGCTAGGTGGTCGGTACACCAGCCAGACAGCCAAGCTCTCTTTGGTGCCCCACACCAGGCCAACACATTCAATGCCGGAGATCGAACACTTGTTTAGTATTAGAGCGATTATTCCACCATGCTTGGGGAGCGGCCTCAGCTCAGCAGAAGAACACAATCAGAAGGGGGTTGGGGGGAGAGAGAAATCAAATCTCTCACTTCTCCATTTAAAAGGATTTCAGGTAGATCTTGGGGAGGGGGGCGGACTCTTGCCCGAGGCATTAGAGAACTACTGCCAGTTGAGTGGGATGGACAGAAGGATGTTGTGATGTATTGGAAGCGTGCTGGCCTGTGAGTGCACCCAGCTAGTGATGTGCTACAAACAAGTGACATCTGCTCTTACCTACCTGCAGAATTCATCAGAGCCAAGTATCTGGAGAACAGGCCAGTGGCTACCGCCATTCTTTTGGGATGCTAGGTTTTTGCTTGCCCAAAATAGGGGATGAATGAGTGGGCCATTGTAGCCTTGTCTCACAATACGGCGGTACCTCGGGTTACGGATGCTTCAGGTTACAGACGCTTCAGGTTACAGACTCAGCTAACCCAGAAATATTACCTTGGGTTAAGAACTTTGCTTCAGGATGAGAACAGATATCGTGCTCTGGCGGTGCGGCGGCAGCAGGAGGCCCCATTAGCTAAAGTGGTGCTTCAGGTTAAGAACAGCTTCAGGTTAAGAACGGACCTCCAGATCGAATTAAGTACTTAACCCGAGGTACCACTGTACTCCAACCATATTGTTCTCTTCCACCTGGCTCTAAAAGGAGCCCAGGTGGGAGTGTGTTTGCAGAGAGGAGGGAAATGGGGCATACTGGCAATTACCAGCACAGAGGAGAGGGTGGAAGATCTAAAAGGTTTTCCTGCCTTCCCCTTCTCTTCCTTTTCCACAATGCACCCAGTCCTTCCTCCCCTGTATTCAGGGTGATATTGGCTGGGTGATACCAGCTGGGATTGACTAGGAATTTTTGTCTTCTTCTGTGATGGGATGGCAGAAGGGGATTTTCTTTGCCTGCTCTATATTGCATGACAACCTTAGAGTGGTGGGTGCTGAATAAGAAGGTTGATTGTTTTTATCGACTTTTGGTCACTTAGCAGGTGTTGCGCAGAAAAGAGGCAGGCACAAATGATGAGAATGCAGAGGCATTTTCTGTTGAACTGTGATTCTAGAGATGAATGCAAGGCTCAGTAACTCATGGGGCTTTTGAAGCTAACAGTCACTTTGAGTTATGTGGCTTGACGGGGGCGTGAATCACAAACACCTCCCTCCTCGCCTTAAGGGTGTAGCAGGGGGGGAAGTTGCTGGGAATAAGGCTAGCTTGGCTTCCCACAGGGTAGACTCACACACTGTCTAATTTCCATTACAGTGGTACCTCGGGTTAAGTACTTAATTCGTTCCGGAGGTCCGTTCTTAACCTGAAACTGTTCTTAACCTGAAGCACCACTTTAGCTAATGGGGCCTCCTGCTGCCGCCGCGCAGCCTGAAGCAAAGTTCATAACCTGAAGCACTATTTCTGGGTTAGCAGAGTCTGTAACCTGAGGCGTATGTAACCTGAAGCGTATGTAACCTGAGGTGCCACTGTACTCTGTTTGGAAGTTCTATAAATTCCTAAGTGGCTCCTGTGGCACAGTGGATCAGTGTTTCAGGCTGTTAACCAGAAGGTTGGTGGTTTGAGCTCCCCCAGGGATGGCTGTGGGCAGAATTCTTGCATTTGCAGGAAGTTGGAGTAGGTGATTCAAGCTCCAATGTTCTCAAGTGCTTAAGCTATAGATTAACAAACTAGACCCAGTTTACCCCATAACATGTCTCTTGCCTCTTTATTACTGATCTCCTAGCACAACTGCTTTTGGGGGTTCATTAGTTAAACTGAAATCACTTGAACAAGGCTCTCTTTTTGTGTGAGATACAGTGGAGGGGGACACACACACTCTATAATAATTAGCTAATTCTTGAGAAAGGCTGCCCTAGATAAAGAGCGACCTTCGCACCATGGATTAGAGGACAGTGTGCTTTGTAGGAATGAAACGGCTCCTCCTGAAAGGCCCGCATAGCATTTGTTGAACTTGATTTTCTCTCTCTTCACAAGCCTCCCAAAGTCACAGGCAGCCTCAGAGCTGATCGGGTATTCAGCGCTCAGCCTGAGGACAGAGGAGAAGAGTATTAGAAATGGTTCTTTTTTGCCCTTGGGCAGAAGCAAAGCAGCACAGGAAAAAACCTCACAGTCTCCAACACTGATCCAGGGAAGCACACGGATACTGATCTAAATATCTTTCGTCGATGCTTTATTAACTAGACTTGTGCTCAGTCCAGATGACCCCTGCCATCGTCAAGTAAGTTCTTCTGGGAGAGATCTCCTCCTTGGTCAAATTCCATGCAGGGTGCCTGGAAAAGTGGAAGCACCCACAGGCCCACTCACCACTTAGTCTTTAAGGGCTTCTCCAAGGCTTCCCATTCCTCCTTCTCTGTTGGTTCTCTCCCACCACCACCAGGACATGGAGTTGTCACTCTGCCTGGGCTTGGATCATAGCCATCCCAGATCCCATCATGCTCTCATGGCCAACCCACAGCCTCCCCTCACTTGCCTTCTCTTCTAGCTCCAGTCTCAACCAGGGCTTGACTAGCCTGCCTCCTATTTCAAGGAGTGGCAGCGTTCTCTCTCTTTTTCCAGTCTGTCTCTTTCCCTCTTGTCAGGGAACTGCCATCAGGGCTGGAGGGAGAGAGAGAGCTCCAGAGGGATTCCGAAGAGCGTCCCGGGATGGGGAGAGGCAGCCCATCTTCTGGGGAAGGGAATCAGCGTAGCACCAGGGGAGAAGGGGGGCAGATGGGGGAATCGGAGAGGCAGTCCCATGACTCCTTGCCGGGAACCAGCAGGGAGAGTGAGGGTCCTCCGCTGCCTACACCCTTGTTGCGCAGAAGGCTTCCGCGCAGGGAGAGTAGGAGGAGACTAGGCGTCAAAGAGCTTCTTTGCTGGAAGAAGTTCAAGAAACGCCCACTGACGGATCCTGCCAGTGATTGAGACAGCCACGGGTGAGTGGCTGTCCGGACAGAAAAGGTTCACTCAGGCAACCCAGCCAGGTGTTGGCACCGATTTACGCACGAGCAACCCCTAGAACCATTACACCTCTCTTCCCTTTTTTCCTTCTGTCTCAATGCAGCCTTAAATCTCCATGCCCTTTCTCTGCTTCCTGTCCAGCTCTTGCCTCCCTTCTGAACCTCCAAGACTTGCCTTATGGGCTCCTTTCACCTCTCCCTCCTCTATCCCACTGCCCCTTTGTCTTCTGCCACACACTGGGGTCCTTTCACTTACTCCTGTACCTCTTCTCCCCATTCCTCTTCTTTATCTCTCCATTTCTCTCTTCTTCAGCCGGCTCCTGACTGCCTGGCAGCTGCCCACCAGGCAGCTTGCCTCCACCCCAGCCGATTTTTTGGGTTGTTTGCTGATCTTCAGTTTGGCCCACAAACTTGCAGTTGCCTACAGCTACTCTAGATCAGTGTTTCCCAACCGGTGTTCCGCGGCACACTAGTGTGCCGCAAGACGTTGCCTGGTGTGCCGCAGGAAAAATTGGCGGAGGGGGGGGAATAAAGGGGGAAAAAAATATTCCCCCACCGCCAGGCGTGGGGCTGGGGCGGGGGAAGCCCGAGCTTCCCCC
>JAXCMG010000017.1:3046672-3065160 GCA_034642415.1 Podarcis siculus | reverse complement strand
TCTTTGTCCCCCCTGCCTGCCTTCCCAGGGGCTTTTAAATCGCCCCGGACGGCGGAGAAGTCCTCCGCTGTCCCGGGCGATTTTAAAATGCCGCCCGCCAGCATTTTAAGATTGCCCCGGACAGCGGAGAAGTCCTCCGCTGTCCCGGGGTTTTTTAAAATGCTGGGGGTGGGAAGAAAAGCCCTTGTCCCCCCCCCAGCCTTCAGAAGAGGTCGGGGGACAGGCAAGGGGGAGGGGAAAAAATTGAAACTTACACTTTCGTGCGTCCCTCCCGGCGTGACGCTGCGCGCTGACGTCACGGGGCTGTAATGGTGGTGTGCCTCGATATTTTTTTCATGAAACAAGTGTGCCTTTGCCCAAAAAAGGTTGGGAAACACTGCTCTAGATGATGCTTCTAGGGCAGGTGAAGAATGGAGCCACCACCCCAAGCTCTGTTATCATGTTAAGCACTTTTCCATCTTTATTCATCTCCACCCAACTTTTTACAAGCATCTGATTCTCACTCCCATTTCACAGAAGAGGTTCTCCAGTCTCCGTAGGGAGCCATGAAGAGCAAGAAGGCACCAGAAGAGCTTATGGCTAATTGGGTTAGATAAGCACATCTGCCCCACCTCAGGTATTGTCAGGGACTGGCAGGATGTTGGGATTTCAGTTCCCACCAGCTGCCAGGAAGTAGCAAGAGCAGCAAGGTTGTTGACATCAGGTGATGTCTCTCAGCGTGAGAAAGGAAGTCTGAGCCAATTCTCAATACAGGAGACACTGAGGAGTGGTGACTGGATTCTGATGATTGGGCGCAGAGAGAAGGGGACTTGGAGACTGACTTGGAAGAAGGGATACATGAGCTGGGGAAAGCTGTAGCAGCCAGGAGATGAGAGGCAGAGGCACATAGCGGTCAACTGCACTGGCTCCCGGTGGAGTACAGGATCAGGCTTAAGGTGCTGGTTTTAACCTTTAAAGCCCTAGACAGCCTAGGACCCTCGTACCTACGGGACCGCCTCTCCTGGTATGTCCCACAGAGGACCTTACGGTCTTCAAACAAAAAAACATCTTGGAGGTCCCGGGCCACAGAGAGGTTAGGCTGGCCTCAGCTAGAGCCAGGGCTTTTTCGGCTGTGGCTCCGATCTGGTGGAACGCTCTGTCACAAGGGACTAGGGCCCTGCAGGACTTGACATCTTTCCGCAGGGCCTGCAAGACAGAGCTGTTCCACCAGGCCTTTGGCCAAGGCACAGCCTGACCCCCTCCTTTGGCAATCCTCACAGAACTCTAGCCCAATGGCTGCCATTGATCTGATTTGAATTGATTTTATAATGAAATGATTTTAGAATGTTGTATCATTTTAATGTTGTTAGCCGCTCTGAGCCCGGCTTCGGCTGGGGAGGGCGGGATATACGGTAAATAAATTTTTATTATTACTATTATTTCCCCCCCTTTTTAAGGGAAACTCCCTTATTCTGAATAGGATTCCTCACAAGAAAAGGGAAAAGTTGACAGCTATGCAGAGGTAGGAGAAGATGCAGGATTGGAGAGTGAAGAACAGGTGCAGGAGGAGGGGGAGACAGGTTAAGCCGGTGTAGAGTGAATGGCTTCCACACCTCCTCTTCCTGCCCCCACCTCTCCTGCTCCACTGTCTCCCAGGACCAGAAGAGGACTGAAGCAGGAGCAGCAGGAGCTTACACAGAGGCGTAGTCTTTGCTTGCTTGCATGCACCTTGGATGGGGGAGATACATAAGACAAGGTTGGGAGCGGCAGCTCTCACTTGCAGCAACTGCCTCTTCAGGTGCACATCTAGGAGTAGCTGAGAGACGTAGGACTGATGGACATGCCTTCCCTAATTTATAAGTTAAAGGTAAAGGGACCCCTGACCATTAGGTCCAGTCGTGGCCGACTCTGGGGTTGCGGCGCTCATCTCTCTTTATTGGCCAAGGGAGCCGGCGTGCAGTTTCCGGGTCATGTGGCCAGCATGACTAAGCCGCTTCTGGCGAACCAGAGCAGTGCACGGAAACGCTGTTTACCTTCCTGCCTGGAGTGGTACCTATTTACCTACTTGCACTTTGACATGCTTTCAAACTGCTAGGTTGGCAGGAGTAGGGACCGAGCAACGGGAGCTCACCCCATCGTGGGGATTCGAACTGCCGACCTTCTGATCGGCTAGCCCTAGGCTTCTGTGGTTTAACTCACAGCGCCACCTAGAGAGCTATACAAAGTACTATAAAGGCCATAAAGATTGACAACCCAATCAGTTGAAAACAACAGGTTTTGAATGTTTGAAGCAGCACAGTATCAAGTCAGGCTTCCACAGCAAAATGGGATGGGGATTTGATTACAGCTTAGATTATAATAACATTCAACAAGAAATCCATTTCCTGAACTGTCAAAACAAGTTTCTTAGCTAGACAGTCATTCGCGGGGATTCAGACCGCTGACCTTCTGATCGGCAAGTCTGAGGCTCTGTGGTTTAACCCACAGCGCCACCCGCGTCCCTATTTGTAAGTGTACTTTTGGCAATAAAGAGTTAATTCCTCACTCTGGACATTCCATACCTGACAGCAGCATGACAGGTATCAAAAAGTTGCTTGTCTGCAAAACCACTTTAGGGGCTTTGCCACGGGGATACTGCAGGCATACGCCCATGGGGATGCTTTCACCCACACATTCTGTAAATGGAGGGGTGAGGTTTGCACTGGTGGAGAGACACAAACATCACTCTGCTAGCAGGAGTCAAAGGACGCTTCCACTGCATGCAAACTGGCCCAGCCCGGCTCCATTTGTATGAGTGATTTGGATTGCAGCCTGAGTAATGATACATGAGTCTGGGATCAGTTAAGAGGTCATCTGACTCAAGCGGACAGTAGAGGAGCAGTGGAAGCAGGAGTGGCAAATAGAGACAAATAATGTTTATGCATTTCTAAGCCATCAGAGGTCAAAAAGCAATGATTACACAGTGGCTATTATTGTGTGAAGTAACAGTATCCTATAGGGATGTGAGTGGCGCTGTGGGTTAAACCACAGAGCCTAGGACTTGCCGATCAGAAGGTTGGCAGTTCGAATCCCCGCGACGGAGTGAGCTCCCGTTGCTCGGTCCCTGCTCCTGCCAACCTAGCAGTTCGAAAGCACGTCAAAGTGCAAGTAGATAAATAGGTACCGCTCTGGCGCTGCTCTGGTTCGCCAGAAGCAGGTTTGTCATGCTGGCCACATGACCCTGAAGCTGTACGCCGGCTCCCTTGGCCAATAAAGCAAGATGAGCGCCACAACCCCAGAGTCGGTCACGACTGGACCTAATGGTCAGGGGTCCCTTTACCTTTACCTATTATTGTGTGAAGTAACAGTATCCTGGTGAATTTCTGCTCCAAGCCTCCTTTGCGTGTTTTCTCCAGATCCGCTGTGCTTTGGTGGATTTTTAAGTTAATTATCCCTTTCCCAAACAGCCACGCACCCAAGAAAATGAAACCTGAAAAGACTTACATGATGAAAGCTGTTACTCCAACAGCCCAGATGTCTGTCTGTGGAACAGCTCCTTTATCTGCCAGGAGTTCTGAAGCTAAGAAGACACATTTGTATTAGGGAAACTTCCTTAGAAATGCAAACGTTGGTACTTACCATGATAAGCTCCTCCTCTGTAGGAAGAGGATCCTGTGTGGGCTGTTGCCACCCACCTCTCCACTGGCAGGAAGTCAAACTTTTGAGAGGGTACACCTGGTGGACAGGGTGATCCCCTCACTAGTTTGTGCATAAGCTAGTAAACCAATAGCCAAAAAATAAACAACTTATCAGAAAAAGGAAATAAAAGAGCACAAGCTGTTAAGGGAAAAGAACTCAGTGTGATGGCCTGGGACTCGGGCTCGGACTCAGAGCCAAAGGAAACTCAGTCCGCACCAGACCCTTTGCCTCAGGCGGCATCTGAACCTAGTCTGGGGCCTGATTCTGAAGAGGCCCAGTCTGCACAGGTTCCCCTGCAACAAACACCAGCTGGGCCGAGTCAGGGGCCTAAGCCTGCCCTGGCTCCAGATGTGGGGATTACCTCGTTGCCTTCAGCTGGGCCATCACTTACTACCAGTTGGGTCAGGAGAGGCTGAGGTAGCCTCTGGGTCTAGTAACCCACCGACGTCTCCTGAGCTGCAGAGACTAAGGTCTGAGAGAAGGAGAGACCTGAGTACTCGCAGGAGGAGTGCTCATCTTTGGGCGAGACAGGGAGGTAAGTCGCTGGGGGAGCAGGACTGGCTGCTACCCCGACAGAGATAAAAGGCTGTCAGACCCCGCCCCAGGTTGCGGGAGCAAGATTGCTGTTTGCCAGAACCTGCCTGTGATCCTGTGCCTGACCTAGCCTGGTTTCCTGCCTCATGTCCTGCCTTGGCCCTGTCAGACTGACTCCTCGCGGAACCCTTGGATTTGGGACCGGACCTGGACCGTGTTGCTTGGGTTACCCACGGGCCCAGCACATCAGTGGTCCCACAGTGGGAACATAACATTCTAGGTCAGCCAGTCCCTGGGCCTCAGTCCCCAAAAGCTGTAATGACCCATGTAACGTAGCACAGGTGAAGAAGAGAAGAAAACCCTGGTATGGGCTGAAGAGTAAGAGAAGAGGGAAGGGAAAACATGGGGTAGGGGAGATCCCTGACCATTGTTGGTGTGAGTGCTTTATGCTCCCAGGGAAAGCTCAACTGTCTGCGTCTGATGGCCTCCCCAGCACTGCGGTCACTGCGGCCTGGTGCCCTTCCTCCCTATAGAGAAGGAACTTATCACAGTAAGTTCCAACATTTGCATCTCTTGTCGTGGAGGAAGGGAATCCTGTGTAGGATGTGTCTCTGTGGGCTCTTACCTAAGTGGTGTTCACCACCTGTCAAAGCACTCAGCTTCCAAAGGAGACCTTGGCTGAGGTGTGTCTAGCTTGGATTGCCTCTCAAAGCCGGAAGGTGAGGACCAGGTGGTTACCCTGCATATGCCACCCACCCAGAGGGGATTGGGTCCCAAACAGTGCTTCTGGTGGAATAGACTCTGCTTCCCAAAGAGGCTTCCCCTCTCATAGCATCTGGTAATGCCAGCTTTTATACAGCGTGCCAGTGGAGTGTCTGCAGGAAGCTAGGATGGTAGAGATTACCATCCTAATTCTTTTAGGCCCTCCCTCTCTACAACAGGTATGGAGTTGTAACCAATCTGACTCTGGGTGGTGGACTAATCGCTGTGACACCAGGGTCCACCCTGGAGGGTAGGGGCAAAGGGTCTGCCACTGATAAGGCCATGAGTTTTGTGAATCAGCCCCTGCCCCCAGCAAGAAAAGGGTCACTAAAATAATCTCATCTGGTGCAAATCTAACATCCCTGAGAAGTCTCAATTAGAGCAGTGGAAGGAAAGGTGTATAGAAGCCCCGTACCCAGCCAGGCAGAGGTCAGGGAATCCATGCCCAGCACTCCCTGAGTCCTGAATCAGGAGAAGAGCTCCACCTTTAGGTCTTCTGAATTTGTGAACTGCTCTGTGTCCAGGCAGCTGTTTACCAGCTCCACCTGGTACGCAGGCTGAGACCCTATCTGCCCACGGACTGCCTCGCCAGAGTGGTGCATGCTCTGGTTATCTCCCGCTTGGACTACTGCAATGCGCTCTATGTGGGACTACCTCTATGAAGGTGACCCGGAAACTACAACTAATCCAGAATGTGGCAGTTGACTGGTGACTGGGAGTGGCCGCAGAGACCACATAACACCAGTCTGGAAAGACCTACACTGGCTCCTGGTACGTTTCCGAGCACAATTCAAAGTGTTGGTGCTGACCTAAACGGCCTTGGCCCAGTTTATCTGAAGGAGCGTCTCCACCCCATCGTTCTACTCAGACTCTGAGGTCCAGCGCCGAAGGCCTTCTGGCGGTTCCCTCACTGCGAGAAGCCAAGTTACAGGGAACCAGGCAGAGGGCCTTCTTGGTAGTGGCACCCACCCTGTGGAACGCCCTCCCACCAGTTGTCAAAGAGAACAACAACTACCAGACTTTTAGACGACATCTGAAGGCAGCCCTGTTTAGGGAAGCTTTTAATGTTTGATGTATTACAGTATTTTAATATTTTTTTGGAAGCCGCCCAGAGTGGCTGGGGAAACCCAACCAGATGGGTGGGTTATAAATAATAGTGGTGGTAGTGGCGCCCGCCCTGTGGAACGCCCTCCCTTCAGATGTGAAAGAAATAAGCAGCTATCCTATCTTTAAAATACATCTGAAGGCAGCCCTGTTTAGGGAAGTTTTTAATATTTAATGCTGTATTGTTTTTAACACTTGATTGGAAGCCGCCCAGAGTGGCTGGGGAAACTCAGCCAGATGGGCGGGGTATAAATAATAAATTATGATGATGATTATGATGATGAAGAACAGGTCTACTCTTGGAAGACCACAGTGATCCACTATTTGCTGGAACACCTGTGGAAAAAAGCTCCACACAAGCATGGGAGTCGTGTTGGCGGCTCAGCATGTCTGCTCAGACTTTGGAGATGCCTGATACATGCTCTACTGATAGAGATTCTGGCCTAGACAGGAGATTGGTGGCCTTCTGCACGAGGACCTGCCACTTGGTTCCACCTTCTTTGCATGTATATGATTTGGTAGCAGTGTTGTCTAGGGTCCCTCAGCCCGTTGGTGAGAGTCTGAGCTGATCAAGATGTTGTTCCTTAGATGGGCCACCACAGCTACCAGCAACTTCAAGAACGTCCTGGGGCTGAGGACCAATCCAAGGTGAGACATTTGTACTGGAGATTTCTGCCCTGGTATGCAAAATGCAGAAATCTGCAAAGAGATGGGTAAACCGGTATGTGGAGGTAGGCATTGATCAGGTCCAGGGAAGCAATGCAGTCCCCAGACATGAGGCCTTCTAGGATGCTCTTCAAGGTCTACATTCTGAATTTCTTTTGGCTCAGCTATCAATTGACCCTCTTGAGATCCAGGATGGCCCTCCATTTCCCCAACTTCTTTGGAACCATAACGAGATTAGCGTAGCAGCCAGATTCCTCCTTATGGTTCCGGCACAGGCTCTATTGCCCTGATATCCAGCAAATGTTGGATCTCCTGAAACATCAGGAGATGTTTCTGCGATTTCTTGGAGTGAGCAGGGGAAATGAAATGGTGGTGGTGGGGAGAGCTGCTCAAACTCTATCCTGTAATGCTCCTGGTCATGACATCCCAGTAACTGAGGAAGTGCTTGCAGCTTCCCCCACATCAGAAGCTGGTCTGAGTCAGGGCTGTTGCTGTTGCTGGGACTGCCTCCTGCCTCCCCTGTTGTTACTACCCTGAGGCTGCTTGAGGAAGGTGTTCTGCCTATGCTGGTTTCTTGTTTATATTGCACAAATTGCACTTTTAAAGAAATAAAACAACTTCTTTCTTAAAGGAAATGTGTTTTCTTTGAAAAATGTGAGTGCATCAAATACCGTATTTTTTTGCACCATAACACTCACTTTTTTCCTCCTAGAAAGTAAGGGGAAATGTCTGTGCGTGTTATGGAGGAAATGCCTACGGGTGGCATGCCTACGGATTTCCCTCCTCTAAAAACTACGTGTGTGTTATGGTCGGGTGCATGTTACAGAGCGAAAAATACGTTGGTTACAGAAATGCTTACTGTAAGTAAATGATTAATTGTTTTCATTCTTCTCTTACATGCTTTGCAATAATATTCAGGTTGGCTTCTCCTAGTATAGTATTAATCCATGCAGTGAATTGTTTTCCTTCAAAGGAAGAGTTAAGAAAGCAAGCTTTACAAACCCTTTGAGCAACTACTACAAAGATCACCAAAAGCAATGAACAAAAACCAGTCAGGACCCACAACACAATTGAGGATCAATTAATGAGTAAACTTTAATAAGAGCCAAAAATTAAAGCAAAGTACTAACTCTCTTTCTCCCCAATCTATTACCAATTATTTGGGCTTCTTATTTTCAAGATACCACAAGACAGGCAAATGGCAATATCCCTGGAGACATGAAAATGGATACTTGTTGATGGGCATTGATCAACAGTTGCAAAACTGAGAATACCAAAATGTATTGAATAAGCATCTTTCGCAAGAAAGCCAGGAGAATTGCAAACGATTATGAAATGTTCACAAACCGGACTGGACATGACATTCTTTTTACAGAATGTAGATTACAACAGACCAAATATAGGCAAGGGTATGTGGTGAAAATGTGACCAGGTGAGGGCAGTGAACCCCGTCCCTAGTAGCAAGCATGAGTTTTATGCCCTAGAGAGACAACATTTATAACACGTAAGAGAAGGGAGAGAGTTTGTGGCAACCATCTTACAGGAAAGAGAGGACAAATACTCCGATCTAATGCACATCAAATATTCCACAAAAGAGCCCCCAAAAGTTGAAAGGCCATCTGTCTCCACTTTATTTCTTAACAATGTTAAAAAAAGGGGGTGAGATAATAGAATCATAGAATGGTAGAGTCAGAAGGGAGTCCGAGGGTCATCTAGTCCAACCCCCACCAATGCAGGAATCTCAACTAAAGCATTCATGACAGATGGATAGATAAAATGCATCATTGAGTGATACTTGCATCTACCAAACTTATTGGGCAAAGAGCACATTCTTCTACAAGTTTTGACCCACAAATAGAAACATACGATTGATCTCTTTTAAAACTTAATTTAGCATGAAGATTCACAGGCATGTGATACCAGGTTGCTTCCTCTGCCTCCTACCTTCAGTGGCGAAGTCGATACCTGAACTGAACATCGTGTGTGGGCTGCATCACACCAAACCCACAGCGGTTCTTGATTATGGGAGGGATTTCTTCCTCCACGTTAACCAGCTGCATATCAAAGTATGTCAGCATCAGGAAGGCAATGAGTTTTAGCTCATTGGTAGCAAAGAAACGCCCAGGGCACATGGCCCCTGCACCCCAAGGCATGGAGAAATATTTCACCTTTTCCCCATTCTTATAGAATTTCTTTTTTGTGCCGTCTAGGCTGAGGAACCGGTCATATTTGAAAACATGGGGATCTGGGTGGATTTCTGGATCCATATGTGCTCCTACAAAGGGGAAAAGGGCAACTCTGTCTCCTTTGCGCAGAAGGTATTTTCTCCCATCGTTCATCTGGATTTCTAGATCCACCATCACAACCCTGATCACCAGTGGTGTTGTGGCCAGTCTCAAAGTCTCTTGCACAGCACTGTCCAAGATGGGGGTCTTGTCTAACATCTCCTTGGTGATATTAAGCACTGGACCCCCTGCCCTCACTTCCTGGCCAGATTCTCCCACCACTCTGTCCACCTCTTTCCTCACCTCATCCATCGCCTTGGGATTTTTCATCAGGTAGGCAAGAAGCCAGAAGGAAGCTGGTCCAGAATTAGCTTGAAGAGCCCAGAGCAAAGTGAAAAGAAGCCGCCCCTGCATGTATTCAGGCATCCCAGCCTCATCCAGGTGTTTTTGCAGGTCAGTTATCCAGCCACTGACATTTTCCTTCTTATATACTTCCTTTACAGACGTGATGTTCCAGAAGTGTCTCTTCAGAGACTCTGCTTCCATTTTATCTCTGGGAGACAGCGTAGAAGAAGCTAATCCTGGGAAAAAGTTATCAAATTTGCAAAACTCTGCGAATAAATCTTCAGAGTCAGCTAGGTCACTCCTCTCAGCATCTCCTTTGTTCTTTTCACCTTTGCTGGTTGTATTTCCAAACACAGCAAGATATCCGGCCTTAAAGAGCATGTTGTAGCTGAAGTGGAACAACCCATCCTGTTTCCAGGAATTCTCCCCTCCAGCTGAACTCAGGCTATGGCGCATCACTCTATGCAAGCTGTCCATCATGGCTTCGGTCATCACCATGAGCCCATCGCCCCTGAGGTGCTTTGAGTTGACTGCCTCTAGTACCTTATGAGTCATTTCTGAATGCTGAAACCCAAACACTTGCTCCACAATTTGTGTTACATATAAAGTGAAATCCAGCTTGCTTCCTGCTTCCTTCAGAATAGCTCCATAGGAGAGGGGGTCCATCACAAAGGTGAAATAGTATCCCCCAAGCAGTACCGTGAAGATGTCCCCATGCTTCTTCTGCATCCTTTGCAAGAAGGCAACGCCGTCCTTTTGGAAGTGCAATCCATGTCCAAGCCACGGAATGAGGCCTTTATCTAAAGGGGGCTCTTTGGCTCTCCTCTGGCGGAACGCCCCCACCAGATAGAGCCCCCCCAATATGCATGCCAGGACGGCGCATAGGACCATCACCCAGAAAGCCATCTCTCGGAGCTCTGTGACACAAAAGCACAAGCCAGCTCTTGCAGAAAAAACAAGTGGTTACAAACAGTTGCTCCACTTATCATGAATCTAGGTGGAGCCAATAAACAGAGCAAGCAAAGGTTAACCCTTGCTACGGTTAATTTATTTGCACTAAAATAATATCCAGTGTACCTTATGCAAAGGAAACCATAAAGATAATTAACAAACTTTGGAATGGATGGAAGTATGTCTTTTTAATCCCTATTGTAGTTAATTTATTTTTTTTTAATAAAAAGCCCTATAAATTGGAAGTACTCAGCTTTTAAGCACCTATCTCCTTCGTTCTTTTTAAGCAACATAAAAAGGTAAAGGTAAAGGTACCCCTGCCCGTACGGGCCAGTCTTGACAGACTCTGGGGTTGGTGCGCCCATCTCACTCTATAGGCCGGGGGCCAGCGCTGTCCGGAGACACTTCCGGGTCACGTGGCCAGCGTGACATCGCTGCTCTGGCGAGCCAGAGCCGCACACGGAAACGCCGTTTACCTTCCCGCTAGAAAGCGGTCCCTATTTATCTACTTGCACCTGGGGGTGCTTTCGAACTGCTAGGTTGGCAGGCGCTGGGACCGAGCAGCGGGAGCGCACCCCGCCGCGGGGATTCGAACCGCTGACCTTTCGATCGGCAAGCCCTAGGAGCTGAGGCTTTTACCCACAGCGCCACCCGCGTCCCTTTTAAGCAACATAGATTTATATTAATAGATCTAACCTATGAACAAAAGAAGGGAGGCAATAAAATGAGGAAGGGGAGGAGAGGGGGAATGTGGATGACAAAAGGGGGAGGGGGAAATCAAATATAGGACAAGAATTTCAGGGCAAAGGGGGGTAAGGGAGTGGGAGGTTAGTGATGCAGTTGTGAGAATTCACATTACCTGAAGCAAAATGCAAACAAAAACAAAAGCTGATTTATTGCACATGTTCCCTCCTCCAAAACTATAAACAGCCACTGTATAGAAACAGATGGTCTTTCCTTCTCCCTTCTCTCTGCTCTTCGTCCTGCTCCCAAGGAGTGGAGTTGCTGTCACTCACTGCAAGTGTCTCCTGCCTCTTAAGGTCAGCAGTTCTTTGTTGCTCTTGACTTTCTGGCTCCACAACCCTGGCTTTTGCCACAGAGAATGTGAGGAGAGAAAATTCCATCTATAAGAATGACTAACTGGCTGAGCTGGAGCTAGGGTCATTGAGCTAAGCGCAATACTGAAGTTAAGCTATTTGCGATGTGGGGCTACAACTGACAACTCAATAGTTTCGATAAGTGGCTCTGTAATCTTGCTCTGAGTTGGGGGAAGATGGAGCGATAGGTGGAACACGAACTCTGCAAGTGGAATGACCCAGCTTAAAACCCTTGCTTTTCTAGTCAAAGAATCTTAGGTAGCAGGACTTTGAAGAAAGCCCATCTGAAGCTTTAGAGTGCCACAGCCAAACAGAATAGACTGGGTTACATGGCCCAACTGTCCAACTCAAGACATGGCATTTTCATTTGTCCCGGTGATCACCAGGCCTTTCAGACCCTTGATCCAAGAAAAGGCACCTAACAAATCATTGATTACTCACCCATAGTTTCTACATAGTCCGTGCATCCATCAAGGGTAATGATTCTGTCGGGTTCATAGAACTGTGCATTGCCAAAGTCCAGGAGTTTGAGCAGGTTTGGTTCCGTGA
This sequence comes from Podarcis siculus, assembly GCA_034642415.1. NCBI lineage: Eukaryota > Metazoa > Chordata > Lepidosauria > Squamata > Lacertidae > Podarcis > Podarcis siculus. The sequence continues at coordinate 3,053,270 of JAXCMG010000017.1, read as the reverse complement.
TGATCATATTTTCAGACCTCAGATCCAAGTGCAGGATATTCTGAGCATGGAGGTATTCAACAGCACTAAGAATCTGCCACAGATAGTCTCTGACTTCCACCTCTGAATAGGATGACCTACAAAAGAGAACCTGGTTACACAACAACACTTTCTTCATTCTCCATAAGACTATAATCAGTTGGTGCTAAGCGAGGAATGCACATAAATACTTACTGAAAGCAAACTCAAAGGGCATTTTTTCTAGATAGTGTTGGATGGGTGTTAGTGTGAGCATATCACTAAAGAAAAGGCAGAGATTATTTTAAAAACTACATTTCTCAGACCTTTCTTACTGTGTGACTGTGTGTGTCTCTGTGTGTACAATGCATAAATATGCACATGTAGTGTAGACAGAGAGAGAGAGAGAGAGAGAGAGAGAGAGAGAGAGATGTATATAATCTGCCAGATTTCTGGAGATTTTCAGGTTTCAGGTTTTGGTAACCAATCTTGTTAAAAACAACAACACTATACTTAAGTAATGTAAAATAAGGAAGTAGTTTTCCAGCCAAAGCCAGGGGTTATTGCAACAGGAGACCCCTCCCCTTCTGTTGACTACCACTTCTTCTTGTTTTAAAGGTGGGCCCTGCTTTGGAAAATGTCAAAGACTACTGGTCTATACTGGTCTTCTTCATCTGGCACCTTCACACTGGGTTGCCTATGGAAATTTTACAATGGAACCTCTGAAAATTGTATTCTGAGGAGGAGAAGAAGAAAAGAGGCCTCCACACATTTTGTGGCTGATGCATATTCAAAGTTTGTTGGACAAGCAAGCTTACCTTCCAGCTAAAGCATTGAGAAGCTCAGGGCCGACACAAAGTTCTGTGATCAGCACCAGGTGGCGTGGGCTCACGTAGGCCCCCTGCAGCTGCCCGATGTTGGTGTGGTGAAGCTTCCTGAGGATCTGATACTCCTGGAGCACATCTTCCTTGTCTTCTTGCCTATAGGGAATGATCTTGGCAGCCAAAGCATTTCCACTGAGCTTTTCTCTGCACTGTTTGATGATGCTGAAGCGCCCTCTGTCCCGAGGTGGAGCAGCAAAGAAGGGGAAGAAACGGAACAGAAGTTTGAGCTGAATGTTATTCCTTAACCTGGTGATACCCCAAGCACCCACGTTCTGCCATGCTTTGAGAAGACTGTCCTACTGGATGGCACCGAACCATGTTTAGGAGTGGCTAATGGGAAGAGCTGCTGCTGCAGGACCACTAAAAAGGACTCACAGTAGTCGCCACAAACTTCAGCACAGTGAGCAACTGACCCAGCAGCCTTCTCGGGAGATATTGTTTGCGGTGTCATGTGATGCTGATTATCATGTGATACAGAGCCCCCTGCAAGGGACTTTGCATTCTTCCCCTCTGTCACTCACCTGGCCTTCCTTGAAGGAAACTGCAAGCAACAAAATCTCTACCCTCTAACCCACACTGCATCTAAGTTGAATCTTTGATTTCATTGCATAATTTCTGTTGTTGTCAATGAGTTGTGTCAACCACACTTTCCTACTGATAAAAACCAGGCACAGCTGTTAATTTGTAAGTCAGGCAAATGCACCCTAGGAGTGTCTGACACCACAAGCTCAGACTTATCTTCTACCCCCCCCTTAAAAAAAAAGAGGTGTATAAGGTTTTATGGCTATTTCCCCCCCTCTCCAGCTCTGATGCCTCCTCAGTCTGCATTCCCCTCTATCAGCAGTCCAGATACATATGCAGTATTGCATATCCAGGCAAGCTATTACCATTGTACATAGGGGAAAATGCACATCCCCTTATTTGCTTAATTTATTACCACACTTTCTGGCCTATAAAGGTAAAGGTAAAGGGACCCCCAACCATTAGGTCCAGCCGTGACCGACTCTGGGGTTGCGGCGCTCATTTCGCTTTATTGGCCGAGGGAGCTGGCGTACAGCTTCCGGGTCATGTGGCCAGCATGACTAAGCCGCTTCTGGCAAACCAGAGCAGCGCACGGAAACGCCGTTTACCTTCCCGCTAGAGCAGTACCTATTTATCTACTAGCACTTTGACGTGCTTTTGAACTGCTAGGTTGGCAGGAGCAGGGACCGAGCAACGGGAGCTCACCCTGTTGCTGGGATTCGAACCGCTGACCTTCTGATCTGCAAGTCCTAGGCTCTGTGGTTTAGACCACAGCGCCACCCACATCCCTCAGGCCCTTAACCACAACTGGGGTGGGATTTGGTGCTGCTGCAGGGGGGGTCTTTTAGAGAGCAAAGAGGGGCAGTTCTTAAGGCCACATTATTCCTCAGCGACACCTATACACACTGAGCGGACCATGCCTGCCAAGAGCACCATTTTCCTTTCTTAAAAAGCTTGCTTCCTGCTCAGCAGGCTAAATTTCTCCACATATAGAACTTGGAGGAATCCAGCTAAGTGGTTACTAAGGAGCAGTGAGCCAATGGAAATCTGTACCTTTTAATTTCCGTCTGGAAGGCATACGTCTGGTGGGTTGGCTGAGCAGGAGCTGTCATTTGGCTGTCCTCTGGGTCCGCAGACTGGAATGCTGCAGGGTGGGGGGAGGGGTGGGATGGGGGAAGCAGAGGCAGAAGTCGGAAAACGCCAAAGCATGCAATCGGTGTTGAAAGAGGTAAATAGCTGTTGATGCAATGCAAGTTTCCAAGGCTGCTTTCAGTTAATTAAGCCCTAGACAGTCAAGGGTGTTGTTTGATCCCCAAATATCCCATGACCGTGGAAGGACGTTTTGACATCTCAGGGGCATTCCAGGAAGGGTGCCAGCTGGAGAGGTGTTTTGCAGAGATGCCAGAAGGCAATGCAAGGTTGTTGTTTTTCAAAGTGAAAAAGGAAGAACGCCCCTTAGCCAGCCCATGACCACTGATTATTAAGGTGAAGTTCCAAACGCTCGTAAACCACCCCTGAAAATGTCACCAAAAAGTTTTAGAAAAATGACGACACCTTTTGAGGGGCTAGGAGGTGAGGAGGAGTTCTGTGAAACTTTTGGATGGAGCTTGGCACAGCATTCATGTGCAGTTATTTTAAAGGCTTCCATGCGTCCTGGGCTATCAATGCTATGCTTATTTTATTGATCTAAGCCACCCTAGGACCTTATGGTAAAGGGTGATTAAGAAATCTAATACTGCTAATAATAACAGCAGCAGTGCCCCCCCCAGTAACTGTCATGCCAAATGGCAGATCTGAGGCCTATGCTGCTATTATAATATACCGTGTATATTCGTGTATAAGCCAACTTTTTCAGCACATTTTTAATGCTGAAAAAGCCCCCCTCGGCTTATAGTCGAGTGAGGGTCCCTTTCAGGCTGCTCCTTCCTCCTCCTCCGCCTTTGCCACTGTCGGCGGCGGAGGAACGAGCAGCCCGAAAACAGCCCTTTCGTGCCGCTTGCTCTTCCTCCGCTGCTGCCGCCACCAGCCTCTCGGCAGGTAGGCAGGTGGATGGGAGGGCTGGGGGGAGAGAGAAGCCCCCTCTGCCATGTGAGCATGTGCGCGCGCACACACGCACTCCAGCCCACCAGGAGGTTTGTGGTGTGGTGAACCGGCTTATACACGAGTCAATAGGTTTTCCCAGTTTTCTGTGATAAAATTAGGTGCCTCAGCTTATATTCGGGTCGGCTTATACTCGAGTATAATTGTAATTGTAACCATCACTATTACTATTACTGAATTTATTGTGCATCCATCACCAGCAGGTCCCAGGGTGGGTTACACCTATTCAAAATTCATAACAGTTAAAACAAATGATGGGAATAGGGTGGTTTCTGAAAACACGCATCTCAGGTGTAAAAGATCAGGGTAAAGAGGAGCATCTTCAGCATTCTCCGAAAGCTGTGTAGCGAAGAAGTCACACACATCTCTGTGTGGAGGGAATCCCACAACTTAGGGGCTGCCACTCGAAAAGGCATACCACTCGAACTTCTGAGGGAGGTGGAACTACCAAGAGGCCCCCTCTGTCTGTCTTAGCACCTGGGAGGGTCTATGGGGAATGAAGGCCCAGAGCTCACTGCGTGATGTTTAAAATGGTGAGCTCTCAGGCACTGCCAGAAGAGTTTCTACATATGCTCTAGAAATTGCAAGTTGCCTGTTCCTGTGGCAGTGCCTCCTAGGGATAGGCAACTCTGTTAATTTCAGTTTCTCTCATTTTCTCATTTTTCCAATCTTGGGTTCACTTTGCCACATAGGTTGTGATTTTAAAAGGTCCTCATGAAAATCCGCTAGTATTTTAGTGGAAATTTCTCCTAATACACATTCTCCTAATATATTCTTGTATATAATTGCATGATATACATTGTTTTGCAAAGCATTCCCCCCTCAAAAAATAATGCATTTCTGCATGTTGTTTTCATTAATTTATGCATGTATATGTCCACTCAACCCTGTTATATGCCTTTTTCTACACATTACTTGCAAAATTCGGAAAAGTGCGTCAAAGCACAGCTGGGTTCCCATTTGCGTATTGTTTCATAAAGTGTGAAATATGTAAATCTGTCTTTAAATGTCAACTGAATGGACTTTCTCCCTAGTTCCTCCTGCCCCGTAGAAAGCTGCTCCTGAAAACAAGATCATACTGAGACTCCAATGGAGAACATACTGAGTTCTCCAATGGAGAACAAGGAGCTGCAACTGGGACAGCAGCAACAACAACAACATGAAGAGAAGGCCTGGGCCTAGCACATGCTGTTGGGTTTGTAGGCATGGCTAAGTCTCCTGGATTCCAGTGAAATGGCAGAAGTCATGAGACCTGTTCAAACACCCTGTGGTGTTTTGGAGAGTTCTTTCCATGGAGGAGCAAACGCAGAAATGCAAAGATAAGGATTCCAGCTTGAATGAGAAGGACGGAGGAAACTAAGGAACCCTGTCTGCTCATGTGGCTATAAATGACATTTCCAGGCTTATGCTGCTGAAGAGGAAAAGTACAGGAACTCTATTCAGTGTGGAATATGTTGTTACCTGCTGGATCTGTGTCACCAATTCTCACTTTGGCAGTTGGGTTGCTATACGGCCCTACACCACTTTTGCTGACGCAGGCAAAACGGAAGGATAACACCAAACCCCGAGGGAGATGCTCAGCAGTGTAGCAGCACTCCGAGATGTCACTGGCCAGAGTCTTCCATTCACCGTCTGGGCCAACAAAAGAGAAGAATAAAGTTTAGTGTAACAATGTCGTATTTTGACCAGATGGGCTTGGATTAGGACGCACAGGGAGGGAGATTTCCAGCTATTGCGGAAATGAATATTCTGTCTTCTACCACTTTAGACAGGTGCACCATTAAAGAGATGTGTGCGATCTCTCAAAAGCACAATATTCAGTCCTGCATCCATCCTTCTCCCCTCTCTATGGGATTTCATTTTTTTTAAAATGAATTTTATGTTACTTCAAGCTGTTTCCTTGAAAGCAGCCTCATACTTTCTCAAGATTGGGAAAGGAACCAGATTGTTTTTAAAAGCCCCTCTCTGCCGAAGAGAACTGTAAAGGCTTAGAATGCAAATCCAGATTTCTCAGGAGTGCAGAGCTTTCATTATGGAAAGCGTTTCAGAGACACCAGAGCAATAGGATTGCACCACATTCACTTTCGATTGCCCTTGTGCAACGTATTTTATAGGATTTGAAGCAACAAGCACCCTACCCTCAATTACTATTTGTTAGTAGAACGGGGGTGGGGAAGCTATTGGCAAGGCGGGCTCTATCATGTTTCGCTTTTATCTAAAGAGTTGCCTCGTGGACGATGGAGCAAGCTTGTTTTCTCCAGCTCTGGTAGGTAGGACTCAAACCAATGGCTTCAAGTTACAAGAAAGGAGATTATGACTAAATATAGCTGATGGTAAGAGCTGTTCAACAGTGGAACAGTCTCCCTCAGGAGGTTATGGACTCTCCTTCCTTGGAATTTTTTTTTTATTTCCCCCAAAAAAAATTCTTATTCATTTTATAAGACAAATAAACAACACAAACAGAGAAAACAAACAATACAAACAAATTCTTGTCTTATCCTTGTTTTTTGTAAACATTGTTAGGCGAGCTTCCCCAAGTCCCCCCTGTCTGATTTTCATTTTACCTCATCTTTAGCAGTTTACATATATCATAATTTTTAATTTTTTATCACACTTACTTCTACCATAAAAATCTTCACATTTTATCCCTCACATATAATACTATTTTAAAATACACTATCTTCTACTTCTAACCCTACAGCCTATATCCACTTCCAAAGCTATTCTAAGATTTAAATATTAACATATATTTTTTTCAAATATTCTTTAAACTTCTTCCAATCTTCTTCCACCGGGACCTTCTCTCTGGTCCCAGAGTCTTCCAGTCAGTTCAGCAAGTTCAATATAGTTTCTTCATTGGAATTTTAAGGCAGAGGTTGGATGGCCATCTGCCATGGATGCTTTAGCTGAGATTCCTGCATTGCAGAGGGTTGAACTTGAAGGCCCTTGTGTCCCTTCCAACTCTAAGATTATATGATTTTATGGCTTGACCTTATGATACCTGAGTTGTGGGAGTGGATTAGACTGCTCCAGGTTATTTTATGATTTTGTAGAATCATAGAATCATAGAATCATAGAGTTGGAAGAGACCACAA
>JAXCMG010000017.1:2998102-3046272 GCA_034642415.1 Podarcis siculus | reverse complement strand
TCACCCCTTAACCTCCTCTTCTCCAGGCTAAACATGCCCAATTTCAATCACATGGTGCTGATAATGCTTGGATTGTCTCATCCACAGATCACAGCTCCTAATTTTATTGCAGAAACTAGATGCTCTGGTTGCATGCCAATTCGTGGTAAATCCAACTTGGCTATCTTACGCCAGTGCTTGTTGTTTGTCAATTATTTAGGAGGTAACGATCCCAAACACCCCAGGACTTGACAAACACATTGCTCAAGCCCATCTGATGTGCTGCCTCTTTCTCCTTCTTGCATGAGTCATACTAATTGCCTGAATGTTCTCAGGGTCTTTATGGAGGTATAGACATGGACCTCCAGTCATAGCTTGTAGCTCAGCCTCCCATTTCGTTTTACTGGAGCTACTGGGAGGCTGGGGCCTGTGAGAACAGGGGAGCTTTAGAGGTGTCATACCAGCTTGCATTCCAAGATGGGACAAGACTTTTGTGAATGATTCCTGATAGACTGTGTTGATTCAGAGAAAGCAGAAAGGCTCTACAGTGGTACCTCAGGTTACATACGCTTCAGGTTACAGTCCCTTCAGGTTACAGACTCTGCTAACCCAGAAATAGTACCTCGGGGTTAAGAACTTTGCTTCAGGATGAGAACAGAAATTGTGTGGCGGCAGCAGGAGGCCCCATTAGCTAAAGTGGTGCTTCAGGTTAAGAACAGTTTCAGGTTAAGAACAGACCTCCGGAACGAATTAAGTACTTAACCCGAGGTACCACTGTATCTCTGAATGCTGTCCTACACAAAAAATATTGCTGCACATGGAAAGTTGGCATCTCAGAGAGAAAGCCGTGCTAGGACTTTCCTGCCAAAGATCAATTGGGAAATGCTATGCTACAAGTTCAAAGGATCAAAGGGGAAATAATCTGTTCCTTTACCTGCTTTCCTTATTACGCAGGAGGTGGAAACTGTGCCCTGGGCGTTGGTGGCTACACATGTATAAGTGCCAAAATCATTGGATGTGGCTGCTAATATTGTTAAAAGCTGGAAGTGTTTGAGCGTAGAGGAGATCAGGATCCGGTCCGTACTACGAATGGCTGCTCCATCTGGAAGGTGGAAATGAAATACAAAAAAATATATATATGAATGAGTCAAGGTTAGATGAACCTCTTATGAAATCACAGAGAGATGTACGTGAAGAATCTTGAGTAGAGGCATTACGTCAGCCCTAGAATGTAGGGCGCAGAGGGTGGGAGCGACTCTCCTCTAGAGTAGACCTGGAAGCCATGAGGCTTGAAAAGAAATGGGAATCATTCCTATTCCCTCTTGGTTCCTGGGTTCAGAATAATGGCTGATTTTCTTTTCCCTGGATGGGATGGATGACAGTGCCTATGTCCACTTGATAACAAAACAGCTATCCTTTTGAGCAGCCTTTCCTTTTATAGGCTCCATTTAAATAGGAAATTTATAAGCTACTTGATCAAGCAGTTTTCCAAGTGTTGTACAAATAAAATTGGAAGACTAATAACGGCTAAGATTCAGTCTAAGCGAAAACAAATATATGCATAAAACTAAAATTAAAAACTAATAAAAATAAATCAAGAAGAAGAATAAAAAAAGAGAGAAACCAGCAAATTTTTAAAAGACATATAGGTAATTATATTATAAGCCTGGCTAGGTTGGCCAAAACAAAAAGTTCGGGAGGTATCAAACAATATAGCAAAGGTGCCTGCCTAATTGTGCATATTTCAGGTAGGGAAATGCTGGCTTCCCCTCCCACCTCATTCATTCACTACCCTCTTTCTCCCACATGTTATGCACATGTTAAAGTGTGGGAAGGGATTTGTGAAGAAAAGGGTCTAACAAATAGAGAAATGGTCCTGCCGTTCCCTCCTTGCTTTGCCCCCAAACCATCCCTGTTACAGATTCATCGCAGGTGGACAGGTGTGGAGGTTACATCACCTTTGAACCATTCGACGTTGGGTGATGAATGGGCAGACGTCCGGCAGGACAGCGTCAGAGACTGTCCCAAGGCAATGGTCTGGTCAGTGAGCTCTTCAGCAAAAGAAGGTGCTGAAAAGGAAGAGAGATTTAGAGAACACAGATCAGTGAGGCAGAAAGCAGATACCTGAAATGCGTTGGGTTTTACCTTCTCTAGCACACATTTCTAAATGAACAAAGAGCACCAGAGGAGTAAGTAGCATTCTTTCCCATTTCCAGATCTCCAGGTTGCAATCTAGCAATCCTAGCTGGTCCTTTGTATTGGTGCAATTTGTACGATGGCTAATTTATTAAAAGGGGAGGTGAGTGGCGCTGTGATCTAAACCACTGAGCCTAGGGCTTGCCGATCGGAAGGTCGGAGGTTCAAATCCCCGCGACGGGGTGAGCTCCCGTTGCTCGGTCCCTGCTCCTGCCAACCTAGCAGTTCGAAAGCACGTCAAAGTGCAAGTAGATAAATAGGTACCACTCCGGCGGGAAGGTAAACGCTGTTTCCGTGCGCTGCTCTGGTTTTGCCAGAAGCGGCTTAGTCATGCTGGCCACATGACCCGGAAAAACTGACTGCGGACAAATGTTGGCTCCCTTGGCCAGTAAAGCGAGATGAGCGCCACAACCCCAGAGCTGTTCACGACTGGACTTAACTGTCAGGGGTCCTTTACCTTTTACCTTTCTAATTTAATAAAGAAGCTTCAATCGTACAACGTTTCTACAGTTTTCACGCTGTGCTTCCCCAGGTTCTAGTTTTAATGCAACAAACAATCAAACAATGTACCTTTCTCCTTTGTTTTGAGGCTTGGAAGAGTGAATGAAGGGAACCCTGTTTTCTTTTTCAGTCCTCCAGAAGCCTCTGTCAAAGATGCTCTTTCTTGTAGCTCACCCTTCCGCTCCTCTGAGCCTGTTGAAAATGAAATGAACCACTGTAAAGACAACCACGTCGCTTTAGGCGCTTTAGGCATTAGTGATTTAACTAGATATATATATATACAGTGGATGCTCAGTTTGAGAATGTGATCTGTGCGGGATGCACGTTCGCAACCCGCAGCATTCGCAACCCGCAGCGGTGCGTCTGCGTACACGTGGGTTGCGATTCAGAGCTTCTGCGCATGCGCAAAGCGCAATTTAGCGCTTCTGTGCATGCGCGACCCCCAAAACCCGGAAGTAACCCGCTCCGGTACTTCTGGGTTTCAGCGGTCCGTAACCCGAAAAAACACAACCTGAAGCATCTGTAACCCAAGGTATGACTATATACATTTTTAGAACAGACTGGATAGCTCAGTTGGTTAGAGCACGGTGCTGATAACACCAAGGTTGCAGGTTTGATTCCTGTATGGCTCAAATGCATTGCAGGTGCTTGGACTTTGATCAGGATCCCTTTCAGCTCTACAGTTCTATTATTCTGTGATTCTACATCATTGGCACCTGCTCTGAACTCATACGATGAGGCAGCCAAAAAACCCCAATAGGGCCACTTAAGTCTTTGGGAAAGTCATGTAAAATGGTGTACATAATTGCATGCTTGAGAGAAGAAGTTATCCTACTCCAGCCACTGCCTTCTCAGTTACTGTGCTTAATCACAAGGTGTGTTTTGGGGTCTTTGTAGGATATAGTTAAGTATCTAGTGAAGGTGGTCTTCAGAGCAACATTTGAGGGTTGCTATAGCAGGTTCTCAGATACCTGGTAACTTCTCATGGTCACCTCTCACTGAGCCAGGTCTTCAGCCCTAAGCCTAAGAAAGGAAACATGCACACATATAAAATTATTACCTTCCCTGCTTTCCTGATCAGAAGATGACTTTCTCGTCAACATTCTTGAGAGGTGGGTGACGGATGCTTTTACCTTCTTCTTTAGACTTTGCTCCACCAACTCCACGGACTGAGATCTGACAAAGGGCTTGAAGAGCCCCACTTTGTCTTGTAAAGAGCTCCTCCGCTGTTTGGCTGGGTCTTCCAGGAGACCATAGATTTGTTGAGACCCAGACGGTATGTTACCTTCTGAATCAGACCTATTTCCTAGCCGGGGTGCTTTGGCTTCTTTTGGCTCTACGTCCAACTCAGGTGGAGTTTTCTCTTCATCTCTGGGAGCTTCCTGTACAGCCTCACCTTTCAAGTTATCATCCCTGGCACATATTTTTTTATCCTGATGTGCATGAGATTTCAACCCCGGTAGCAACTTTGCTTTTTCGCCCATAAGCAAACGTCTTTTGCTGGGTAGATTCTCTGGGGCTTTTCTGAAGCTAAGGAACTCAAATGGGAAGTACACAATGTCATAGAGTTCATACAGGTTGAGAAAGGCAGGCTCTACTTCAGAGATGTCAAATTTTGCTGTCTTGCTATCAGGACGTGGCATGTCCTCTGAGAGATCCTGAATCTGTACTAAGCGGATTTCGCACATTTGGTCACTTCTTTGGCTGTCACAGTAATAGGAGAATCTGTCCCCAAACCCAGCACTACCAAAATGAGATACCATGGGCATTTCTGCGCCTACATAACCCATGCCTTCAAAAGGGGGAGACATCCTGGCTTTCTTGCCCATGGAAGGTAGCACACTGAAATACTCTTCTTCTCCAGGATATATAATATCTGCTTCTGAGGGGTCTGCTAAGCCAATGCCCCCTTCTCTTTTTCCTCTCCGAACAAGGTATCTGGTGGCCGGTCTTACTGCTTGCCCAGGTGAGCCTGGGTAGAACTCCTCCCTGGAAGGAGAAATGTGTCTCCTGGATCCCTCTGGATCAGAAACAGACTCTGCTAAAGCAGTCATCTCTTTTGACAGGCAAACCATCTCATCAACTAAGTACTCCAGGGCTTCAGCCTCTGTGTCACTATAAATAGCAGGTTTCTGATGATGAACATGTCCTCTGGTTCTTCCTTGTCCAATGGAATATGGGGTTTCCTTTTGAGTAGCAGGGATTTCTCCCCCAGAGGCTGAAAACGGCACAACTCTTGCTTGGGAGAAACCTGAAAAAGATGGCCCTTGGTCTTTCTGGAAAACAGACTCGTCCTCACTGGAAGCAAGTTGTGTACGATAAATGAGTTCTCGTTTTTCCGGTTCAGAGAGAGAAATTGGAATAGCTTTGCCTTGTGAAGCTGTTAAAATTTGCCTCTCTCCAGGAAAGGCATCAAGCTTTCTCTTTCCTGGGGCAAAATGTCTCTGCTGTAGATGTTTATGGTGTTCCCCCTCATGGATCAATGCTTGGGCGGTATCTGCTTGTTGAGAAGGCTCTCTTATCTCACCAGGAGCAGGAACTGCTTTGCTGTGAATGAAGGACTTAGGGGGCTTTTGGCTTTCTCCATGAGAGACTGATATAGAAGCAGGCAAAGTCTCTAAGACAGCAGGAACGTCACCTTCTTGAACAGGAACTTTCATCTCACTGTGCATGGGAGGTGTTTGGTATGAATGCTTAGGCTCAGCGTTCGAAACTGGGGCAGCTTTCGCTTGAGAAATAGTTAAACTAGGTGTGCCTTTGCCCTTTAATGCAGCCGATTTTGCCTGGCTGGGTGCTGATGGTTTCTGTGGCAGAATCTGCTGCTCTTTCCCTCCAGGGATGGATACAGCTGCCTGTGAGCCCGGAAGACTTGAGCTTTTACTCTCCAGGAGAACTTCTGAAGGCTTCTGATGTAAAACCAAAGAGCCTTCCACCACTGGCATAGTCTGCAGGACCCCTGGGCTTTTGCCCTTTGTCTTAACAACTTGTTGAATTTGCTGACCTTGAAGAGAAGGAACTTGAGGCAACTGGTCTCCACTTTTAAATGCCCCCTGAAGAACGGCAGGTCCTTCTTTGCCCTGGACAGAAGACAGCATTGTATCATGAAGGAGGCCTTTCCCATTCCCACTGTCTTGGGAGACCAGTGGGGCTGTTTCTGGCGGAGTGACTCTCAGATCTGAGCTCTCTCCCTTTGGAAGAATAGGAACCGTGTCCTTGCAAAGAGGAGCTTTGAATGTCTGAGGTAATCGCCATTCCTCACTTTCACCCTTTGGGGCTAAATCTGACTGCTGAGCAGTTAGAGCCAAGTCTTCCCTTCCTAGGGTAGATGTTCCCGGCTTTGTCACAAGAGGTAGCCCTGGTTTCTGAAGCAGACCCTCCCCTTTTTGAGATGGCGGTGTTGAAATCAACGCCTTCTCTTGCTGCTGAGCAGACAAAGACAAGCTGTGCCTATCAAGTTGTGCAAATGGCACTTCACCCTTCGCAATTTTCCTTGAGCCTTCCTTTGCAGAAGTCTTTTCCGAGCCCTTTTCGCTGCAAGCCTCAAAAGCACTGCCCTCGGGAATTAAGTCGCTCTCTTCTTCCTCAATGTACTGCTCCTCAGCAAAGCTTGTCGCTCTCATCTTGTAGTCATCCAGTGACCGGCTTCTGCTGGAAACTTGAAAAGTAACTCGCGGCGATTTCTGTGCAGTGTCAAAAGAAGCCGATTTGGTCATCAGAGGGCCAGCTCCTCCTTCCCTGCCCCACTCGGTTTCTTCCTCCCCAGACAATCCTCCCTCTCCCAATTCGAACTGCTCTAGAAGGGGCTCACGGAGGCCACTTAAAGCTGACTTTGAATAACCGGCTTTCCTATAGGTTCTCTTTGCTCTTTCTAAATGCTTCCTGTGCTCTTTGCCCGGTGATGAAGGCACATCGGCAAGACTCTCAGAAGGCTGGCTGTAGAAAGTACTTTTTATGACACTATGTCTGGGGACGCATCCAGGAGATCTTCCTGCTTCAGTGCTTTCAATTTCACCTTCTCCGGGTACCAGCAAACCAGCTTTATCTTGCGAAGAAGCTGTGTCAAACGTTGGTCCCCGAGGCATTAATTCTTCACTTTCTTGGCGTGTCTGATCACCCTGTTGCCTCTTCACTGAAGCCTGTTTAGGTCTTGTAAGCAGCGGCAGCAGCGAGGATTCCGAATTCTTAGCCTCTGCTATGGACTCCTGGTATTCTGGGAAATCCGATCCCTCAACCATAGATAGGTGAAGTCCTGGCGTAGGGCCAAAGTGCCTTCTTCCTGTGGAGGCCGAAATCTCATTGTCAGAAGATGATCCACTGGTGCTCGATGAGCTGCTCTCTTCCAGCAGGTGTCGGGAGATGCCAAGAGAGGTGGTCTTTTGAGTTTTCTCCAGGATTTCCGGGATGGGTCTCATCACCAGCACAGATTTATAGCTCATAAGAGAACGCTGAGCAGTGGAATAAAACACAAGGCAAAGGGGTTAAAGCAACCGAGAGGAGAAAACCAGTTAAGACACAACAAGAGGCTCTAATGGATGCTCAGATAAGCTTCTTGGGAAACAGAATTTCTGATCAGTGCACATTAGCCTGCAGCAGTTTTAATGGTTTTGGTGTTTGCTTTGCAAATAAAGAAGCTATATAGTGAACCCAATGGCAATGAAAGTCTGTTATTTGCAATCTCATATTGAGCTCCTTTTGCATATAATATTCTGTGATGGCTCCCCATTTGTGGAATGCTTTCCCCGTAGAACGCTCACCTGGCAACTTCATTACATATATTTAGGAGCCAGGAGAAAACGTTTCTCTTTAACCTAGCCTTTGGCTGATTAACATTCTATGTCCTTTTAAATGTGTTTGTGGGAGGGACTATTGTTTTGTTTTTGTCATGTTTTTATTACATATTTTGTGTTCTCATTTTATATTTTTGTGTTGTGAACCTCCCTGTGATCTCTGGATGAAGGGCGGTATACAAATATAAAACAACAATAATGTGTTTTTAGGTGTGCAGCTAACATTTTTTAACATGTACTGCTAAAGTTGTAATGTGTAAATATGACAAATGGGCAGTTGAAAACACATACCGTAGATTCCGGCGTATTAGGCAACTGGTGGTATAAGACGACCCCCCCAGATTGACAGCTGCCAACTTGGGGGTTCATCTTATACGCTTCGGCAGCTTCGCTGGGCAGCGGCAGTGGGCAGAGGGCTCCACACCGGGAGGAAGCTGCTCGGCAAAGCTGCCCAGTGATGCTAAGCCAGCTTCACTGGGCAGCTTCCTCCTGGTGCGGAGCGGAGCCCACCGCCCAATGCAGCCATACCTGGCGTATAAGACGACCCCCAATTTTTAACCTCTTTTTGGGGGGTTAAAAAGTCGTCTTATATGCCGGAATCTACGGTATGTTAGAGAGCAAAACAGACCTCCTGAACTGCAGGTTCTGCAATTCTCTAGAAACTGAATAAGGAACAAAAACATGTTGAAGCACAGTCCAGTGGCTGGGCTGGAGCCTACTAACCTGCCATTTGCTTCGGGACACAAAAAATTTGAGCTGCTTTGTATCTATGAAGTGAGCTTCTTCTAGTGGGAGGTTATGCTGTAAAGGGGAGGAAAGGAATAAATTAACATAAATATAAACATTAAAATGTCAATTTAAAAAGAATCTGGCATCACGTGTTTCAGAAAAGTGACTTTCATTTGCCAGAAAACACTAGCACTGATGGTTAAGGGTCCATCTATTGAATGGGGAACTTATGAGGGCTTACCATAAACCATGTGTGGGAGAGACACTCCATAGCACTAGGCCTTGCCCTGGGAAGAGAGAAAAACAGGTTTCAGCTTGTGTGTCATGGTATGGTCCTGTCTACCAACAATAGTGAAGGTGACCCGGAAACTACAACTAATCCAGAATGCGGCAGCTAGACTGGTGACTGGGAGCGGCCGCCGAGACCACATAGCACCGGTCTTGAAAGACCTACACTGGCTCCCAGTATGTTTCCAAGCACAATTCAAAGTGTTGGTGCTGACCTTTAAAGCCCTAAATGGCCTCGGCCCAGTTTATCTGAAGGAGCGTCTCCACCTCCATCGTTCTGCCCGGACACTGAGGTCCAGCTCTGAGGGCCTTCTGGCGGTTCCCTCACTACGAGAAGCCAGGTTACAGGGAACCAGGCAGAGGGCCTTCTCGGTAGTGGCACCCACCCTGTGGAACGTCCTCCCATCAGATGTCAAAGAGAAAAATAACTACCAAACTTTTAGAAGACATCTGAAGGCAGCCCTGTTTAGGGAAGCTTTTAATGTTTAATAGGTTATTGTATTTTAGTGTTCTGTTGGAAGCCGCCCAGAGTGGCTGGGGAAACCCAGCCAGATGGGCGGGGCATAAATAATAAATAATAAATAAATTATTATTATTATTATTATTATTATTATTATTATTAGCCAAGAATCCTGATTTGCTTAGATGAATTGTTCTACTGTGGCAGCTGGTGAGCCTAACTGTGCTACTCTGCAGCTACTTGTTGTGCCTGAATGGCTATGATTCTAAGAGCTGGAGAACTGACACCCCCCCCTTGAATTAAAATTTAAATTAAAAAGAATACTCACTCTGGAGACGGTTGCAGTATCGTTCTGATAAAATCCTGTGCTTCTTTGCTCAGATGCACAAAATCAGGAATATCCCATGAAACTGTTCCATTCTGAATATTTAGTAGTGTTGCTCTGTCGTTTTCCCCAGCAAACGGAGACTTGCATGTCAAGCTAATTGTTTGAAATGAAATGTAGACATTTTAAACATTGATCCCCACCTTACGGGTAATAACAACGGAGGGGAAACAGTACAGCCCTGAACCACAGATCTGTACACGTATGTATGTATCAACCTTGTATTAAATCCCCTTTGTGGTTAAAAATCAAACTTCCTTGATGAACTAGAAACACTCTGGGACCTTCGTTGACCTTAGAATTCATTTATGTTCACAGTGGCCAGATAGGACACAGGTCATTCCACATCACATCAACGCAAAAAGCAAGGGTTTCGTCACCCACCATCTCGGATTTCGATGAAACTTGGTGTACACCCTTCCCTTATGGTTGAAAGAAACTCCTTAAATTTTCACCCTCTATCTCAAATGGTTTTAATTTTATAGCACTTCAAAGTTTCGTGAAATCTGGGTTTCTGTCCCTCTTGAGATCCTCAGCCTTGTGTACATCCCCCCCCCTCCATAACCAATGATCAGATCTCTTTGAAATTTTACACAGAGCTCAATAACATGATGACGATTTCTGCTGGCCTAGCCGTGATGATTCTTGCGCAATACCATTTCCACATATGCTTGGTATTGTACAACTCCCACATGCAATAACTGGCAGAAGATACGTCTTTCCCAACGAGTGTATGGCGTTGATGGAAGAAAAAATGAAAAACTTACAGGTGATATCGAGGCTACACCTGTAGGGGGTTTCTTTCTACCATAAGGGAAAGGTGTACACCAAGTTTCATCGAAATCCAAGATGGTGGGTGACATGACCGTGTTGAACTGACATGGAATGACCCACATAACCACAGGTTAAAAGGTAAAGGTAAAGGGACCCCTGACCGTTAGGTCCAGTCGTGGCTGACTCTGGGGTTGCGGCGCTCATCTCGCTCTATAGGCCAAGTGAGCTGGCGTACAGCTTCCGGGTCATGTGGCCAGCTTGACTAAGCCGCTTCTGGTGAACCAGAGGAGTGCACGGAAATGCCGTTTACCTTCCCGCCGGAGTGGTACCTATTTATCTATTTGCACTTTGACGTGCTTTCGAACTGCTAGGTTGGCAGGAGCAGGGACCGAGCAACGGGAGCTCACCCCGTCGCAGGGATTCGAACTGCTGACCTTCTGATCAGCAAGTCCTAGCCTCTGTGGTTTAACCCACAGTGCCACCCACGTCCCCTAACCACAGGTTAGGTACCAATAAACCATCCAAGTATGATGTTGCTCACATAGTATAGGACTCAATTCTGGGTCACTTATTTTCAACATAAAAGTATCCAAAATTTTTAGCCAGCTTTTCAATTCCCAACCACTTATTTATAAATAAAGAGAATAAATAGAAACAAAAATTTGAAGAGAAGTGTCATTTCATGGCTTTAAAGTTCCAACTAATCACAATGACTTAATTTTCACCCACCTTCCAATACCAGATTGTATGTTTAGTTCTGAAGTAAGTAATTTTTGCAATATTGCTTGTGTCCAGACACCAGTTTTATTCCAAGATACCTGACTAGGTTACTAGATGAATTTATACTAAAATTCAATTCTATATTCCTTTAATAAAGAAGATCACTTAATGGTAACAAGCCCTGACTTTGGCTAATTTATTTTATATTCTGTTATAAGACCATATTTTTCTATACTATAAAGTGACAAAGATGTATCCGCATATAATGTTATTTTAATTTGAAGTGCTTACCTTAAATAGCAAATAACACCAACAGGCCTGAAAGGGGGAGAAAGGTGTGTATCAGCAAAAGATTTTAATTTGCATAAAATATGTGTCAACAATTTCATTATGTTAATGTGGTGATCATCTAAATGACCATCTGGGTTGACCCTGCAGCAATCATATTAATGGTTGACCTAACAACAACTATGTAATGATCTTAGAACTTTCTTGATGACAAATCCAATACATATGGGTTGAGCCAATATTTGGGACGCAACCATGAATGTAATGTAGGTCCAGAAACAGCTTGGCAAGCCCTACAGAAGCCCTTTAAGGGATTCAAATAGTATATTATTGAGATGAGGCTGGCATATTAAGAATTGTGTTGTTTGACATGGGTGGGCGGTTTCACAGAGAAATCCTTATTTTGCTTATTTTCTTATTTTGGAGGGTGGGTGGACTCCAGCGCCCTGGTCACGCTGATTGCCTCTTTCTTCAATTTTCCCACTTCTGCCCATGCTTCCTGGATGCAGAAACCAGACATGGGCACAATATTCTCAGGAAACACTGCCCTGAACAGGCTTTGCTTGCCCTTCCCTTCCTAACTGGCCAGGATCACCATGGTGACCAGTACAGTGGTACCTCAGGTTAAGAACTTAATTCGTTCCGGAGGTTCGTTCTTAACCTGAAACTGTTCTTAACCAGAGGTACCACTTTAGCTAATGGGGCCTCCCACGGCCATCGCGCGATTTCTGTTCTCATCCTGAAGCAAAGTTCTTAATCCGAGGTACTATTTATGGGTTAGTGGAGTCTGTAACCTGAAGCGTCTGTAACCTGAGGTACCACTGTACAGGAAACTTTGCCCTCCATCTAGATTAGCTTTGTTTGCCCTCAGTGACATCAACATTTGGCCCAGTCTACAAAGCCCCATCACATCTCCCCAGTCCCCATCTCTGGCCGGCTAGGAGCATGTACTGAAGGGGACGGAACACTTAAGCAAGGAGACTTAAATGCCAGCAACAGATTCAGGAAATGACTTCAACAGTCATGGCAAATGTTGGATGCTTTCTGGCATAGAATTTTTTCAGGGAATACTCTGGACTCCCTCAAGGCACAACTTTCACCTCTAAGACTGAGACTGGTTGACCTTCAGTGGAGCTCTAAGGAGTCTTCACAGACTGACAGCATCCTGTTCTTTCTTCTACCCCACTGTGCTAGTCCTAGTAGCCAGGAGAAGCCCAAGAGAGCCAGTGTGGTGTAGTGGTTAAGAGCGGTGGACTCATAATCTGGTGAACCGGGTTCGCTTCCCTGCTCCTCCACATGCAGCTGCTGGGTGACCTTGGGCCAGTCACACTTCTCTGAAGTCTCGCAGCCTCATTCACCTCACAGAGTGTTTGTTGTGGGGGAGGAAGGGAAAGGAGAATGTTAGCCGCTTTGAGACTCCTTTGGGTAGAGATAAAGCAGGATATCAAATCCAAACTCTTTTTCTTCTTCTTCAAGGGCCAACTTCTTCAAGGGCCAACCTGCTCCGTCATACAGAAAAATCCATGCCCTTGACCTAAGCCAGACAACCGCTTTCCCTTTGGGATTCAGAGTTTGCCTGTCTCTTGTGCCCTACCTCCTGTGCTGTCTCTTGTCCAAGGTGCCTTATTCTAACAAATTATCCTCACCCAGCAGGAACGAAATATAGAAGCAGAATGAGCCCCACCCCTACAATCTGCCCAATAACAGCCAGGGTCCTTAGCTCCACCCTCCTCTGCCCGCCACCAGCAAAGCCAAGCACTGGGAGTTTCAGGCAACTCAATCAGCCTGGTTGCTACAAATCAGACATGTTTAGTCGTGTCCGACTCTTTGTGACCCCTTGGACCAGAGCACGCCAGGCACTACTGTCTTCCACTGCCTCCCGCAGTTTGGTCAAACTCATGCTGGTAGCTTCGAGAACACTGTCCAACCATCTCATCCTCTGTCATCCCCTTCTCCTCGTGCTCTCCATCTTTCCCAACATCAGGGTCTTTTCCAGGGAGTCGTCTCTTCTCATGAGGTGGCCAGAGTATTGGAGCCTCAGCTTCAGGATCTGTCCTTCCAGTGAGCACCCAGGGCTGATTTCCTTCAGAATGGAGAGGTTTGATCTTCTTGCAGTCCATGGGACTCTCAAGAGTCTCCTGCAGCACCATAATTCAAAAGCATCAATTCTTCGGCGATCAGCCTTCTTTATGGTCCAGCTCTCACTGCCATACATCACTAAAACCATAGCTTTAACTATACAGGCCTTTGCCAGCAAGGTGAAGTCTCTGCTTTTTAAGATGCTGTCTAGGTTTGTCATTGCTTTTCTCCCAAGAAGCAGGCGTCTTTTAATTTTGTGACTGCTGTCACCATCTGCAATGATCATGGAGCCCAAGAAAGTAAAATCTCTCACTACCTCCATTTCTTCCCCTTCTATTTGCCAGGAGGTGTTGGGCCCAGTGGCCATGATCTTTGTTTTTTTGATGTTGAGCTTCAGACCATATTTTGCACTCTCCTCTTTCACCCTCATTAAAAGGTTCTTTAATTCCTCCTCACTTTCTGCCATCAAGGTTGTGTCATCTGCATATCTGAGGTTGTTGATATTTCTTCCAGCAATAAACTAGAACAGCCATTTAGTTGCCTCAGGTCTGCCCCATGAGGCAAGAGACAGGGCCTAATTTTGTTACATCAAAGGAGCATATACAAGTGAGGAGGGCTGAGCTCTCTCTGTTCATCTGCTTTAATCCGTGCATTCAGTCACCCTCCTGGTACCAGAGCCAGGCTAGAAGAAAAAGTGCCTGAGGTGCCTGAGTGTGAGGTGGGAGAAAGTTCAGTTCTCCTCATCCATACAAGCCTCTTTGGGGAAGGGGTGATAACTAGATGCAACTAGACAATGCAAGTGCAGCAATCTGAACATTTGACAGCGCTATAAAAATGCTCAATGGCTGCTAGTCATCCCACTACCTCCAGTCTGTTCTTCAACTGCCTTACACATATTTCCATTTAAAAGCAAGCAAGCAAACAAACAGCCCAAGGGGGGAAATATATTTTACCAGATGTCGGATGCTGTCGATACGGGTGACTGGGAGAGAATTTCAGGTGAGACAAATTCCGGAGACCCATATTTACTGTACTGAGGCTCAGATGGGTTTATCTTTTGAGCGAATCCAAAATCGCAGATCTTAATGTCATCTCTGTCGTCATAAACCATCAAGATGTTTGAAGGCTGTTGAAGCAGAGAGAAGAGTGCTTTATGCAGAGGAGTCTAGGAGATACCACCCAAAAACCAAGCAAGTATCCTCTCTCTTGTAGTATCAACCCATACTTGAAAGAGCACCCCAAATGACTTCCTGTTCAGACCCTAGTCTTCAGCTGAGTGGGGTCCCATCCTTCTTAAGATGAACCAATGACCCTGCCCAGCTCCAGGAATTCTGAGGTTTCAACAGGCCTCCAGAAATAAGCCCCACAACAATGACAGAGTGGTATCTCAGGTAGCATGGGGTGAGGCTCTGTGTGTGTTTCATGTGAGTCTTAGCGGTTTGTAGTCCAGGGAATCTGAAACTATTGGCTGAACCTCAGGAATGTAAGGAAGAAGGGGGTGGAGAGGCCCTGCACCCTGGGATTTCTCTCATAGGAATATGGGAATATGCCTTATACTGAAGCTCAGGTCGTTGGTCCATCTAGCAGAGAATCAACTGCATGGATTGGCAGCAGCTCTTCAGAGTTTCATTCTTCTGCAGCCCTCCCTGGAGATGCCAGGAACTGAATCTGAGACCTTTTGCATGAAAAGCAGGTGCCCTCTCACTGAGTTATGGTCCTTCTCCTCCCTGCCTACCCTTCAGGCCCTTGGCAGAACCCAGGGACTTTATCCTGCCTTTGTAGCTTCTGGGAAAATATCAAACCCAAATGTTATAATGTGCTTGTTTTTCAGCGGGAATCTACAGGTGAAACTCAGAAAATTAGAATATCATGGAAAAGTTCATTTATTTCAGTAATTCAACTTAAAAGGTGAAACTAACATATGAGATAGACTCATGACATGCAAAGCGAGATATGTCAAGACTTTATTTGTTATAATTGTGATATTAGAGCGTACAGCTGATGAAAACCCCAAATTAACAATCTCAGAAAATTAGAATATTAAATGAAATCAGCAAAACAAGGACTGCAAATAGAGCAATACTGGACCTCTGAGAAGTAGAAGCATGTTTCACTTGTATACTCAGAGCAGAGAATCCCCACACAGGTCAAAACAACCAATAACCAAACTTGGCTTCATAGAAAACTTCCCAGATTCTCCGAAGCAATTCATAAATGACGCAGCGAACCGAACATGCAGCTCTTTTTAAACGTTACCTTAATATCCAAATGAAGCACTTTGTTCTTATGGAGATATTCAATCCCTTCTAAAAGTTGTCTGAAGTAGAACTTGACCTGTAAGTGGGAGAGAGGGGAAAATATAAGGTTATCAGTGGATTTATCTAGATGCCACAAGTATATCTCTGATTGCAGAACTGTTGTGGGATACGACAATAGTATCTTGACTAAAAACCCTACATCCTTCCCAAAAGAAACACAAAGAAGGAGCTTCACCTCTGCTTCGGTCACCACATTCTTCCTGAACAACCGGTCCAGAAGTTCTTCATTGGAGCATCTAACACACTAAGGAACACAACATCCTTTTTGTTATGGAGCAATAAAAATCAACTGATCAATTATTCTCTGGCCCCAAGCATCTCTTGAGTTTCCAGTGCAAATATACTTACTGAATTTTGTGTGTGTGTGTGTGTGTGTGTGTGTGAGAGAGAGAGAGAGAGAGAGAGAGAGGGAGGTGTCAATGGAATTATTATGTTATTAACCCACAAATAATGTGTAGCTGATAACAGAACAATTCTAGAAGTAATTAGTGGGTGGGGATTAATCATAATTATAATCATAATAATTTATTTTTTGTGCCCCAGCCATGCTGAGCAGCTTCCAACAGAATAAACAGAAACACAACAAAAACAGCAGAACAGAACGTGATACATTAAAAGCGTACAGAACTGCTTCTAGATGTCTATGGAAGGTGTCATATAATTATTTATCTCTTTGACATCTGACAGGAGCGCATTCCACAGGGCAGGCGCCACTACTGAGAAGGCCCTCTGCCTGGTTCCCTGTAGTTTCACTTATCGCAGGGAGGGAACCGCCGGAAGGCCCTTGGAGCTGGACCTCAGTGAACGATAGGGGTGGAGATGCTCCTTCAGGTAGAGAGGGCCGAAGCCATTAAGGACTGTATTCTGCCACTGTATTCTGCTCTGGTCAGACCTCACCTGGAGTACTGTGTCCAGTTCTGGGCACCACAGTTCAAGAAGGACACTGACAAACTGGAACGTGTCCAGAGGAGGGCAACCAAAATGGTCAAAGGCCTGGAAACAATACCTTATGAGGAACGGCTAAGGGAGCTGGGCATGTTTAGCCTGGAGAAGAGGAGGTTAAGGGGTGATATGATAGCAATGTTCAAATATATAAAAGGATGTCACATAGAGGAGGGAGAAAGGTTGTTTTCTGCTGCTCCAGAGAAGCGGACACGGAGCAATGGATCCAAACTGCAGGAAAGAAGATTCCACCTAAACATTAGGAAGAACTTCCTGACAGTAAGAGCTGTTCGACAGTGGAATTTGCTGCCAAGGAGTGTGGTGGAGTCTCCTTCTTTGGAGGTCTTTAAGCAGAGGCTTGACAACCATATTTCAGGAGTGCTCTGATGGTGTTTCCTGCTTGGCAGGGGGTTGGACTCAATGGCCCTTGTGGTCTCTTCCAACTCTATGATTCTATGATTCTATGACTTTAAAGGTCAACACCAACACGTTGAATTGTGCTTGGAAATGTACTGGGAGCCAAATTGTTTATTGTTAGAGTATTGCTAAGGTTGTTTTACTGTTTATGAGGCTGATGTGTTTTTTCGTTCTTCCATAATTTTTATGTTATATGAAACAATATGACTCTCCTCTTTTTTCTGTGGCACCGTGTATGTGCAGACCACATGTGCTGACCAGGCCTCCCAACCCAGCCACCGCAGGATTGTGACGGGGGACGGTGCATGGCCACAATGCCACCAACCCAAATAAAGACACCTCAGAGCCAGTGTGGTGTAGTGGTTAAGAGCGGTAGACTCGTAATCTGGTGAACCGGGTTCACGTCTCCGCTCCTCCACATGCAGCTGCTGGGTGACCTTGGGCCAGTCACACTTCTCTGAAGTCTCTCAGCCCCACTCACCTCACAGAGTGTTTGTTGTGGGGGAAGAAGGGAAAGGAGAATGTTAGCCACTTTGAGACTCCTTCAAGTAGTGATAAAGCGGGATATCAAATCCAAACTCTTCTTCTTTTTCTTCAGAGGGAGTATGAAATGTAATGTGAAGCCTCAAAATCACAACTTAGCACAGAGTTCCTGTCTGTCATCTCTAGCTTGAACTGGAATAGGGTTTTTTAAAAAAAACAACCACAATACATATCAATGCTGGAAGTTTGCATTATCTGCTACACATTATTTGTGAATGTTCACTGCAAATAACATAACTGCCACTGTCTTTACTTCCTGCATTTCATTTCCCTTTGACACCAACACATGTGCTTATAGTACCATACATGTGATGCAAAGGATTCTTCCATAATAAATGTGTTAGTTTTCAAGGCGCCTTGCTTAAAAATAATTAATTAATTAACAATGCCAAAAAAAAAATTAAACAAACTACGCCGAAGCATATTTGGCAATGACACAAATTTTCTGTGCATTTTTTGTTTGGATTCCAGGTTTGACGTTCAGGTTCATTACACTGTCTTCAAAGCCTGCACCAGTGCTGAACACCAGCTTTCTTCATCATCTTACACAACTGCAAGCAGAAAAGAAAAAAAAGGATACAGCTCCAAAATCAGAATCAAGGTTTTCCGTGTTTCAAACTGATCCAGCAGCTGGGTGATCCTCTCATGGGACACTGTGGCCAGAATATCCCTCTCCTGATAGGCTTGATCCCTTGTTTTGCTTCGCAGGGCGATAAATTTGGCTGCGCATGACACTCGGTTGCCTTTGTGAACCACTCTTTTAATCAATCCAAAGGAACCCCTGTGAAGATTTTTTTAAAAAACAAGACAGGCTGATTCAAATCTCCAATCTGTGGCAGAAGCAACTTTCCTATTGAGTTCTTTCCCATGCCTCAGACACCCACACAAAACCATAATTATGACCCGAGTGGAATATCAAGTGAAAAATAGTTTTTACCTTCCTATTTCTTGCTTAACCTCATAGAAAGAATGAAGCTTTCTTCTATTGCTCTGTTTCTTTGCCTCTTGGCTTTTCTTATCTGTAATAATAATAATAATAATAATAATAATAATAATAATAATAATAATATTTTTTTTTATTTATATCCCACCCTCCCCAGCCGAAGCTGGGCTCAGGGCGGCTAACAATCAAAATAATCTGACATTCTAAAAACATTCATTATAAAATTAATTAAATCAAATTAAAATCAAATTAATGGCAACCATCAAGCAAATTCTGTGTAGATTGCCGATTGCCAGAGGAGGGGGGTCAGGCTGCGCCCTGACCAAAGGCCTGGTGGAACAGCTCTGTCTTGCAGGCCCTGCGGAAGGATGTCAGGTCCTGCAGGGCCCTAGTCTCTTGTGACAGAGCGTTCCACCAGATTGGAGCCGCGGCCGAGAAGGCCCTGGCTCTGGTTGAGGCCAGCCTAACCTCTCTGTGGCCTGGGATCTTTAGGATGTTTTTATTTGCAGACCGTAAATTTCTCTGTGGGACATACCAGGAGAGGCGGTCCCGCAGGTATGAGGGTCCTAGGCCATATAGGGCTTTAAAGGTTAGAACCAGCACCTTAAACCTGATCCTGTACTCCACCGGGAGCCAGTGCAGCTGGTATAATACTGGATGGATATGATCTTGCAGCGAAGACCCCGTAAGGAGTCTCGTCGCGGCATTCTGCACCCGCTGGAGTTTCTGGGTCAGTCTCAAGGGCAGCCCCACGTAGAGCGAGTTACAATAATCCAGTCTGGAGGTGACCGTCGCGTGGATCACAGTGGCTAGGTCAGGGCGAGAGAGATAAGGAGCCAACTGCTTAGATAGGCGGAGATGGAAAAATGCCGCCTTTGTTATAGCTGTAATCTGCGCCTCCATAGAGAGGGAGTTATCGAAGATTACACCCAAACTCTTAACGGACGATGTTGGCACTAATTGCACCCCCGCAAGAGATGGGGTGTAGCAATGTAGAATGTAGCAATTCAAACAACAAGAACATGTAAAGTAACGGGCCTCCGCAAGATCACGCTCTTGCATCATGTGTCAATACACTTCTCCTTTGTTGAACACATTCCACACATCATACATTCCATCACTTTTGTGAGGACGGATATCCAAAGCACTGCATTTTATATGTGGGAAAGTGATTATGATGTCATCATGAAGGGGAACTTTTCTTTGGAGTTATGTCGAGTGAAAAAAAAAACACTTAAACAATCAGATCTGTTTTAATAACCCTACAAGAAAGAATAATCCTATAAGATAGGACAACACGATTATCTCCAAATTTCAGATGGTCACAAGACATTTGGAGGAGGCAATTTGAGGCAGAAGAATTGAGTGCGAGCTAAGTCAAAGTCTGTTGAGACACTGCATGCCAATAATTAGTAGGTAAGAACTAATGAGAAAGGCAAATGTAAGTAGTGCAAGGACCAGTTCACACTTCTATACAGTGGTACCTCTGGTTGCGAACGGGATCCGTTCCAGAGGCCTGCTCACAACATGAGCAGAATGCAACGTCTGTGCGTGCGTAGGTTGCAATTCGCTGCTTCTGCGCATGCGTGTGACGTCATTTTGTGTGTCTGCGCATGTGCAAGCAGCAAAACCTGTAAGTATCCCTTTCCAGTACTTCCGGGTTGCCGTAAGACGCAACCTGAAAACGCTCAACCTGAAGCAAACATAACATGAGGTATGACTGTAGTTACCTTCTTGGACCACGAGTTCAGCTTTGCATAAGACCTCCCCTCCTGTATTTTTAGCGATGCAAGTGTAGACACCACCATCTTCAGTTCTAGCGTTGTACAGAATCAAAGAGTATCTTGTGCCTTCACTGAGCTGATGGACTCTTTCACTGTCTGTCAACAATGAAATACCCTGGAAGGATGAGAGAAATATAGCACATGAAGGCCACTGAGGAAGGCAGATAAAACTAAACCAAGACGACCTAGGTATATAAAATCTTGTACATGATCCATCACTTCCAGGACGATCTCCTGGGCAACCCTATTCAAAAATGTTTCTAATTCTTTTTTTTTAAGGATTAATTTCTAAAAATACACCTCCAGAAGAATCACAAATTCCAACATTTTGAGCTCCAATCTGGAAAATCCATCTGGCGAAATGGAACTTCAGAATCCAGTGAGGGTTCTGGCAGAGGGGGAAACTGTTACTTAGTGATTCCCAATGCACGACAGACATGTATCTTCAT
Organism: Podarcis siculus; assembly: GCA_034642415.1. Classification (NCBI taxonomy): domain Eukaryota; kingdom Metazoa; phylum Chordata; class Lepidosauria; order Squamata; family Lacertidae; genus Podarcis; species Podarcis siculus. The sequence continues at coordinate 3,025,690 of JAXCMG010000017.1, read as the reverse complement.
GCTTTCAGTACGTCCATGGAGTATAATTTTTCTGTCCACAATTGCAAAAGTGGAAACTGTATATGAACTCATCTCTTATCCCATGCCCATTTTACTACTCTGTAGATTTATTCAATCTCCTTTCCCTTTATTCGCACCTGTCTGGGAACATCTGCTGCCTACCTTAAACCATGCAATGGTTGGTTGAGGGTCTCCTTCAATAATAGCATGAAACTTTGCCATCTCCCCACACCGAACCTGCACATCTTCAATTGTCACCTGCATGTACGGTGGGCCTGATGAAACAAAAGTGTTAGGTTTCAGCTGTTTAAAAAAATAATAATATTGGAAGCAAGGGTGGATGAGAAACAAATCGCAGTGGTGAACAAATTTTGCACAGTTCTTGGAAGATGACTTCCAGGACATTTGTGCTCATAGGTCATAGAGATAACTCCCTAAACCGCTTCTTCTTACACTTGCTAGCTATTGCCATTTCTCTCTTCTGGATGGCTGCAGAGGTGCATTTAGTTTCTACAATGCCTTCTAGAGCCTGGACTTTAGTGTTTCTGAAGCTTTTGAGCTCACTGGTGACTGGGGGCGGCCGCCGAGACCATATAACACCGGTCTTGAAAGACCTACATTGGCTCCCAGTACGTTTCCGAGCACAATTCAAAGTGTTGGTGTTGACCTTTCAAGCCCTAAACGGCCTTGGTACAGTATACCAAGGAGCGTCTCCACCCCCATCATTCTGCCCGGACGCTGAGGTCCAGCGCCGAGGGCCTTCTGGAAGTTCCCTCATTGCAAGAAGCAAAGCTACGGGGAACCAGGCAGAGGGCCTTCTCGGTAGTGGCGCCCTCCCTGTGGAACGCCCTCCCACCAGATGTCAAAGTGATAAACAACTACCTGACATTCAGAAAACATCTTAAGGCAGCCCTGTTCAGGGAAGTTTTTAATGTGTGACATTTTAGTGTATTTTTGGTCTCTGTGGAAGCTGCCCAGAGTGGCTGAGGAAACCCAGCCAGATGGGCGGGGTACAAATAATAAATTATTATTATTATTATTATTATTATTATTATTATTATTATTATTATTACTACTTCCCCCACTTCTAAAACCATTCTTACTCTGGTAAGAAGTCTCTGGTAAATAACCCAGCAATATCTGTTTCACAGCTGAACTTTGAATTCGGCTTCAAAGCATACTGGTAGATTGTGCAACTGGAAGAGAATTGGTGTTGTATGATCTGTTTGCCTCGAGCACTGTTGACAGTCGGGCAGCCACATTATACCAACTGAAGCTTCTGCACCATTTTCAATGGCGGCCCCACATAAAGCACATTGCAGTAGTCCAGTCTAAAAGTTACCAGAGCTTAAATGACTGTAGCCAAGCAATCCCTGTCCAGATAGGGTTGTAGTTGGGCCACCAGCCTAAGTTGGTGAAAGGCACGCCACAGTACCAACACTGCCTTGTGCCTCAAGTTCCTTCAGAGGAGGTGTGGTCCCCATCTACAGCCAACTGCATACCACTCAGCTGGAACCTCCCACAGATAGCATCTCAGTATTACCTGGTTTAAGTTTCAGTTTATTGCCCCCCATCCAAACCCTTATTGCAACCAAGCACTGTTTAATCACATGCGCCATGAGATCAGACAAGCAGTTCCTAAATAAGTTTTAGTTAATGAGTTTTAGTTAAGGGACGCGGGTGATGATGTGGGTTAAACCACAGAGCCTAGGACTTGCCGATCAGAAGGTTGGAGGTTCGAATCCCTGCAACGGGGTGAGTTCCCATTGCTCGGTCCCTGCTCCTGCCAACCTAGCAGTTCGAAAGCACGTCAAAGTGCAAGTAGATAAATAGGTACCACTCCGGCCGGAAGGTAAATGGCTGCTCTGGTTCCCCAGAAGCGGCTTAGTCATGCTGGCCACATGACCTGGAAGCTGTACACCGGCTCCCTCGGCCAATAAAGCAAGATGAGCGCCGCAACCCCAGAGTCGGTCACGACTGGACCTGATGGTCAGGGGTCCCTTTACCTTTAATGAGGCAATTAGGGAATACAAATCTAACAAGGACCCTCCAATAGAAAGTATTCAAACCGTGTGTCTTGAGGGATTGTGGAAGGAAGGCTCCAACTGCCTCAGGATTCTAAATCTTCTTCAAATCTTGCACATCCCACCATTTCCCCCCACACTGTACCAGTGTTTACATGCTCAAATTCACAAGGCATTTGTACCTCTCATGTGTAAGAGTCAAAAGATGCAGCAATCATTTTGGAGCTGGAAAGCCTGGAACTGATGTCTGGCTCACACATGAGCTCACAGGCTGGCCAGAACAGTCACAGGCAGCGATCAAATAATGGGAGATAATTGTGTCCAAGGTTGAAGCTGGAAGGCCATTGAGACTTGGCCAAAATGGCGGGGAAGGGGGCACTTTCCCCAAACTTTCCCCAGAGTATCTCAAGTTTTTTGTTTTCTGAATGTAGCTTGTTTTGTTCCATACACACAATGGGAGTTAAAGCACTCCATTGACCCAAGGTGGCCAAAGTCAAAAACTCCTGAATGCTGTGTTTGGGAGGAAGAAACTTGGCATAATAATGTTTCAGATTCTGAAGACAAAATGCAATCTAAAAATTGAAGCCCCACTAAAGTTTTGACAAAACTGATTTGTCTTGACTCCAGGCAAGATCATGCAGTAGGTTGGCTTACTTGCTGCGCTCTTCTCCGCTGTTTTATAGACACAGGTTCTCTCCGTGGTCTCAATATAAACTTCCCTCTGTACATCCAAGATGACATCTGCCCCGTCGCTCTTGGGCCACTCTGCTCCAGCCATGATTTGAGGGGTTCTTAAGCATTAAAGCAGGAAGGAAAGTCACAATGGACACAAGAGTTTTTGGGACACAGTCGACAAACCGTAAGCAGGCCGCAATGTTGCTGTTTATCCCGCATACTACAGGTGAGTGGGGAAGCCTGAGGAAATATTCTTCTCCACTTGCCCAGCACCAATGAAATGGAAGCAATCTAGTAAATTAAGGCTTGGAAATTCCATCAGTTTCTAGACTGATCTATTTCTCTACTCACAATTAAGTTTCCTGAAATCTATCTGGAATGATCCGGAAGCTGTACGCCAGCTCCCTCGGCCAGTAAAACGAGATGAGTGCCGCAACCCCAGAGTCGTCCACGACTCGACTTAACGGTCAGGAGTCCCTTTACCTTTAAGCCTCATGTAGGATTGGGTGGCGCTGTGGGTAAAACCTCAGCGCCTAGGACTTGCCGATCGTCAGGTCGGCGGTTCGAATCCCTGCGGCGGGGTGCACTCCCGTCGCTCGGTCCCAGCGCCTGCCAACCTAGCAGTTTGAAAGCACCCCCGGGTGCAAGTAGATAAATAGGGACCGCTTACTAGCGGGAAGGTAAACAGCGTTTCCGTGTGCTGCGCTGGCTCGCCAGATGCAGCTTGTCACGCTGGTCACGTGACCCAGAAGTGTCTTCAGACAGCGCTGGCCCCCGGCCTCTTAAGTGAGATGGGCACGCAACCCCAGAGTCGGACACGACTGGCCCGTACAGGCAGGGGTACCTTTACCTTTACCTAGGATTGACTTCTGAAGAACTGAATCCCATCAGAATGCAGGTTTGGGACTGAACGTATAAAAGCTAATGTAACCCATTTCCTCTTCACACCAATACCCACACCAAAAAAACAACCAAACCCTCCTGATATATAGACAACTAGGATATTAGGAAGAAAACTAGACTACAGCTGTTCTCCCAGACAACCTGGTTTTCCACAGGTAGGGAATTTTAATGCTGGTGTGAATTAAACTATATGATGAACTGCCTGCATTTTGAAATAGTGATTAAGGAAAATTAGTAACACAATAATTTTTCATGTGTATAGCATCTAGATATAAAAGAGGAACTGAAATGCAGGATACTTTACCTGCATGGCTTTCAGTGGTACAGTATCTGAATTGGTCAAGGAAGTTACCTTGTAATAGGAACAGTCCGTTCTTGAATCCCATCACCTTGAAGAATTGTGTCCTTTTGAGTGGTGCTTGGCTTTTCCTCTGGAATTTTACCAATAGCTTCCTGCTGTTCGGCTAGCAGTGAAAACGTAGGTGGTTAGGTTGTGCATACAGGGATGAGACAGAGGAAAAACAAGAGACCACCAGCAGCAGTGCTGTCTACCCCCCTCGAGCCATGAATAGATAGGATAGAAATGTTTTAAATAAATTTATTTTAAACAAACATTAAATCGGGTACGATTGGTCAGCCACAACACCCGATTGGTAGGTCCCTCGTAGCTGGGTGCAATCTGGCCAATGGGATGCAGTCCAAACGGTTCAAGGGACCTATTTATGCCCATGCATGTGACCCAGAGCTTCCTCTTTCGGCGCATGCATTCGGAACACCCACCCACCTCTCCCTACTTTTAGGGCCTTGGGCTTAATCTTGCTACGCCATCGTGTGTCGTCTGTCATTGGGACAGGGGCACGGCAGGAATTTTCCCCACTTGGCTGATAGGCTGTTGTCATTTGGGTTTCACCTGCCGCATAGCAAATTGTCACAACTTGTAAGGTTGTGGATAGGCTCTGGTTCAGGTGATAGGGATGAGAGAATGCTCTCGCCATCCCAGTGTGAAGGGTATTCCGCTAAAGGAATCCAGGGACTCGGTGGTTTGGTCAACCCCTGAGAGGGGGTTGTGCCCGTGCCTGAGTCCAGGGGGGACATTTGGGTGGCGGACATAGCCTGTTCCTGGCCTTCCGCTTATCCGGGTCTTCACCCTTGGCTAACCTACGCAGGTGCCCTAGGTCAGCGCTACCTGCATGGCTGGGAGCTAGTCGAACCAGAGTCTATGCAACCAGTCAGTTTCTATAATCAATAAAGTTGTGGCCTAAATTCTGCCAAAAACCAAAACCAAAACTTGAATCAAGTGTGAATTTATTTAGGGGGGAGGTTTCTGGGTCTGAACACGCAAAAATTGGCTTCTTCCAAAAAGCAGTAGCAAAATTTATATGAAAGATACTGCAACCTATTACATTTTACCAGGCTCTCAGGTGCATCGTATAGCACCCAGCCTGGAATCTAGCATTTCTTAGTTATCAGCAGAACATTTTGCCGCCCAAATTGATACAGTCTGAGAAATGTACCCCATTCCCTCTCCACAAGGTGTGCTGACTGGGTCATAGCTCTCAGATCATGGTCAAATGTGCTTTAGTCAAGCTGAAATCTGAGTATCCTCTGTGACTTTCCCAAAAGATCTCAAAGCACACCTCTCCAGTTGTACACAACTTCAAATTGCCTGTGTTGCTTATGGAATTTGACTGCCCTAATAATTCTAACCACAGAGGGATATATCTGGGAATAGCAGCTTGAAAGCGAGCCCAGTGGCAGATCAGTAGCTTGGTAGGGGCTTCAGAACTGTGAAACTGGGCAGGTCTAAAAAATAATAATGAAAATGTATTTGAGAGTTTATAGGGATGTGAGCAAGGGAAGAGTGAGACCATGCAATTTCTTCAAAAACTGAGATAAAAGGGTTTGGATATTTCCTCAAAGAAAAATAAAAGGTGGTCTTCATTGAGGTTGAATCCTGATAAGACAGAAGTACTGTTCTTGGGGGACAGGGGGTGGGCTGGTGTGGAGGACTCCCTGGTCCTAAATGGGGTAACTGTGCCCCTGAAGGACCAGGTGCGCAGCCTGGGTATCATTTTGGACTCACAGCTGTCCATGGATGTGCAGGTCAATTCAGTGTCCAGGGCAGCTGTCTATCAGCTCCACCTGGTATGCAGGCTGAGACCCTCCCTGCCCACAGACTTTCTCACCAGAGTGGTGCTTGCTCTAGTTATCTCCCGCATGGCCTACTGCTATGCGCTCTACGTGGGTCTACCTTTGAAGGTTACCCAGAAACTACAACTAATCCAGAATGCTGCAGCTAGACTGGTGACTGGGGGCGGCTGCCAAGACCACATAGCACCGGTCTGGAAAGACCTACATTGGCTCCCAGTACGTTTCTGAGCACAATTCAAAGTGTTGGTGCTGACTTTTAAAGCCTTAAAGGGCCTCGGCCCAGTATACCTGAAGGAGCGTCTCCACCCCCATTGTTCTGCCTGGACACTGAGGTCCAGCGCCGAGGGCCTTCTGGCAGTCCCCTCATTGCAAGAAGCAAAGCTACAGAGAACCAGGCAGTGGCACCTGCCCTGTGGAACACCCTCCCACCAGATGTCAAAGAGAAGAACAGCTACCTGACATTCAGAAGACATCTGAAGGCAACCCTGTTCAGGGAAGTTTTTAATGTGTGACATTTTTGTGTCTTTTTGGTCTTTGTTGGAAGCCTCCCAGAGTGGCTGGGGAAACCCAGCCAGATGGGCGGGGTACAAATAATAAAGAATTATTATTATTATACTCAACTAAAGAAAGTAAATCAACACATCCAGAGTAATGATCATTGGAGCTGCATTTTTAGTACAGCAATTAATGCCATCTCCTGGGAGTTGTCAATAAATAAATAAAGAGAAGTATTGCTCCTGCCTTTCGTTACGTATGTTAAGCAATTATCTGTTGCAAGTTTGGACATGAAAACCATTAGGCCATATTCAAGCACTGATGTGTTGCAAAAAGAAAGAAAGAAAGAAAGCACATTCACACAAGCCTATATGATTTCAGCATTTGCCAGGGCTGCCCAATACATTTTGGAACCTGAGGCAAACTACAAAATGACATTGCCCCCAACCAGGGAAGAATTGGGGAGGGGGCACTGAGGAAATGGCAGATCCGGCATCCAAGGAGTGTGCCATAGTTGCGGTGGTAGCAGCAGGCGATGCATTCCTGCCACCTGAGGCGGTCGCCTCACCTTGGCTCATGAATAGGCTGGCCCTGGCGTTTGCCCGCCAGCAGTCTACTGCACCAGAGAACATGTGTTCCAAATGCTATATAGATATGGGTTAGAGAGTGAGTGCCTTTTAAAAATGTTTCCAATGCCTTTCATTAGGAAGAGCATGCATGACTGGATTAACCAAGATACACTGAATTCAGTTTAGCTGCTACATCGTATGTCATACCCTCAGAAGGGGACGGACTCTCAGACAGAGGTTTTCAAATGGAGGTTGGGCAGCCATCTCTCAGGGACTCTTTAGCTGCAATTCCTGCAGGGCAGGAACTAGATGACATTGGGGGGGGGCAACTCTACAGTTCTATAACATTGGCAGCTAAATACCACGAAGTGTGAAAAGGGGATCTACATCTCCCAAACTTGGGGCAATGTGCTGGGTTGTAGCCCATACCTTCTTGGCACATGTTTATCACATGTTCTCAACTACCATATTTTTCGCTCTGTAAGATGCACCTAGTTTTTAGAGGAGGAAAACAAGAAAAGCCAGCAAGAGCCGCAGACATGCTCGCTCGGCGCGGCTCTTTAAAGATAGAATGGCTCTTGCTGGCTTATCCGGGAGGTGGGAGAAGGGACTGACGGGCTGCCCTCTGTCCTTTCTCCCACCTCCCTGAAAAGCCAGAGCAAGCTGCACTCCTCTGCTGAACCCAGCAGAGCAAGAGCGATAGCTGCACAGTGGCTCTTACTCTGCTGGCTTCCCAGCGAAGTGGGATGAGGAACGGAAGGGAGCCCTTACAAAGCCCCTTCTGTCCCTCATCCTGCTTCGCTGAGAAGCCAGCAGACCAAGAGGCGCTGTGCAGCTCTTGCTCTTGTTCTGACTTCTGTGATAGTGGTGCAGCCTACATTCGCTCCATAAGACACACACACATTTCCCCTTACTTTTTAGGAGGGAAAAAGTGTGTCCTATGGAGCAAAAAATACGGTACTTTGAGACATGCATGCTTTATTTGTATTTTATAGTGCCGAGTCCTGCTAACACCCGTGCACACACATCAATGACATTTCCCCTTGTGTGTGAACTGGCCCCTTGAGAAGGTTTTCTTGGGCAGCTATGCTGTCTATTGCTTCCTACGCACTCCCATTTACTCTGCGTCCAGAGAACCTTCACTGCTGGTTTGGGTAGCGGTGCACACATGGCGTTAGCCACAATCCATGTACATCTTGTTGTTTCTTGAGAAATAATGAGTTTTGGTGGTTTTTCCCCACAAACCAGTGTCAGTCCAAATTGAGGAAAAGGACAACATAGCTGTGTTTTACACTGGTAGTGTGTCCACAGCCTTCGTGCCTAGCTTAGGAAACGGAGAGCAACTTGCTAATGTCCCTATAACATCCCTTTGAACTAAGAAAATTAGGAGATGATGACAGAGGCTAGATGCAACTGCTATTAACAGGCTAAAGAATGAAAGGAACACATTGTACGTTAACCCCTTCGTGCTTCATTCATGAATTGTTTTCTTTGGAAAGCACACCCCAGCGTGGTTTTATGAAAAGTAATCCCTTTGTCCTCCAAAAAATTGGCAGAGCACTATTTAAAGTCGCCTATTAAGTGCAAGTGAAATCTTAACAAAATCACAGATCCAAAGAACTGCAGTAGAAAGCTGAGTTCAGAAAGTGCTGTGGAATCAAAATCCCATTTCATTACAGTGGTGTCTTGGGTTAAGAACTTAATTCGTTCCAGAGGTCCATTCTTAACCTGAAACTGTTCTTAACCTGAGGTACCACTTTAGCTAATGGGGCCTCCTGCTGCTGCCGTGCCGCTACTGCACGATTTCTGTTCTCATCCTGAAGCAAAGTTCTTAACCCGAGGTACTATTTCTGGGTTAGTGGAGTCTGTAACCTGAAGCGTCTGTAACCTGAAGCGTATGTAACCCGAGGTACCACTGTATATCTATGAAAGATTTATTTGGACCATAAGCAGTATTGCAACTTTGCTAGACAGAGCGCACAGACAATCGAGTGCAAGGGTTACTGCCATCACACCCTGAAGAAACCTTAGGACCTCCACTGCACCCTTGGTCATGATAGAGTGGCAAGAGGAAGTTGAAAGAGTGACACTCTTTCCCACTTCCGCTTTCTTCTTTGTGCTTAACAAGCCTCAGATTAATTCCAACTTTTACCCAGTTCCCTTGGGAAAGTGTAAGAGAGTGTGTTTGTGTATGTGTGTACACGCTTCTCTTTCTGCCTCTCTTGGGGAGTGGTTGATGATCCAGAGGTAGAGAAGTGCTTGGTGTATGTGCCCATGGCACTCACTAAAAAATCCAAATGTGGCCCCTAAAACAGTGGCCTCTGATGCAACACTCTGTCTCTCAGGAATGAATGATTTGATGCAGGAGTGGGGAATGCCTCCAGACATTGTTGGACTACAACTCCCTCAGCCTTGACTATTGTCCACGCTGGCTGGGATTGGTGGGAGATGTCCCTAGTATTCTGCAACCAGCAGTGCCTCTAGCTGGCTTGAAAATAGGTATTGTCAGGCAGAACTAATGAAACATAATGTGGACACATTTGAGCTGGTGTCCGTACAGATTCACTAATTCAAAATCAAAGGTGGAACCATGTTAACCACAATTCCAGGCGCAAAACCTTTCATGTTTTGATCTCTGCTTTCGTTTTTCATTCTAACCACAGAAATGCCTGCAACATGCTTGGTGGTCTTTGGGGTCTTGTGGTTTTCTTCCAACCCCAGCTCAGGACTGGGGGACCTGAAATGGCTAGCAGAGCTTTGTACTGATTGTTGGCTTTGTGAGCTACCATAAGCAGGCCTAGTGGGTAGCCTTGAAGGCAACAAACCAAGGCTACTGATCTGCTGGCTTTCCCTCTTGTGACTGGAGGAAGCGATGCTACTGGTGACACAGAGTCCATGGTTTTCTGTTTTACCTCCTTATCTGCATGTTCGAGTGAGGCCCCCGACAGAATCCTCCAGCTCTGATCGTGACAAAGGCATCCCCTACAGCTTTTCTCTCTTCAGTGTGAGAAGAAAAGGGTTAGCATCAAAGTCAACCCACTTCACGTCATTCAGATCACAAGATGATACCCCGAGATGTGCCAGTCACTCATAACAGTGACCTGGTAGACACAGACCCCTCTAAAATTTGGACCCACTTTGCAGTGAGCTTAATTCACTGCCACCAAGTGCACCTTTCACAAGGCTGTCCTTATGGAGGGGGGATGTTGAGGCAGCACTCTACTTATAAAACACCCATTGACACTGAGAAGCATGGGAGAGAGAGTTGCAACTGCCAAGAAAGGGGTACAGGTAATAATTAATCCCTTTTGGAATTTATCTCTGCAAAATCAAATAAAAAACAATTTCAAAAGAAAGAAAAGAAATCAGTCAGATATGAGCATGGGGAGGAAGGCAGTTCCCTCTCAACTTTTATCTGCCTTGCTGTCGATGCTGTTGCAGTCGCAGTTATTGTGCTTTCTACCTATGGTGAAAGGGACACAGGTGGCACTGTGGGTTAAACCACAGAGCCTAGGACTTGCCAATCAGAAGGTTGGCGGTTCGAATCCCCACGACAGGGTGAGCTCCCGTTGCTTAGTCCCTGCTCCTGCCAACCTAGCAGTTCGAAAGCACATCAAAGTGCAAGTAGATAAATAGGTACCGCTCCGGCGGGAAGGTAAACGGTGTTTCCGTGCGCTGCTCTGGTTTGCCAGAAGCGGCTTAGTCATGCTAGCCACATGACCCGGAAGCTGTACGCCGGCTCCCTTGGCCAATAAAGTGAGATGAGCACTGCAACCCCAGAGTCGGCCACGACTGGACCTAATGGTCAGGGGTCCCTTTACCTTTACCACTTTAGCTAATGGGACCTCCTGCTGCTGCCGCACCGCCAGAGCACGATTTCTGTTCTCATCCTGAAGCAAAGTTCTTATCCCGAGGTACTATTTCTGGGTTAGCAGCGTCTGTAACCTGAAGCGTATGTAACCTGAAGCGTATGTAACCCGAGGTACCACTGTAATCCTGGCTGGCATAGAGGATGGGTGGCCTCTGCTTCTGCTAACTGCTGAGTCAAACTGGAGACAAGCTATGTTGGACGAAGCCTGGTGCCAGCATCTCCAAGATTACGTCAGGCAAATCTCACAAGGCTGAAAAATTCCATATTGGAAGATTTTTTCTCCCTGTTCTGGGAGCTCCCAGTCATTCTCAGGTGCTGTGCACTGTGGTCACCCTTCAGAGAGAGAAATCGGACGGGAGAACTGTGTCACCTCTGTCTGCTTGCAGCCATCACTCTCTTTACAGGCACTGTCTGCTACCGTGAAGTCTCTATTGCAGGGATAAATTTGGGGAATAGGGTTGTCTATTGGCAGGGAGCTCCCCTGGATCTGATTCTACAGGCCTAAACGTAAACAAGTTAATCTAAGCACAAGCCAAATTACCTGTCTCGAGTTGAGACTATGGTGGAATCTACACACATATAAAAAACCCTGTGAAAATGTTTTTTTTTAAAGTGTTTTGAAAAAATACATTGAATTTTGCATAGCTCCCTGATGCCATCTAGTGTCACATTTGTGTTTTGCACTTTACAACACATTGAAAACATTTTATTTGCAGCTGTATAGCTGAGTCCCATTAGATGTCAAGCCTGCAGGAGCCTGTCCCTCATTACTGCCCCTTCTCTCTCCTTACCACTCTTCTCCAAAGTTATTTGCAGAAGAGTTTTAGAGAGGTACCCCATTCAAGCTGTAAGAACACACCTGCCATCGGACGCAAAATGCAGAAAACTAAGACACCCAAAAGCTATTGTGTGAGGGAACTACACGAAAGCAATACACAAGAGAGTGAATAGAATGTCAGCTAATATTAGACATTTATTGATATGAATCTGAGGCTCTAACAGCACAATATGACTTTAGTTATGTCTGAGGTTTGTCTCATCTCTCAAACTGGTTTCTACTTTATATCCTTCCTTCCATGGGAATATGCAGTCAACCCCCAAAAAACTGTTAATCATGTACAAGCAAATGCTCTTTTAATTTCTAGGAAAATACTTTGAAAATACAAATATAGGACTCTCCATCGTCTTAAAAATGTTTTAAAATAGTGGATAGGACACATCATTCTGCCAAGTTACTTTTTGGTTAATTTTTTAAAAAGAAAATGTAAACTGATGGAGGGGGTTGGGTCAAAACAAATGCAGTTATTCCCTGGAGAAAACTACTGTTCAGTTAGCAAACCATTACTCAGCAAAATAAAACTGCAAGATTAGCATTTCTGCACGTTTTATAGAAATAACACTCTTAGAATTTCTGCATGTAAGATTACAAAAGGCACACTTCTCTTGTTTCTTAATGACAGTTCTCTAGATTTCCACAGGTAGTATCTAAAACAAAAACCTGGCCCTAATAATAAAATAAACTTGCGCAGAGAGGTATTTTCATCTTTAGCAGTGTCTATAACTTTCCAACATAAAAGGCATAGTGCAATGGACACTGACATATTCATGTACCTTAATTATATACAGCATAAACCAATGAGGTGTTGTGAAAATTGAAAGTTACAACATGAACGAGGTTCACCGAAGAAAACCACTGAGAAATGTCTAACCTTCTACAGTAGTACACAGGTACTGCACGCAGCTTACAAAAATTAAAACTGGAGTTATAACTACTAAATGAAGCCACAGTGTTCAAGTGCCATTCTTGAGATGAACATTTATGTGGATTATTTTTTAAAGCTGTGTTCAGTTCAGAGATTGTCTTGGCAATATTTGGTAGGGTGTCCATTTTGGGAATCTCAAGCAGCAAAGTCATGGGCCAAATAAATTCTCCAGTATAAAGTAATAATAAAAGGGCAGTAACTACTGTTAGCCCTCCTCAAAGTAGATCCATTGAAGATAACGACCATTTCTATGGTCTACTCTGAGGATAACTTGGTTGGCTACAAGTCAACCCAACATCTTTAAGATGTGCTGAACTGTCTTAGTGTATCTGTAACTTTATTGTTATTTCTTAATATTCACACAACAGGCTTGAGTTGTATGTTTTCAAGCAGCTGTTGCTTCCCTGGTGGAGTTGTAGACCCAAACATCTGGCGGCCACCAGCTCAGAGGAAGGCTGTTTCAGAGCAACAGCCAATGTACTAGTTTCATCCTCAGGCTTGGTTCACACTAACTAGGCAGGCTGGATATTGCTATCCCCTGTAACACCACACCTGTATACGAAGGTGTTTTTTTAAAAATGGATGCAAACTTTGCTCCTTCTTGGCTATTTGGGAGTGCAGGACATGGGAATGGAAGGGAGTGAGGTAATTACTCATGAGCAACCCTTACAGAAAAATTCATTGGGGTTCCCCGTTACAAATGGAACAAATGGTTGGACCGAGAGTCGTTTCAGACCATTCTTGATGTGCTGTACCCCCAAGATTTAGTCAGCATCCAGCATTTCCCCCCCAGTTGCTTTGTCCAAGGGAGTTGCTACTGAAAATATCTGTGAGTGCCCATTTCGTTTGTCCGGTTGTGTGTGTTTGAGGTTCATAAGGATGGCTCTTGTGGATGAAAAGCATCATTTGAACGAGCCCAAAATATTATGGAATACAAGGGATGCGATCCACCACATTCAGGCTTTTGCCATAGTTACCACATGAAGAGAATTTAGTACAACTAGAATAGCAACTCGTTGTAATACTGCAAATACAAAGTTTGGGGCTCCAGATTAGGAGCAAATGAAAATCATGTAAATGCAACCACAACAATGTTGATTATTAAGGATGCTCTATAGAGGCAAATTGAATTCTTTACGCAGAATTCACACATGAGAAAATTCATTTAGAGTATTTGACATATTTAAGTTTGCTTTAGCACTACCTGTGTTAATAAGCTGCCCATTCCTTTCACTGAATAGTATTTTGGGTGCAATGCTGCAAAGGTAAGATTCCTTCAATGCCTCAGCATATATTTATTTCTTAAATAATGCAGATTGCACAGCCTGAGATCTTAGGCATCCACTGTAGTAACAGGTTAAAAGAAAAGTATATATGTATTCATGACAGTTATCAATCCAATACAGAAGTCTTGGACAGGGTACACGGCTCTGCCAAAAACTTATGATGCTATATTGGCACTGCAGAGGACTTATGCTGGCAGTAGAAATGTTGAAGATTAAGGTACAAGCCGCAAACATCTCAGATTGGCTTATGATTTGCACTTAATCGAAATTAGGACCGTGAGTACCACATTAGTCACTGAGATAAAACTGGATTAACAACAAATGCCGCTTTAATTAGTTTTTTGATCACATATAATCTTGTTTCCTCTGAATTCAATGTCAAAAACAGCACTGAATTTCTATAGAATCAAGGCTGGACAGTCTTGTCAATTGTACCTATTAAACTCCACCACGAAGAAAAGAACATAAATTGTACATTCTGAAAGGCATGCCTGGCATCTGTGTTGTCCACACACACAAGGCGAAAGTAAATCATTTTTTAAAGCACACTTAAATGTGCAGAAGCACTTTGTGGTCATTACGTTGTTTACTAAAAGTGTCAGCTCAGCTATTTCATGAGAGCCTGGCATATACAAACAGCAACTTGAAACGCGCTTAGATGAAAAGCTTTCCTTTAGTTGCTGCCAAAGAGCAATTGTGTAAACTTCCTTCTTTATGAGTTTGGCAGCCCCGTGTTAACATTTGAAAACATAAACGCAAACTTAATTAGATCTTGTCACTAATTATGCCCTAGGTCTACGCTACCTTCTCCTTATTGCTTCACAATGGAATGGTGTGCTTTTTTAAAAAAACACCACAAATCAAAGGTTGCATTATATATACTGAACTGACAGAAGTGTTCCCTTTAAGACTAGAAAATCTCCACATTTAATTGCAATGCGCGGTTTTTCACTTGAAACAGTTTTCTTCTAGCTTTTTCTTTATTATTCCCATCACAGTTTTCTCCCTAAGGTTCTTGGTGTTACTTATGGCTGTTGCTTACAGTGAGGTTTATAACTGCTAGAGAAATAGAGTTCACTTCCGCTCAACTTTGGGAGGAGTCTTCCTTCTTGATGCACAGTGTAACGGTTTCTCCGACTGCGCCATAGATGCGGGTTCTTGTGGAAACCTCAGTTTTGAAGCTGGATTGTCCGTTGTCTGCGGACAGCTGGACTTCGGTACAGAAAGATGGTGTGGGCTTGAATGCGGCCCCTGTGGCAGAGGTGTGTGGCTGTGGTGTTGCCATTGCTGCTGTGCAGGACTCGCTGACATGGAATGAAATATTCGATGGGCCCCTGGACTGCATTCCGGCCACTCTGGATGCTGACATGAAGACCTCTCCTGGGTGATGCCCTTCAAACTGGCTAAAATAGGTCTGCCTTGGCTTAGAAGCCACTGGCCTGCCTACGTTCAATAAGACAGGTTTCCCGATGGTTGGTTTGTTGATTTCGGTCTGGAGCACAGCTATTTCACAAGGTTTGTCTTCTGCAGAGTTAGGATTCCTGTATGTCTCCCCTTCCTGAGGGACATAGTCTTCAAGGTCCTCCAAAGTTAATGCTTTCCCATTATGCGTCAGGATTTTAAGATCTCGCTTTTTAAGGTCATCCAGCTCCTCCGCATCCGGTTCATCAATTATAACGTTTTCCTCTGGAAGACCTTCATCTTGCATGGGACCTGAGGTTTCATCTTTGGTAGCATGCTCTTTAAACTCTAGATCTCTGTGTGAAGGCAGACAATAATCCTTGTCTACTCCACTTGCCTCCAGTGGTTCATCCACAAAAGTAATCACAGATGGGGGAGCCAACGAGTCAGCCTTACTAACAGATTCTTGGTGGCAACTCTTTCCTTCCAACCTATCGCGAGAAGTTTCATTTTCATCGCTGATTATTGCTTCTTTGCAGTCATCTCCAGACATTTCAGCATCTTGGGGCAGGGAAGACTTGTCCTGCTCCACTAGTTTGTTGTTTGAGTTATTTGTGTTTGGGTCATCTTCAGGTGAACGCCTGGGTCTTGGGCCAGACAGACTATAGCCTGACACTGATTCATCTTTATTTGATCTTGCAGGAGATGCCCCTCTTTTCCTTGTGGTTTGGGTGGGCTTCCTCACATTGAACTCAATTATTTCCTCTACTTCAACCCATTTGGGCTTCTGTTCCTCCACAGTGGTTTCTACAATGATACCTCTGACTGCCGCTCCTTGCCTCTCGTCTGGCTCTGTCACAAAGAGTGTAGGAATGGCCGGTCTTTGCATTACCTCTGGGTCTTGCCTGTGGACAGGCTGCCTAATCTTGGTCACAAAAATGGGCTCGGGTGTCGAGTACTCCGATCTTGGAGAGCGAGGAGAATACCCTGAGGATGGGCGGGCAGGAGAAAGTCTTCGCTTTACCCTTGGGGTCTTCACCACCGTTGTTATAGTTTCCTCTCTGATGGTGAAAAGTTTGAAAATTGTGTTTGTGTGTGCAGCGACATGCTCCCTGCCCGCATCCCACCCATTTAGGAGGCACACTTCGTCACATGCGAACACCAAAGAGGTGAGGGAAGCAGAACAGTGTTAGTTTTGTGAGCTTTTCAGCGGTGTGTGGGTTCTACTGTTTGAAAGTGGCCATGCAACACCCTGCAAATCCACCTCATATTCAGAAACAGAATCTCTAGTCAGCCAGACTGTCTAGTGACCTTCTGGTTTTGTACTTTTCTTGAAGGTACACAAATGTCCCAATCCATATCAGGTTTTAGTTGATTATACAGAAACAGTGGCTTTCAAACTCTGTCATTCCTCAGATATATGGAACATGTTGCTATTCCAACCCCCCTCACTCCTCCCATGTTTTAAAATGGGGAAAAGATATTTAATTAACTTATTGTGACCCTAAGTTACTAGTGGTCCACTAGAATAAGCAGTGTTAAGTACTCTGAATGAGAGCAATGTTGCTTCATTTATAATTTTCTTTGCTCATATAGTATTACTTCCAAAAGCAAACATGAGGTTTAAATTACTCCAAGGTATCATAATAATGTTGCATCCTTTTAGTTAATTGTTTATGATGTTACTTAAGAAGGTTGCGTTTGTATGTGCAGGCAAGCAAGCAAGACTGTGCAAGATCAATCAGTTAGAATACAACATCAAGAAATTAAAGTAAAGCCGAGTATTACAAAAGAGATGGGTGTTGTGTCCAGGAGACTGAAGCATATGCAAGATGTGTTTTATATGGCATTTAAATACAAGGAAGAGTTTCAACAACCCTTTCCAACTAGCATGTTCAGACCTTGGGTTAAAATTATTTGAGAGCACAGTCTGATCAGCAGAAACTGTTGGGATAAAGAGAAGAGATCCCTTTTCCTTCATGGGAACTTTGTGCACCAGAGAGAACATGAAGTAGGGCTGTTGTACTCAGTTTCTGCACATTCCTTTGTTTTCACCAATGCGGGGCATGAAGGGGCACAAAGCTCTTTCCACAGTTGGCTAGAGCATGGGGCTGATAGCACCAAGGTTGCAGCTTTGATCTCTGTATGGGACAGCTGCACATTCTGCATTGCAGGGGGGTGGACTAGGCAATCCTCAGGGCGCCTTCCAATTCTACAATTCTAAGGGGAATATATAAGCTTGTAATGAAGCAACTGAGCCAGCGCTACCCATTTTGCCATAGTGTGCTAGCAGGGAATAAAACTTCCAAGAGTGCAGCAAGGCAGAGCGCTGGCCTCAGCAATGGACTAACACACTCCTTCTCCCCTTCATCGCAATTCACAGTGACCTCTGTGGCATTCCCAAGTAGGTAATCTTGACTGGCTACATGGCTTGGGGATGTCACTGTGCTGGCTATGCGGTCCTTTGGTTACCTGCCATCACACAACCAACAGCAAGATTTAGAAATGATGTTGAGGTAGCCGCTAGCATAGGCAGGTGTGGAAAAGGTAACCGGAAGGGGGAATTTAGGAAACACGTTCAGTCCCCCAGAGTCCTTCTATCGTGCTGAATCTCCACTGTCCCCCAGTTCTGGTACAGTACCAACATGAAGCAGTTGTGTGCCAAGAACGAAAACCAGGTTACACTGCCAAATTTTACTAAATCCTTCATTTGAAAAACCCAAACCAACAAAAAACTTATTTTGGTAGATTTAATAGTGGAGGGTGCGAACGAGGAAGAAATATTGCAAGTTAAATGGCATGTTAGTACGCTTTAGCACATTGTTTGAAGTAGTAGTGTTCAGAGATGGATTCCTGATGTTCCTAATGGCTTGCTGGAACTCCAGTTGACTTGCAAACGGAACGTATCGCAGGAAGAATTAGGCAAAAGCTATGCCTATGCGCTACTGCTGTTGGCTCCTGCAATGTGGGATGGGCTACAGGTTTGTTTTGCTCACCCATAAAACCTATTGCTTCCTTTTCTCATAACACAAAAATACCACAAGATCTGATGGGATGGGAAAGAATCACACTTGCATGGCCAATAAACACAGGCTTGTTATTGGGACATGCAGAGAGGCAGCACATCACAACACGAATGTTAAAAAATATCAGCACTTACATGATGATGGTTTTCTTGGGTACTTTAGTCTCTTGCTCAGTGACTACAAAGAAAACAGTATGAACAGCATGGGGTTAAAGAAAGGCAAAAAGCTGAAAAGATTACATTAACTTTGTTAAGTGAATCAAGGAAAAAAAACTTGATTGGAAAGAATAATAATTTAGGTAAAAAGAAAAAACCAAAAACAACATACACCATCCCATCACTGATTTCTGTGGTTATTTCAAGTGTTATTTCTAATATCCCTAATCATTACTGGTTCTGAGTGCCAGATCCACAAATCACTTAAATTGGCAACGCACTTTGCACTAAAAAAACTGGCTTAACTCATTGGAAACCAGTGGGGTCAACATCCTGTGCATTGTTGGCGTTCCATGCCAATTGATGGAGCCCAATACACTACGCATAAGCCAGACTCTAAGCGGGTGATCTAACGTAGTATGCAAAATATAGTTGCTAGTTCCTATTCCCCACCCCACTCCACTCCTACAACCCATGCTGATGGTTTTCTCGTTTCTAATGTCGGTCCTTCTGTGGACAAAGCATGGGGTGGGGATGGAGATGGGAAGAAACACAAGGAGCCAAGGCGTTTGGTCTTAGATTGGAGGATGAACAATGCTACAGGTTAAATTAGGGCTTAGCCACACTCACCTTTCCTCCGTGGTTTCCAGGCATAGTCTGTGCTTTAAAGCTCAGTCAGTAGCACATGAGATTCTTAATCATGGGTTAGAGTCCCACATAGGGCGAAATATTCCTGCATCGCAGGGGGTTGGGCTAAATCCCCTTTGTGGTCCCTTCCAACTGTACGATTCAATGTCTGAGTGCTTTTCTTTCTTTCTTTTTTTGCCCCAAGAGCTTTCCCCTCGAAAAGCTGCTCTATAAGCTGAATTGCAGCAAACACCAATCCGCAGAAAACCCGAACTGCCATTTGTTGCTCTGCTGATTTAAAGAGCAGGTTTTTGTGAGGAAAGCTCTGGGACATTTAAAAAAGGGCACTTGGGACACAGAGCTTAAAGCACAGACCTGTGCCTGGGAAGAACGGGACAAAAGTATAGTGTGCATAAGCCCTTATTCAATGTATATGGCAAGTGCAGCGATTTAACTGATTTGTGGATCACAACCTAAAACGCTTTAACCAGTCAACAGTTTTGGCTGGCAGTGAATGTATGGTGGTTTATTGATTTAGCACATTTATATCCCATGTTTCTTCCACGCTGGAACTCAAGGTGGCATAGGCAGGGCTCATAAGCGCCCCCAATTCAGGCATTGACCAGACCTAGACCTCCTTAATTGCATCATGGTTGCTGCATCATGTGCCTTCAGAACATGCACAAGTAATTTTAATTTCAATCTTTCCCCATATTGTTCTGAGTCTTTTTTTCTTTTGTATTTTGAATTGGGGCAAGGAAATAAGATTAAAACCCTTACACAACTTCTCATTTTGAATAAGAGAAAGGGAACTTATTGCGTAGCTTAAAGGATGAGGTTAATTTTATTACTGAAGGGGGAGCTCCTCAAATCATTTACACAGAAGTAAGGCCACAGGGACGTGGGTGGCGCTGTGGGTTAAACCACAGAGCCTAGGACTTGCCAATCAGAAGGTCGGCGGTTCGAATCCCCGCAACGGGGTGAGCTCCTGTTGCTCGGTCCCTGCTCCTGCCAACCTAGCAGTTTGAAAGCACATCAAAGTGCAAGTAGATAGATAGGTACTGCTCCGGCGGGAAGGTAAATGGCGTTTCCATGTGCTGCTCTGGTTTGCCAGAAGCAGCTTAGTCATGCTGGCCACATGACCCGGGAGCTCCCTCGGTCAATAAAGCAAGATGAGTGCCGCAACCCCAGAGTCGGTCACGACTGGACCTAATGGTCAGGGGTCCATTTACCTTTACCTTTAAGGCCACAGGATTCCCACAGGGGGAGTTACAGATCACATGCAAAAGCCTTTCAACAAAAAGGAGGAATGCATAAGAAAATAAGTCCAAGACAATGTGGCGGGAGGGGGTCTGGGGGGGTTGGTTTTTTAAGCAGAAACTCAAAACGAATCTCTTTCTCTGCAGGTAAAATGTATTCATCAGTGGGGGTAGGGTGGCTTTCCTCCACACACACAATCCTGTCTATTTGCAGGCCAAAATAAAATTTACTGCTCTAGCAGAACTTAAAAAATGTCTGTCAAAACCACTTTTTATTTTAGCTGAAAGATAGAAAGGGGAATATGTTTTAAATGCATAACTAAATGGAGGTATGTCATTTTTTTTCTCACTCTCTTTTTTAAAAAGGGTGAATTTTTAACTTACGTATGTCTCTATATTGGCTTTTTATTAAGAAACAAATGTGTACAATGTCTTTGAAGCAGGAATTAAGCAAAGCAGGAACACCACATCAAAGGATTTAATGAGTTAGTAAGCTCTGTAGGGTTATTAAGTTTCTTAATTTGTTTTAAATAACCCACTCAGGGTATTTATCATGTTACCCCATTCCTATATTTGCAAAGCACATGTACACACCTTGCCATAATAGGCGGCTCCAACACAGAACTGCTGAGTGCAGGCAGATCTGTGTGCCAAAGAGGCAAATTCAAGACATTTGTACGTGTCTTTGCAAAGGCAGGGATTTGGGGTGGAATTCGTTGTATGCTTTTAAAGCATAAGACAATAAACAGCTATGCACATAGTTTTAGGCAAACTTCCAGATGTTAGAAATGAGCACCCAGAATTAAGTGAAATTTAAGCATGTCGGTGTTTCACGTTGTGTGAATTCAGCAAGATGGGAAATTGTTGGTGAGCATGACTGAGCACAAAGCCCATGTGGCAACTTTAACTATGATCTTGGCCACCAATATAATCAACAATGGATTATTCAGGCCCTCTCTAGCTTGGTCTGCATTTAATGTAATTAAATGGTACCAGCATTACTCCTGGAGATACAATATGACTGACCCAATCCTATTTTCAGATACAAAAACAGGAAATTAACACCAAGAAGCCAACATTCTCTTCTAGGGTTTTCCGAACTACCCTCAAATGTTTGGTTGTGATATCGCAGCAACATTTAGCTTTGCAAAGCAGAAGATCCTGATAAGCGCATTAAGAGCTGTTAGGTGTGAAGGCTAGCCCCCGGAATCTATATTACAGGCTTTCCTTGTTAAAATGTTAAGCCAGCTAATTCACACAATGTAGGGCAAAACAACGGATGTGTATGAAGAAAAATAAAACTCTCAGAATTCTTTGAGCTGCACAGAAGTTTGTTTTCAAACAGACTTTATTATATATCCTCTGGATGACCTAGAGAAACAAAATGTCAGCTCCATTGTACATTCCACCAGTTTGTTACGCCAAGAGAACTAAAAAAATTGTGATTTCTGTTTTGAATAGGTGACAAATAATATACTTTTAGGCATAAACTTCCAAATTAATTCAACTGTTGGGTACTAGCCGAGGGGTAGAAAACATTTTCCAATAAGCATAATATGAAATTTACAGTAATTTATATTTTAAAAGATAGTCATAGCTGAAAAAGTAAGGTAAGTTATGCCTCCAGGAAACAATCTTTCAATTCATTTATCCGTTTACAATGAATCAACAACTTTGAAGACCGGCACTGCTAAAATAGTCAAACACCAAAAGCCTGTTATTTTAAACATCCTGACCAACAGAAAATCTAAACAGATCCTCATGCATTTGTATTTTGAAAACAACCACTACCATGGTCACTTAAACAACAAATCAACCGTCAGGAATTGCAACCAAAAACTCCAATCCTTGCATCTAGATAAATAACTGACACATATGTTATAACAGTATCTGCAATTCTGGATAGACCACAGTAAAATGCGTTCAAAATTAACTGTATGGGAAGGCAAAGTGTGATTACCTTAACCAAACTTCCTTTAAAGAGCCACCAAAATATATCTAATGATCATCGTCTGCCAATACGCTTATGAAGAACCAATTAAGGAACAACTAGTACTAAGAAGAACCACAGAGCTAGTGAGATGAGACAAAAACAAAGCTTTCCATTGTAGGCACATTTCCTTGCCGAGTGAACACCACAGTATGTTTCTAGAGTTTGTTCGGACAACCAGTCAAAGCATGTTGCGACTGTACTTTAGCCTTTGCAAGGTAGACCTGTAAGTTCTGATCCAAAGGTTATCATGCAATATACAGATTGCATGCAGTGGGTGGGTGCAGCCTTGCTGCAGAGGGAATTGCATGCTGCTGTTTTTGAAATCGGGACAGATGCGAGCTGCCAAGCACACATCATACAACTAAAATTAAGATTAAAAAACAAAATAATCACAAAATGGCAAGGCATTCTTCTATGGAAAGGAGGGAGATCTGCTGTTCATAGGCACTTCTTAACAGGCTACAAATTCTACATTTTGGAGAAAAGGCAGCCATGAAGCTCTGGTCTAGAATGTGTCAAAAAGTACATTCAGGGGCACCATAGGAGCCATACAGATGGCTGGCTTTCAGAAAAGTGCTGTGGGGTCCTGATCCCACTGAGGAACATGTTCTGGATTGAAACATCACAACAAATTCCCTGCCCTGTAATACTTGCTGTGGAAAGCCAACCCAACCAGGCAAGTGAGAAAAGGCCTGTTGAGAATTCTGAAGTCTCATCCACCAAGAGGCAGAGAAAGATGGACTCACAGAGAGAGTATAGAGGAGTTTCTGAGCACTCCAGTCTGCTAGCAATGGTGGCAGCAGCCCAAGAGGAAGAAGAGGCTTCTTTGGAAGGTCATATTCTGCTCTCAACCTAATTGGTGCTCTTGCAGGTCTTCAGCAGTGGCTCTCACTACATAGGCCCACTAAGCTTGCAGATACGGAGCCCTGGTCCCCAGTGTAAAATGTTACTGCAGCCATGAGTTGGTCCTAGGCAAGCTGTTCTCCTCCAGAGGGAGCCTAATCAGTAATATGAGGATAATACAGAGGTATCTTGGACACTGGTGGAGCTGTGGGTTAAACCACAGAGCCTAGGGCTTGCCGATCGGAAGGTCGGCGGTTCGAATCCCCGCAATGGGGTGAGTTCCCGTTGCTCGGTCCCTGCTCCTGCCAACCTAGCAGTTTGAAAGCATGTCAAAGTGCAAGTAGATAAATAGGTACTGCTCCGGCAGGAAGGTAAATGGCGTTTCTGTGCGCTGCTCTGGTTCGCCAGAAGCAGCTTAGTCATGCTGGCCACATGACTTGGAAGCTGTACACCGGCTCCCTCGGCCAGTAAAACGAGATGAGCGCCACAACCCCAGAGTCGGCCACGACTGGACCTAATGGTCAGGGGCCCCTTTACCTTTTTACAGAGGTGTCTTATGGGGTGCACCACTGCCTCCACCACTGAGAGGTGTTCTGGAGCAGTGTTGCTACTCATCTTCCCCACACTCGGGCAGAGAAGCCAAGTGAGGGGCAACACTTTGCAGGAGCATCCCGGCTCCTGCTGAATTCTGCAAGAACCAGAGTGTGGCAGCAGCAGAAGTGAAGCACAGTGGGCAGGGCAGGAATTCCCACATCGCCTCAGGAGATGAATCAGGGTGGGCTTTTGAAAATTCACTTCAGATATGAGAACTGAGCCAAACCTCTCACAAGGAACATTGCACATTAACGGATGGATATTACAGTCATTTCTTATTTGCTAAGTTGGCGCATGTTGACTGCACTTGAGCACACGCTCGTATTGTGGAGCATAGGAGTTTGGTGGAGCAAGAGTTTTCGTTATTGCTTTACCAGCTGAATGAACAGGTCTCTGCCACTTTGCATTGCTTTTTAATTTCGCCTTCTGTTATTTTTTCGCACCGGTTTTAAACAGGCTTTCCGCTGTTTTCATTGTATGCTGTACATCACCTTAGGAATATGTCAAAGGTAGCAGCAACAACAGCACATCCAGGGGAGTCTCAGAGTTGAGAGTCACAAGTCTCAATCATGTATGACAGAAATGGAAGAAGATTCTCTAGGATGTACTATACGGTAGCTAATAAGAATGATGTCAGTGACAACACACTGGGCCGATGGTGACATGATTTCAACTTGAGGTAGCCAAAGCTATTTCCTCCAGATGTTGCTGGACTTCCAGCTTCCATAATCTCTGACCATTGGTCAAGCTAGATAAGGCTAATGGGAGTTGTAGTTCACCAACCTCTGGAAGCTGCTACTTTGGCCACCCTGTTCTAACTTCTGTTGACTTTCCTCAATGGTTCTGACACGGCAATCTACCTTCAGAGCTGACACACCATAGATTCCGAGCTCTTCCACATTAATCTAAATCTGTCACTTTCCCCTGTTTCCACCTCAAACATCCCTCTGTGCTCAATGCACAGAGCAACAAGGTGAAATGCTTCACACAGAACAGTTATGCTATCGAGAAAATCTGTGCACTCAGGCAAGTAATATGAACATATCCGCTTCTGAGGTAAGACAGCACATTCATTCAGTACTTCCGAGCATGACTTCATGGCAACAGGGATTTAATGGCATTATCACAGAGCTGAAAAACAAACAAACCCAGCCATACCTTCAATTGTAATGGCTTGATCCGGCCTCCTCTCCTGAGCCAGTGCTGCTGCACTCTGGTGGTAAAGCTGAGCACCGCTCTTGGCTGTCCCTAATCTGTTTACCAGCTAAAGGAAAGTGTGCAAGATCAGTTAGAATGCGTGAGAATTTCTGGATAAAGAAGATAAACTAACTCCTGTGTGTCAGGGCACCATATTACCAAAGATTACCAAAATCCATCCATGGGGGTGGAGAGATTAGGGCCATGGAATTGGAAGAAGAGGTTTAAACTCCTTTTCTCTGTCCTATATTTTGATGTACGGGACTTTTGTATGTTTTCCTCAACAGAGCACACGTTTTAATTGGGAATAATAGAATGGGGGGGGGGACACAAGACAAACAAATAAAATCCTGTAGTGCTGCAATCTCGTCCAACCCCCCAGGTGACTTAACTTTTTTTTAAATGAAAGAAATCAGGTTATGCCTCTCCCAATGCATCTTTAATTTTGGCCCTAAATCCCACTGACTTCAATGTGGCTCACTCCCAAATAAGTCTACAGAAGGTCATTTTTACCCGTGCCATCTAAATTAAATTCCTGCAATGCAACAATAATGCAAAAAAATTTAGAAAGCTATGAGCTGCTCACCTCACATTCATAGAACCCCAAGTCATCCTTACAGGCATTTTTGATTACAAGAACTATGACGCCACTCCGGGGTTCGCTAAAGCTTTGGTGTTTATTTGGGTCTGTCAACAAATCTCCATCTTTATACCACCTGTTGGGGAAAGAAAGATTGAGAGCTAGTAGGCCATAATAAGACATAGGATGACATCCCAGAAGTAGAGTTGCGTGTCAAGGTCCCCAAGCCACCCCCCAATCATTCACACATAAATTTTGGTTTGGGTTTTTGGCACGATTTTGGCCACAACTTTATTTAAATACACACACGTGAGTGGTTGCTTAGGCGTTGGTTCCGACTATCTGTCCTTGCCCAGGGGACAGGACTGACTTCCGGATTCCAGCGGAAGCCAGTGAAGGAAACAATTTTGGGGAGAAAATGAAGCTGGTCCTCAGTCCCTCACTTCTCACCCTCATGTTCCTGTGGGCCTTTCACGGCCCAAGTCCAATGACCCTGGATTCCTTTAACGGAATTCCTTTTCCGCACCACCAACCAATTTGAACCAATGCCTAACCGCCAACCTTACAAGTTGTGACGATTTGCTACGCAGTAGGCAAAGACCAAATGGCACCAGCCAATGAGCCAAATGGACAAAATTCCTACCAGGCCCCTGCCCCAAGGCAGATGACCCCATGACAGGCATAGCAAGGTCAGAGGACAACGAACCCCCCCCCCTTTCAGGGAGGGTGGGCAGGTGATCCGGTGCAAGCAGCCAAGAGGACGCCCAAAGTTGGGCATCCAATATTTAGAACCTCTGACCCCTCCTTCAAAATTGCCAACAAGCAATTCTCCCCAGCGACCCAATTAACCAATTCACTGCCTGGGTCACTCCGCAAATCCGCCCAGCAACACTGGGGTGGCTTGTATCCCCCACCGCAACATGTGCTCTCTGCTAGGGAGAACATGTTATGTCAGGGAATTCCATTGGAAGTAGGAGCCGAAATTCCTACAACCAACATGCTCATTAGAGTCCAGAAATGGAAATCACACCATCAGTTGCAGAGAAGGAATTGAATGTGCTTTCCTTACTTACCTTATCTGTGGATAAGGTGCTCCTTCAATGGTGCATGTAAACTGTGCATCTTCGCCATCAGCATAGTATGCGTGCTTAACCTTGTTTACAAACCGAGGAGGCACTAGAAAGAAAAAAGAAACCTTATGTAGTCTGAAACCACATGATGGAAGGCATGGACTGGATGTCTTGAATTGCATCATGAAGCCTAGCCAATCACAGGCAGCCATGGCTACACGGGTTTAGACTAAAAGTGCAACCTGTCTACTCAGAAGTAAACCGCATGAACTCAGCAGGGCTTGCTCCCATGTAAATGGGGTTAGCACCGCTGCCAAATTCGGAAGAATGTGGTTTTCAAATGTCAAAAACTTCAAAAGCTTCCCTGCCAGGGGAAGATAATGTTAGCAGACTGGTGCCATAATGCTAAAAGCATGGGCTTGAGTAACAGTTCCCTTTATTACAGGGTGTGTGTTGTTGTTTTTTAAAAAAGGAGAGATAGGATATAAGGGAAAAGGCAGTTTCTCAGAAAATCTGATCCCAAAGGCACATACTGAGATAGGAACAGGTGGGTTTATATTAGTTAAGAACACTGCAGTTAAGAACACTGTCTGTGTTGGGAATGATTGGAAGACTCATTTTGTTAGAAGTCTTTTTTATTTAAGTATTTACAGTATTTAAATATTAATTAGGAAGATTAATTTTTTTATGCACGTAAATCTGCTTTTTCTTCTTTCTTTTTTCTGTATTTTCTTCTTTTCTTTTTTCTTTAATTTTCTTTTTGTCATATGAGATTGTAAATTCTTTTTATATGTGTGTAAGCACCCCCGGGTGCAAGTAGATAAATAGGGACCGCTTACTAGCGGGAAGGTAAACGGCGTTCCGTGTGCTGCGCTGGCTCGCGAGATGCAGCTTGTCACGCTGGCCACATGACCCGGAAGTGTCTGCGGATAGCGCTGGCCCCTGGCCTATAGAGTGAGATGGGCGCACAACCCTAGAGTCTGTCAAGACTGGCCCGTATGGGCAGGGGTACCTTAATTTAAATTAATAAAGATTATTTTTTAAAAAAACCACTGTCTGTCTATCTATCTATCTATCTATCTATCTATCTATCTATCTATCTATCT